>VWZD01008567.1:0-65536 GCA_013396695.1 Sakesphorus luctuosus
CCACCACCAGCAGCCCCACCACCCCTCTTATCCGAAGTGAAGCTGTCATAACTAATAGTCCATCTCCTGTTGTATCTACTCCATGTTTTTGCAAGATTGGCGATGCTATTTTTTCACCTGGTTAGTTTCCCTTTTTTGAGCAGAATACATTTCTTATTTTTCAATTTTTTTTTTATTTTTCGTCACCTTATTTTCTTTTTATTTCTCATTTAGTTCCTTTTTTTGTTGTAGTTTTTCTCTTGCCTTTTTTTTATCCTTTTTTTCTCTTAAATTTTTTTGTCTCCTTTTCTGCAGGTGACTTGATTTACAATGAAATGGATAGTGATGGTTGTAGATTTTATGCCATCTGTAGCCCGACGTGTAGTATTGAAAGACACTCTGTTCCTTGTACAGTCACTTCTCCTGTGACCACTACTTCCTCTGAGTGGTCTACCACAACAACATCTCTGCCAAGCACTACTACAAGTTTCCATTTTCATGGCTGTGTTTCTACTACTTACCCTCCACTACAAGTATGTAATTGCTGAGTTATTTTGAGTTTGGAAATATTGTCTTTGTTTGGGTAATACTAGTGTGGGACAGCTTGTAATCTTTAAACTTTACATGTGAGGTTTATCTTATTTATTGTTCTAATGATGGGCAAAATACGTGACATAAATTTGAATTTGTCATTTTTATAACTTCACTTTTTTATTGTGATAAAGCAAGTTACAGTATTCTTTTCTAAATAATCTAGTACTAGAAGTACACTGATGCATTACATGAATAACAAGACCTCTGCCATAATAGAGTGAGTTTTCATAGAACCATACAATTGAGTCATAGAATCAATTGGGTTGGAAAAGACGTCTGAGAACATCAAGTCCAACTCTATGTCCTAGGTTCTTCTGCATCTTCTTTTTTCACTGAACAAAAATATTTAATTCAAGTCTTTTATCTGTTTCTGTTCTTCAGCTCTCATAATTTTAGTTCTGTACACCTTTTTTTTTTTTCCTGTTGTGGTAGTCTGTGCTGACAGTGAAGTGCACTATGTATAGTTAGCATAAAGGACTTCAGTTATTTTAACCTAAGACTTATCCCCCTAAGCTCCAGAAGAACTCCTCATGCACAAGAAATACTTGTAATTAAAGTTTCCACCTCATTTTAGCATTAAAGAATTTATTGTGTAGAATATTAACAATCTTTTATATTAGTGAAGATTTTAATTTCAGTCTTTGCTTCAGATTGAGTTAAGATTATACAAGTTTACCAACTTTTGTGACTAGAATTTGTTATTCTTTTTTCAGCCTGGAGAACATTTCAAAATATCCAACTGTACAGAAGTCATCTGTAAGGGAGACAATAATATAGATGTAGTACCAACATATTGCCCACCCGTCAAGGAAATTACCTGTGCAAACAAATATCCTGCAGTCCTTGTACCTGATGAAAATGGCTGCTGTTACCAATATGAGTGTCAATGTAAGTAAGCACCAGAAGATTATGGAATAACACTTTTTTAAAAAAGCAAATCTTTGCATAGATTATATGGACATTTTCTTTTCTTAGGGTTACTCCGTAAATTGTAGTATGTTCACTTCAGTTTCTCAGTTCTTTCGTCTACATTAATTCTCATCCTAATCTTCCAAATATTTTCTCCATACCAGGTGTGTGTAGTGGATGGGGTGATCCTCATTACATTACATTTGATGGAATCTACTATACTTTCCTTGAAAACTGCACTTATGTCCTGGTGCAACAGATCATCCCTAAATATGACAACTTCCGTGTTTACATTGACAATTATTACTGCGATTCAAAAGATGGACTCTCCTGCCCTAAATCCATTCTTATTTTCTACAAATCTGCAGAAGTGGTGTTGACTCGGGAAGAAATGAATGGTGTTATGACCAATGTGGTAAACCACTTTTTTTTCCCCTCTCTTTTTGCAAAAAAGACATAAGACCCATAAGCCTTACTAATGTTGATTTGAGATACAATCTGTGAGAATATCATAAAAGGGAGGTGATGAGGGCAGAGGGTATTTTTAGGTGGGAAAGATTGCACTGCATTCTAGTAACAAAATGTCATAAACATCTTAGGATTATGTAGATATAAATGTATTACATATGTTTACATATAGATAACACTAGCAAAGAGACTAATAGAGCTAATAGAGAAGGCATAACAAATTATCATACCGGTGCTTAATTCGTATGTCATGAAAACTGGTGCATTGTGCCATTCACTTATGTAAACAAACAGATAGTGATGAAACACAAATGCAAGTCACTAGTGTGATTCATCTCTCAGGATGAATATGGCTATGTATCACTTGTCTGCTGGATGACTAGGGACTGCTTTCTCTGTGTGGTGAACTTCAGGAGCTAAACAGAGCCCTGATGTGACTCTCCCTCCAATTTCCTACTGGGAAAAGAGGTGTAGCTGAAGAAAAGTGTTGACTTGGAGTGACACCTTCATGATCCTGAACCAGTGCTGGCTAGCCAGTGAAAATGAAAAGTCGATCCCACTCTTACATTGAGGAATCTATTAGTTGATAAGAAAAAGCAAATAAGGGGAGGAACAGTCTGTCTCAATAGGCACTCTTCCCTTATAGAGCAATGCCAAATTCCCAGTTATAAAGGCATGCTGCTTCCAGTGATTCTCTGTGAAAAAAACCAGTAACTGACAGGTTTAACTCTAAATTTATCCCTATTCAATGAGAAGAGGGTTGCGGAATTATTTCTGACAAAAAGCTACTAGGCAAATATGTTCACTTTCATTAGCTCATATGAGCTACTTGGCAGCAAACTAAAAAGCTTAAGTTAACAAAAAAATATAACCACTATATGAAACTGACACTAGAGACATCTGACTTAATTTTGAATTCAGATAACTCGTCCAATGCCAATTAATGTGTTGTATAGGGACAATGTGATTATCAGCAAAATCATTACCAAATGGCAGAAATATTTCCATAGCTAAAGAAAACTACCACTTCTTCTCACAGGAAAAATATTTGCAATACACAAAATTATGAGGGATACAAAGAAAATACTTCGATATAGAACACTGTGCATTAGCACGCAATCTGTATAAACACAGTACATAGAGGCCACTTAGGTTATTATCACACTTTACCAATATAGCAGTACAAGCTGAGATATCAATGCAAATATATGCTTCTACTGAGCTGCCAGTGGGTATTAGATGTGATGCACAACCATATGGAGTTATGCAGTAATTATGAAGACTAGAAAATAGATTTTAAAACAATCAGGGAGGAACAGTACTTATTCTGAAGTTGTGTTTTGTTTTTAACCCTGCATTCAGATGTACTTCAACAAGAAGATTGTCAAATCAGGCTTCGAAAAAGAAGGCATTTCTTTCTCCACTCATGGCATCAATATGATTGTTGAAATAAAAGAGATTGGTGCAACCATCACCTTTAGTGGTCTAATTTTCTCCGTGAAACTGCCATACAGCAAATTTGGCAACAATACTGAAGGACAGTGTGGTAAGATGGATGCACTCTAGGAGGTGGTACACTTTCCTTACCCTACCATGTTTGTTCTCACCCACTCTTCCTATACAGTCTCATGACTGACAGAAATTTTTAAAGAGCAGTAAAATGGAAATGAAAACAGTTCTGCTCTTCAACTTCTGTAGGATATTAAAAGCTCAGTATTTCAGCAATCTGGTTTTTTGTTTGGGGCTGAGGTTTTAGACTTGTTTGTTTTTCTGTATAACTGTAAAGAAAGCACTACCTATGAGGCAAGGCACCATATGCATTTTATGAACACATTACCTCTAAACATATCAGCACAGTAATGTGTTGTCCATTTCTGATGTGGCTTATGAGACTTACACAGCTTGTCTCTTCTAGGAACATGTACAAATAATAAAGCAGATGAATGCCGCTTACCAAGTGGTAAGATTATTTCTTCCTGTCCCCAAATGGCTCATCACTGGATTGTTGACAATGACAAGAAATGCCATGGAATACCAATACCACCAACTATAACCACACCTCCACCAAAGCCTCATTGTGAAACACCTCCTCTCTGCAACCTTATCTTGAGCGAGTAAGAAAAAAACTGAACAAATTAATTCTTTCTATACAAAACTTCCAGTATCTTACAAGAGAAATAACAACTATAACCTTAGCATATGATAACAGCTGAAATGACTTGCAAGCCAAAGGTAACTGAGCAAGAAGAGGTGAGGTTGGAATATAAGGGATGCAGCAAGCACTAAAATCCATACTCTTGACTTCAATACTACCCGGGTATGCTTAATAAGTCTTAGTTATACTGTTAAGCAAAGGCTTAGTTCTAAATTTGGAGTGAGTCTTCCATATAAATCATAAAAACCCTAGTTATCAAGCAAGTTAAGAAAGCAGATACAAAAAGTCAAGCAATCTTTCATTCTTTGTGCATTTTATGTAAATCATGAAGCTCCAAAAGCATAAAGGTTTGTTTCCTGAAGTGTTTCCTATACTTGTGTAGGCTGAAAACAGCTTTTTTCAGCTGAGTAATTTATAAAGGCCTTCTTACATGTGCTTTCAGTAGTGTCTTATAAGTTTGGAGCTATTTTATGAGCAATTATTCTATCTCTAGACTACTTTTGTCATCCCTTTTTTTCCTCAACCTGGTGCAATTACCTTTTACACTACATTTATGGTCGCAAACTGATGAAAAGCTCTGTACACATACAGAAACACTATGACCATTAACCTCTTCAGAAAAAAAAATAAAACGGAGCTTGGGATTCCCTAATCTTTCCTGAACCTCTCTCCCAGCTTACTGGCCATTCCTAGAGTCTTGTTTCTTCATAATACCTTCCATTCTGAAAGAAAGTGTTACAAGAGCAGACTTTATTTAATGGCTTTTTAACATAGAAGGGGCTTTCTTTACTGTCTGCAGGATTTTTGCAGAATGTCATACTGTGATACCACCAGAACCATTTTTCAAAGGCTGTGTTTTTGATGGATGTCGCATAGACGATGAATCCATGCAGTGTTCCAGTTTGGAGATATATGCTACGGAGTGTGCTTCTAGAGGTGTCTGCATTGACTGGAGAGGAAAGACCAACAATACATGCTGTAAGTATTGCAGAAATCAAAATGGGTGTGATAAATGGTAAAAATTAGTTTTCTATTCAGTAAACACTTCTAACACTTGGCCACTGTTGACAAAAATACAGTGGGGTCCTTTCTCACGGAAGCTGCAGATAAAAAAAACAAAGCTGCAGTAATTTCTGTGGCGAAAATGCAATTATTGTCAATTTTTAAATCTTCTTTTGTCTTTTCCCATGCAGTGTTCAACTGTCCAGCAAGCTTGGTATACAAGCCTTGTGGGCCCATTAATCCTGTTACCTGTGACCAAAGGTATGGAAAGACAAAAAAAAAAGCTCATCCTGAAACAACTGCTTGTTTTGCTTTTTTTTCTATTATTACCTATCTATTTTCCATAGAAATCTGAGTTATTTCATAATGAAATATGTTGCAAGTTTGGAACATTTATTCAAGATTTATCAACATTAATCAGCTCTATGAATATGTGGATTTTGTTGCACTTCAGAAAGTGTCAATTTTTTGTCTCTTGTATCTGACATATGGACCTTCTGTATATTCTGTTTTTTTCTCCTGCTTCACTGCAAAAATGTTGTACTTAAATACATATATTCTTCCCATTCTAGCTACGTTGAGCATCCTGGCTATGGAATAACTGAAGGCTGTTTCTGTCCTGAAGGAATGACACTCCTGCGTGCAGAGAGCAACATCTGTGTCCCTGAATGTTGTAAGTAGTCTGTAGCTAGTTTGGGGAATAAATAGAAATCAGGATTGTTAGTCAGGAGGGCTGAGTTCTGCTGTATTTTACATGGTCAGATCATTGTCAAATCAATCTCTTTAAGCTCCCTTAGTCTCCCCATCTAAAAATTGATTCATAATCGATATTATCTTTTTTTCATCATCCTTCCTGACATGAGACCTACCAAGGTAGTAGAACTCAACATTCAGAAGAACTAGTCTGCATATTCATTTTCTTGTTAGCTTTATCTTCATGGTATTTTTATTTGAAACTGTACATGTGTGCTCCTTTATGTCAGTTTTCAGTGGTGTAAATCTCCATTCATTTTGTTGATCGTTTCTTTTTTTTTCATGTTTTTATTTCCAGCTTGCAGGGAACCAAATGGAGCACTCAGATGGGTGAGTATCACAGTCAGTGTGGCTTAAAGTGCACAGACAAATGAAACAAGAGGATATCTAGTGTTTCACTAAATAAAAACTTTGCTTAGGTTAGGGAAGACTTTAAAAGGTAACAAACATTTGAAAAAACAGTGTTAAAAATAGTGAGTGCTAGAGCAGCCCTAGGAAATTTAATAGTAAGTGATGATACATTCTTTCAATAATCTCACATACAGTTTATTTTATTTACAGAAATCTGTCTTACTCAAGTTACTATGAATGAAGGGAGAGATGGATAACAAATTTTACCTGTTGCTGATAATGTTCACAGTCTTCATTCTTAGTTCCTCAGCTACATACAAATCTGCAACCTAATGTGTAAATTAGTTTATCATATGATCATTTCATATTTAAAAATGCATGCAAAGCTCAATCTCTTCTCCTTTAGAACTCCTGTATCCCTCATGCCACTGCTAACAGTAGAATGTGATAGCTTTGTGAACATACTCAGAACCTTCAGTGGCCTCTAGTATCTTCCCCCAATAAGCTTCAGTTTGAGGGTCTCTCATAAAATCTAAAAATATGAAAAGGCTCTTAGAATCAGGTGTCGCTTTATCCATGAATACTTCAACTAGAATCAAATAAAATTATTTTGGTCTGAATTTACATACAATTTTTTTCTTCCCTTTGTTTGTGTGTTTTCCTTTTTCTACATAGCCAGGAGAAAAATGGACAAAAGATTGCCAGGAATGTGTCTGTGACAAAAATACTCTGAAGGTGCATTGTAGAAAACACAAATGTTCTCCAACACAGCAAGTGTTTTGTGATGAACCAGGTTACATGCCTGTTCAGATACAGATACCAGAAGATCCATGCTGTACTAGGACTGAGTGCTGTAAGTAGTCATAGTTCTTTATCGTGAGCAATACACTACATTCAGTTTAGGAAACTACAACAACAATTTTTCTTTTTTAATACTTTGCATTGATGTAATAACGCATTTTTCCCTCATCCCACTTTTTAGGGCCTTCTGCAGAGCATATACTAAGTGCCTGAAGATAACATATTTAAAGATTAAAAGGTTTTGCATAGTTAGACACAGAAAAGTAACTGGAAATCTTCTACAATTTAACACTGAAAACTTTAATGCTGCCACCATATGAAACAACATTCAAAAACTATTCAAAACATTTACTGTTTCAAAGACCACTAGTAAGAAAATTATTTTAACTTAAAAAATAGTCTTGAACATTTAAAAATTGCACAAGAGATTTCTTGAACCAGTGAGAGTCATCAGATTTCCAAATTGGTATAAATTTCTCTTTGGAATTATCTCCTTCCAGCAATCACCATTCTGTTCTTCTCAGACAATGTTTTGTTTTACAAATGTTATGGGAAAGCCCATTCACTTTGAAAACACCTGGGCATGTAGACTGAAATAGTCATTGAACTGTCTTGTGCAAACAACATCATATTTGCCCCATTGGAAAACTTCTGAAGTTCATGTCAAACAAAATTGCTTTCATTTAGAAATTCTGAGTTTGTTATTTTCCATATTTCCTTTTATGAAACAGACTGCAACACCAGCCTCTGCCCTGAGGTCACACACCAGTGCTTAGAGGGACAGGAAGTAATCACAACAGTGCAGCCTGGAAAATGCTGCCCTACCTTTGAGTGCAGTAAGTACTGTTCATCTTCTTCATATGTTATTTACTGCTGTATTTTTCTATATATCTACAAATACAAATGCCTTATAATTTTATGAGTTATCATACTGGGTCTCATTGTGAGTAAGTGTTTTAAGGCTTCCACCACAGGCCTACAAAGCAGGAGTCTTTTCACACAGTTCTGCCTCTTAAAACTTACATCTCTTTGACACCATCGTTCTTCCTTCTTTACAGGACATGGCTGCGTGGTCAATGAAACCTACTATGCAGTAAGTACAGAGTAACTCATTTTAAAAATACACCTTCACATAGATCACAATGCAATGGTTTTGAGAGACCTATCATGGTCAATATTTTGCAGAAAGACTTGAGATAAAATATTAGTCATCATTTAATCAAGGTTGGCATATCAACAATCTCTGTAAAAGCAAAAGCATTTTCTGCTCTCCTTTTTGCATTAGCATAATTTAATTCCAAAATTGATATTACCAAGCCAGAACCACTGCTTAAATAAAACAACCAAAACTGTATTTATGGGTAGCTTAGCCTAGTTCATCTTTGTATTGTCTGTGGCAAACACATACAGAGCAACTTACTTATACTGACTAAAACTGACCTTTTCCTTTTCTGACTCCCCATAGCCTGGAGCTGTCATTCCCTCAGGCCCCTGTGAAGAATGCACCTGCTCTGAATTCTCTTACTTAAGGCCTCACCACACTGTCAAGTGCAAGCCTATCATCTGTGACACACACTGCCCACTGGTAAGTGCTATTTTGCTGTCAGAAATTCCTTCCCCATTCACCTCAAATACCCCCCAGTTAAGGTCAGTGACCTGACTCAATGACTTTTCCCCTCTCTTCCAACACAGGGTTTTAAGTATACAGAGGAACCGGGACAGTGCTGTGGCAGCTGCAAGGCAGAGGCTTGTGTTGTGACTGTGGGAGAAAACATTACACATGTGCTCTATGTAATTATCACTGGTTTAATTCAATTTTGGGGAACTCTGCTAGTCTTTTCATTCTTTTCTCTCCTTATATTTGTCACATTTGTTTCCTGCATATTTTCTCATGTTAGATTCAGCAAGGGATTGTCTCCATGCACTTTCAAGAATGCCTTATGCTGTGAAACTCCACTTCTAAGACTTCTGGAAGCAAACATAATTCTGAACAATGGCCTTTGGAAATCACTACAGAAAAATAGATAGGTGAAAGCAATGGGTCCTTATTTGCCTTCAGCTCTGAAAATGTAGCATCCATTTTGCTCAAAGGATAATTTTATCTGTGGAGGCAGTTTTCAGCTCCAAATAGCCAAGCTTAAGTTGAGCTTTATGACAGGAATCAGTGAAGCCATGATGTCTGAATGGACATACCGACACACCCCTAAATTCTGTTGACAAGATCATTGAAACACAAATTATTCTTTCCAAATGAGTCCACATATCGTATACACAAAAGTTCATCTAATATTCAGATAAAAATAGAACCTCTTCATTTGGTTTATGAAAAACACCTGTAATGGTATAATATGGAAGACATTAGCTGAAATTCAAGGAAATTGTTCAGAATAATCAAACTGCTGTACACAGCAATGATAAGAAACTGAAGGCGGGGTTGTTTCATTTGTATATAAGATTTTTATTTGCTTTTATTTTGACTACTTTCAGGAAGGAGAATTCTGGAACCCACCTGGTGATAACTGTACAGCTTACACATGTGAAAAACATGCTAACCAGTTCATTCAAGTCATCAGACAGAGAAGCTGTCCTGCCTTTAACCCTGATGAGTGTGATCCAGTAAGTACTGTTCTACCAGTTCTCCTATTTGAAAAGATTGTAGTGGCCAACACCAGTGGTAGAGGGATCATGGTGTCCAAGGAAAATACCTAGTAGAAGCATCATACAGGAAGTAGCTCTCCTTTTGTCCTCTCTGAATTTGATCCTCATCAAGTTTTATTTCAGAAAAGCAACTCAAAATTAAAATGGGTAATATAGCAATCCTCATTGAGGATTGGGGAGTGGAGAAAAGGGTACAGAATAACGTTAGGTTCATAAAACTGTGAGGTGACATAGGTGCAAAATTCTTATTGAAAAAAATTTGGGTTTTTTTTCCTAAATATTTAAGATTATAAATTCTGTTTTGTTTTGGGGGTTTTTTTTAGAATTCACTAATTGAAAGGAAAGGTAAAGGAAAATAGCTGCTTCAGTACACAACATCATTCAAATCAATACTCAGGGTAGATTAGAACTAGCCCCATATATCTGGCAAGTCAGTTATTTTATTTGTCATGCTACCCTGTCTGGCATAATCCTTCACTTGTACTGACTTTGGTCATTAAATATTTTGACCTACATTTGCTACAAGCTTTATTGCTGAAATTTTACTACTAAACTCTGATGACAATAAAGCAGTTCTAATCCTCCTCTATTCTGGCTTTCAAAGAACTCTTATCAATATTTTCGTAGTTATGTGCCCTTAATATTTAGCCTTGTTTGAAATTAGATTCCACGTCAATAGTAAAAAAAAAACCCACTGCTGCAGAGAAACTTAGAAGGCAGGGAAAGTCTGCTCTAGTTTGCAGATAAGAAACCTGAGTTATCTTTCTATATTTTCCCACTAAAGAATGACATCAAGCTATCTGATGATGGTTGCTGCATGGAGTGCCAAAACCCACCAAAACGTAAGTAATGATAACTTTGTTAAGAATAAGTAACAATAATGTGTGCCTTATTAGGCGTATTAGCCCATCTTGCATAGACCAAGTGTGAGATCACTGCTTCACACCAGGGTGTCAAAGGAAACAGGTAGAAAAAGAAAGGAACAGAACATTCCCAGCATGCATTTTTATGGCCTTGGGAAACACTGATGTGGTGAACCTTCCCATTCCGTCCTGTTAAATGTTAGGTTTTCTGTGAGAGGGCGAGGACTATGACTCCTCTCCAATTTCCATAGATACACCCTCTTTAAGGAAGAAAGGGAATCCAGTCCTGGGAAGTGGATGTGCATTGAGCAGTTGCCAGAGTACTGTTCTTTGTTTCTGCATCCTGCACCAAAGTTACACAGGAAAAAGGGAACATTTCACCCATTCAATAATATAAACAACAAGAGTCTTCATTTGGTCCTTAGCAATTTAAATAAAAATGCACTGTGACTTAATTTCCTATTTCAGCTCCCTCCATCTTAATTTTTGATTACAAGCTGGCTATCATACACAGCTATCTAATTATATGCACATATATTTTAACCTGTTTTCCCTTTGTTTTTTTATGACCTCAGTTTGTATGAAGTATAACACTACCACTGTCATCAAACATAATGGCTGTGTGTCTGCTGCACCTGTTGAGATGACATACTGTGAAGGCAGCTGTGATGCTTACTCACGGTGAGTGGTTTAAAAGAGAATTGTGGTCTCTTGTCTTCTACTCTTTACATCAGTTACATAAAGCAGATTGCAAGTGATTTTCTGATGTGTCCAACATCCACCCAGTCATCAACTGTTTGCACTGTGCTAATTAAATAGAATTTTTAATAGAAATTATGTTGTACTGACTTCATTACCTCAAGATTCACAATGTTTATTAGCTTGTTCAGTGTCAGTTCTGATTTGGCCCATGTAAAAGTGAGGTTATTTGTTCCTTGTTATTCTCTCACTGAACTGCCTCACTATGGGATCTGGATTAACTCCTGTATTTTTTTTTCTGTGCCTTAATGAAGTGTTAGATCCATCAATTTTTACAATTAAGAGCAACTTACCTATGTTTCACTGCAGTACTGTAAGAATGGCAATAGTCCCATATGCAAGCACACAACTTCTGGTTGTTTTGTAATGAGTGGGAGAGGCAGTGGTATTTCTCACATAAATTCTGAATCTCTCTCTTTGCTTGGTTTTTCAATCAGGTATTCTCAAAGGACAAACACAATGGAACACAAATGTTCATGTTGCCAGGAAATCAAGACCAGCCAAAGAAAGGTGACTCTGACATGCAGTGATGGAACCTACCTTGACCACTCATACACCTATGTGGAGAAATGCAGCTGTGTGACTGCTCAGTGCATTCTCCAGGACAGCACCCAACAGGCGACAAAACAGATAAAGACCTCTCAGGAACAAGCAAATGTCAAAAATTAGAACTGCAGAGAAGTCAACAAACAAGGGTTGAACATAAGTCTAAAATAAAAAATACTTTGAAAAAATAAGAAAGTGTCAAGAGCAGCTAAAATTTCAGATGAACAGATATTTTCTTCGTAAAACCCCAATATATCTATCTACATTATTTCAGTTTTCATTATCAATATATCTCCCATTGTTTTTCATATCTTTTCTTTTACACCTTGAGATGTACAGTGTAAGATCATCCTGTCATTTTCTGTTCATTTGTCTTCTGAGAAGTGCTGTACCACAAGACTGAGATTTTTTAACAATATTTTCACTCATTGAGACAAATCAAAAGATAAATTCATAAAACAAACAAAACCCAAGGAAAACTACCCCTCCACTTCTATATGTTTCTTTTTGCACTGGGGAAAACTTAGACTGCAGAAAGCCATACTTTTTTTCAAAAGTATAAACTTCAATTTTTGAACAATTTACGATGGACCTATTTCCCTATATATTTTTGTGAAAAATGAAAAAATGCTATTAAGGGAAGCTGCTGCACACTATTTTTGTTTACATAACACCATCAGCATAGTAACTGTATGAAAATACGTGTTTTTTGTTGTTTTTTTTGTGGTTAACTGTTTACAGAAGTATATATATATATTTGCCAACAGGGGCATATGAAGGATTTTTTTAAACAAATGTTTAATAATAATAATAATAATAATAGTAAATTCTTTCATAGAAAGCTGGTAAAAGTTGAACCATTGCTATTTATTATTTTTTTAAAATCGATTTATTGGGTCATTTCTTTCAGAATTAATGTTATCTCTTTTCTTAGTCATTTTGTCTCAGTGTAGTATATTTTCTTCTTTTGTTTTTTAATACTGTTTTATTTTGTTCTTTATGGGGGGAAAAAGCAATTATGATTAATAAATTCTGAGCATTTCACAGCATGTCTGCTTTGACTTCACTGAGTCCTTCATGTGAGATTTGCTAGCCCCATAAAACACAGCTCCAGGTCAAAACTTAGTCTAGGCTGTGATACCGAGCCTCCTATGAAGGCTTGATCCTGCTTTGGATGAAAAGCACTCAAAAGCAAATACTGAAGGTGTTCCAAGCTCATCACTTCAGATGCCATGAATCAGTAAACTTTCAGGAAGCAAGCACCTCTCTGAGTCAGTGCACATTTTGTGGCTCTGAATGTTCTTTACCTGACTGAGAGAAACTGTCCAAAGTATTTCAAACCAGTTAGTCTCATATTTTAAAGCCCACTGCAACCTATATAAATCTCAAACCTGAAATTGTGCTGTTGTAAATCTGCAGGTTTAACAGGTTACTTTGCGGCTTTACTTACAGTATACTCTGAACCAACCACCACAGATCTGACTGCAGATTGTGTACTACCAAGCAACATATTTTACACAACTTACAAATAACTGCGCTAGGATTGCTAAGGGGAGGGGGGCAGTAAAAAAACTAGGTGATAACCTTTCTCCTACCTTACAGTTTGGACAGTTCAGTAAAGGGAGTAGCAGGGTAACAACACAGGTTCTTTGCCACTGCCCTGCAGCAGCTTAGGCTGCTTTCACATGTTTTTCTTTCACAGAACAGCAACCACCCATGTAATTCCCCCCTCAGAAATAAGTACTGAGTTTTCCATGAGAATTACTAGTAACACCATACTTCCTGCTGGTAAAACCCTCTAACCTCCCTCCCATCTTCGTGTTGACAAATAGTTATTTCACTGTCTAATTTTCCCAGTCCCTGGGCTATTAGTTTCCCCAAAAACTGCTCTGTTTGCTGCCCTTCACCTAACCCAACAGGTTTCCCAATGCACCACTACGACTGAATTCATGACCAGTTTGGTGTGTGGCATTCTCTGGCCTTGCCAGGCAAGCTAGGAAATTACTACTCTCCTACTCATTCTGAAGCATGGAAAAGACATTGTCTAGAATATAAAATCAATTATTATGCACCTTGTTGGTCCACAACAGCTCCTTGCCCACAGTTAACCTAGTGAAATAACAGAGTTCCTGCATGTTGCTTTGAGATCATTAGTTGCTTTTCCATGCAAAACCTGTGTCTCAGCATCCCAGAAGCTGTCCTCTTCCCTGGAAGTGTCTGTGTGTAATAAGTCTGTGCCACCAGCCACTTTGCTCAACTCCCTGAAAGAGCAAAAGCTAATCGTATGAGAAAGAAGAGAATGGGAGACACACGTGGCACATGGGAAGACTGAGAGGTGATAAAGACAGGGATAGCAAAGGCCAAAAACAGCCTGGAGTTCAGTGACATAAGGAGAAGTAAACCCAGAAAGAGAAGCAAAGAAACAGACAGGCTTGTGTCTGGCATTAGGAGACAGGAAGCAAGGGGTGTATAAGCCAAGGCAAGTCATTTAGGCACACAGAATCTGTGGCTGAGCAATACTGGAGACCCTGCTTTGGAGAAGAAAGAATGTCTGTCACAGATGCAGTCCCAGTGCCGGGAAAGAGGAACCCTCAAATCAAGAGAAGGAGAGGGATCAACATGCTTTGAGCATGAAAGACTACATCAAAGATCGTTCAGGGACTCCTTGAAACAAGACATCGAGTAAATGAACACCAGACTGCTGCAATGGATGTAGTAGAGCAGCCCTACAGGCTTCCTAAATATTCCTTTCCACAGGCCCTATCTTTGCTCTGAGTTGTTGCTGACACAGACTGAGTAATAGCTTGAAAGTAAACTTTTCTAAAACCTAAGACAAGATCAGTTATTTCTCAAAACTAAATTACAGGGTTTTTTAAAAACCATATATAAATAATAGAGTCAATAAATGTTTAGGTGGGAGAAAGTGATTGGCTTGGTAGCTGTTTATTGGCACGGGTCAGAATACTGTGCAGGTTGCCCTGAACTGTGCTGGTGTAGCTGATTAATGTATATTACATGGCCAGTAACACCAGAGGGCTCCAGGCTCACAGTTTACAGGCCTGGAAGAACAGATTTGCTGTCAAAAGGGTTTCTTTCAAGGAACTTTGAAGTGAGCCGCATAACTATTCCTTACTTTGAGATCAAGAAGATAAACTATGCCCTTAACTTGCTCTTGAATCTGCAAACATCATAACAAGACCTGTTTTAACATCACATAATTTTTTATCTTTTCTTATCTGATAATCTTTGGAATACAAATAAATTGCAACACAGAAATCTTTCACTTAGGGAAGAAGTTATAACAGCTGCAGAAAACACCAACATGCAAAGCATTTGGGTCTAATTCCAATATTGGCAGTCAGTAATGGTTCCTTGGGCTTTCATGTATTTGCTTTCTACTCAGGACTCTTATTACTTAGTCCAACTATTGCGTGACCAGCTTATTTTTATCCCTTTTTCAAACATCATGTTAATACTCTGCAATGTAAATAACAAATTACTAACAATCACTTTTCAATTATGCTTTATAATTATCAGAAACATATAAACTATAACCTGAAATTATATGTCTATTCAGATTCCAGCTAGGAATCCACTTCAAGTAATTCATTTGCCTCTTAAAGCAAGACAGACAGTGCTTAAACCACACCATGTTCTGGAAACAGCTGTGGAAAGACTTAGGATTGATTGTGGCACAACTCAGGAGCTGGGCTGATAAAAGACAACTCACAAATGTAAACCAAACTTTATAATAGTAAAACCCAAAAGCTTTCTTCCTCTTCAATAACTTCTACTCTACCATTGCAAAAAAGAGCAGCTCTCTTGCAACCAGCCAGATTAAGACAGAGTTTTAGAATAGAAAAGGAGACTAGTTCTATTATTAATGTAATAATAAAACAAGAATAAATGCAAAGAAAGTACATTTTTGCAAATGATGCAGGGGTCATGGGTGTCAAATTTTCCTTCACTCCTTACCATTTCAAAAAATATCTTCCTTCTTGAGTCTCAGATACCTTTTGGCATTCATTGTAACTCTTATTTATAACTACAGTTTGGTTGTGAGGAACCAAAGTGTGTTTGCAGCATTAAAATAATTGTTCTTACTAACAGTTATTCACACAGTTTTGGGGGCTGTTTTAAACAGACTGAAACTTTCTCTCTCTGCCTCTAACTCTTCTCCTGCTATTACAAACATGTATGCAAAAAAAGTCCCACTTTTGCCTCCCTTCATTTTAAGAAAGAAAAGGCTGTCCAGGAAGCTGAAAATGGAGCCATTAAATAGAAGTAATTATGGATATTTCATGCACTGTATTTCAAAAGGTGCTATAGACAACTCCATGAGTCTAGCAGCCAGTCCCAAAACTGAATCATTGCACTAGTTGAACTACAAGGATATGTATGTGGCTGTTACTGGGACTCACTGACATTAAAAAAAAACCCCTAGCCAAACAAACAAACAAACAGAAATAATTGAGAGGGGTGTGATTAATTTGGAACTTGCCTTAGTTTTGGAGAGTATCAGATGTGGTACAGCTGTGAAAAGGTCTGCAGCTGGTCCTTCACTCAGCGAGGTCAGTCAAAAACTCTTATTCCACTTTAGCTGATTTTAGAGAAGTTTGAGGCCAAAACTGAGCCTTACCTCATTACTCAGTGTCACACCTACTGAAGCACATATGTGCCAACTGCAACACAGGTACATATGAGACTCTGCAGAAAAGGCATAATAAACATCATCATAGAATGAGCTCCTGCCACAACAGAACTAAATTTCTTATTCACATTAATTGGTGGTTGCTCTATATTCTGGAGATTGAGATTATTCTACCTAATGTGGTTTTATCATTTGCTCTCCTGTGAATGCTTTTTTGCTTTATGACTTCATCCTAATAGTAATTCAGGTCCATTATTCAGATATCTGCTATTTTACAGGAAATGAGCATTGTAATTGCACTAAATTTGGTCGACTGAAGATAATACAAACAATACTGAATCACATACCTCATGACAAGGGGTAGTTCTACAGCATTCATAATAAAGAAATTGTCATGAACCTTTATGTTTAGCGAGAAAGATGTAGGATCAATATTATTCATCCCTCAGTAATATTATACAGGATTTTACTGACCACTATTTCAATAAACAGTATTTCAATCCCAGCTGAGATTCCAACATAAGTAATTTTTCAAACTGAACAGTTTTAAGATTTCCAATATTACTGGGCTTTTACAAAAGAAAAAGAAGGAAAAAGCCAAAAGAAAACAACAACAAAAAAGAACATCTGTTGGTCACTGTGTGCTCATTTTGGCTGGCAGAGAGTTGGCTTTCCTCAGAATAGCCAGTATGGGCTTTGTTATCCTGCAACACAGCTGCACTATAAAATACATTTAAATCACTGGCCACTTATTTGGCACAAGGAAGACTTCAGCTGATTAAAAGACTGGGTGACCTACTCCCTTCTGCCCCTTCTCAGCTATCCAGGCTCACAGTTCACCACAGGGACAGGGAAAAGAATAGTTCAAATCTGCTCAAATCTCACAAAGCTCATGAGGTCTTCTGCCTCAGTACCAAAGAAGGTATCTTTGCACTTCTGAAGCAAAATTTCACAGAAAACAGTGATCCTAAGCCACAAGGCAATCAAAGCAAGCCTGTACTCCAAAACACACAGAAAAACTTGTCAGCACTACACTGATGTAACTACACTGGACATGATATGAGGAGGATCTCAACTTAACTGACAGGAAAATACAAATATGCACTGTGACTAATCTCTGAGACCTTAGGGAAACTACAAAAATGGCTTAGAGACTCTTTTTTACAGTTCATCCACCCTACTGAAAAAATCACTGAATATTCAAGATGCCTCAGCTCAGTAAGCACACCTCACTTACCCAACTAAGGAAGCACATTTGAGGATCATACAAGGGTTAGAAATAAATAGGCCAAAGTTACCAGAGAGACAGAGACTTAATCCTGCCTTGCTTTACTTATTCTGGTATGGCCACAATGGTACTATTGCATTTTTCTAGCACATGTGACAGGATCATCAGACCTTCATATGCCAGAAATTAAACACAAAGCAGAGCATAAGTATCACAATCTTTCTTGTATTTGTGATAGTGAAGATAAAAAGGGAGCCGTTTTTCTAAAATCAAGTTTATTTTTTCAGTTGTCAATTCACTTCAAGCTAATTGAGATTAATCTAATCTGCTCATGTGGCCAAGCTAAGCATTTAGAAATACTATGTCCATAAAAGTTACCCAGTAACAAATTGCTTCAGTTTTGGCAACTGTGGTTTTTGAAAGCTTATATCAAAAATATAATTAATGTAGTACATTACAAATAATTTTTCATGCCCAATTCAGCCACAAATGCCATTAAATAATAAATAATCTAACCAGATTCTGCCACACACAGTTCTTTGAAAAGTGCTTTTACAAGGGCTCAGAGTAAACAGTATGGGATGGAACAAATTTATTTAAATCTACAACATCCATGTTGTAAGAGTTTTTTAGGAGAGAGAAAAGAGAGCGGCGACCCTTCTAAGAGCTTTTCCCACTCAAAGCACCCCCTGTGTCTGTCACAAACTGCTGAAGATGCCACAAAATGCTGTAGCACAGGAGCCGTGAGAGGCCAGGAGGACAGAGGTTGTGTCCTTCCCAGGGCCTAACCCAAAACTCACCAAGCTCCAGAAGTATCATCCCGAGATGTGTTGAGGAATGCAACATAAGGAGGATACCCTTCCCTACGTGGCCTTTAGGTACGGCCTATTAACCCCTGCACAGGTCCTGCTGGATGTGGATGCCAGAAGCAGGAAAAATCCTGCTTCTGGGGATCTGATGCACTAAGGTGGCCAGCCACACTCCCTGGCTATCATAATGTCCACCTCAATGCAAGGTGTCTCCTGCCTCCTGCAGAAAGTGCAGCCCTTCACAGGGGCTGTCAAATGTAATTTGTCTCAGTGCAGCCCCTGTGCAGAGGGAAGGTTAGAACCGCCCTGTGTGCCACACACACAGGGCACCCACCACTCCAGGGACAGTGATTCACCACCATCACCACTTCTTCAGGAGAAAGGCAGCAAGGTACTCCTGCATGGTACTCTTGCCTCTTCAGGAAACCTATTTTGAGAGGATTTGGCAAGTTTACTGCATTTCTGCTAGAGGGACCACAATCAAGATTGCAGCTGAAAGAGCTGACACTTTGTTTTCTCCTTGCTTTGAATCGTTCCTTCCTTTTTTTTTCTGATGGGAATTTGTGGTGTAATAAGCCCATTCCTCTATGCAAGCAGGCACTGCAAATGAAATCTCAGGTTTTCCACCCCAAAATGACTTATTGGAGCACAAGTTAATCCACCTCAGCAAGGTAACCTACTAACTCATGCCTGAGATTACATGTAAAGGGTTGAAAAATGCTGGTGGTAAACTGCTTCCCAACAGCCCTCAATCCCAACAGGGATGCCCTGGTCCTGCTGCAGTCCCAGGGTCCACTCCTTTCAGTCCTTGCAGACAGAGCACAGCAATGCCCTTCCTCCATCCTATATCCTCTGTGGCAAAGCGCGCACCATGAAGTATTTATACAGGTGGCATATACACAGTATTTATGCACAGGTGAACAAAGCATGCTAGTCCACCATTCTCCATAAAGTCCAGTTTCTAACATCACTGGGATTTGGTATGGTTTTATCTTCTTAAAAGATTAAAAGAAAAGAAAGAGAAAAAAATGTATTCAGCCGGTTTTTGAAAGCATGTCCTTTTCCCAACCTCTTTGTTTTTATCAGCAAGTTTTTTCTGGCTGATGCTGGTTGACTGATTGCACAGGAACTGCATTTTACAGCCACCTGTGCCTTAGCAGATGCTCCCCTGGTCTCTGCTGAGGGCATGTTTTTGCTCTGTTCAGAGGGTTTTCAGGCAAACCTGAGGATTCTGTTAGTTTAGACAATGGGCTGAATCAGGACAATATAGGAAAGGCTCAAAGCTGTACGTATTCCTCTCCATAAAGTGTGCCAAACTGTGTTCTGGCACTGCTGAGAATCTGATGTGTCATACCAATGAACTCAGATATCCTCACTGCAAAGGTAATGACTGCCAGGATCAAATATGTCACTTACAAGGAAATAACAGAATGTATGCAAGGACAGCCTGTTTTTCACCTTACTGACAGAGCAATTCTATCCCTACTTATATTTCTTGAGGCTATGTCTGTCTGTCTTGTTATTTATTCTTTGTTTCATTCTTAATGTCCACTGTATCATATATCTTAATGCGTATTTGCACTTATGATTATATTGCCTTTCTTCTGTTACATGATACAGCCTACTGACTTTCATTCTGATTACTGACATACAACTTCTTCAAGTTTAGATACATGTATTTTAAACTTATTGTCTTTTAAAATTACAGTGTGTTTATATTTTAAGTTAAATTAATAAGCTTTCACTTCTCAAAAGAACTTTGCTATTAGTCTCCAGATAATACAGTGAGCTGCTTTCAGAATCTCATAGGAAGTTTCATAGCTGTGCATTTGATTTATTCACCTATCAGCAGTTGCGTAGAAGATCAATGGTCTATCCAGTTAACCTTAAACTTCTATACAATGCACTAGCAAACAGAGTGGTTTGCTTGAGGCAAAAGGTTATTTTGTTCCTTTATCCCAAAAGGCTATGTGTCATCTAGGATGTGACTCAGATACTTCAGCTGTGTTATGCAATCTACATTGATATGTATATGAACTCTCACATTAAGAGTACTTTCTGTGGTTAGTGCCCAAGGATCCCAAAAGGGAAAGGATCTACAGGGAAAGTGCAGATTTTTTTGTCTATTGTTTTTTGCTATTTCAAAAACTTCTTTTCTCTTATGATCAGTAATCAGACTGAAGCTACTTATACCACTATTTCTCTGAAGTCTATCCAGCCTTCTCTCTCTCAAATGAATGTCAGAGATAGCATAAGGTTTGCAGGCAGAGGTGATGTTTTACTGGCTCAGCTGGCACAATCAGAAAAATTAAGCAATCTTTTTAACAGAGCAGACCTCCAGTGAGCTTCAAATAAAGGTGACTAAATATTTTCTCATCAGACAATTATTCCTTAGGTATGACTGCCTAAGAAAGCAGTGAAACCCAGACAAATTCTTCTCTCCTAGTCCATTCAGCTGAAGGCAGGAGACTGGATTTGCTCAGTCAGGACAAATTTGGCCCACAGTCATCTTTGGGAAAACACTAACATCATTGACACTTGAAGATAAATCCTGCAATATTTTAGAATTGTGTTCAAACTCTTGCTTTCCCCGTGGATTTCTATTGCACAATAAACACTCTAAACAATTAGTACCTATTACTGGGACATATATATGTTGCTATATGCAAAAGGACTCACTGTCTTGTTGCAACAGTGTTTCTTTACTCGCTGTAGTGTTACATTTCACTACATTGCATATAAGCCACATACATACCCAACAAACTTGTTAAATTCTAAACAAGCAGTCAGTATTTTACCTGTAAACAGCACAGGCCCTGGGTCTTAAGGGATTTTTCCAGCAGAAAAGATTGGTCCCTCTGGTATTAACATTGATGTGTTTGGGACTGTGGGGGTTACTTTTTTTACTGCATCAGGTTTCATGGTAGGATTTTTCAGGGCACTCCATTTCTATCCATGAGTGTGACATCACTAGTTGCTAGTAGTGAATAAAGTCCTCCTTCTAACTGGAAAAACTGCTTTGCCCTTGACTTCTGCAAAGGTCAAAAGTAGTTGCCATTTTATCTCTGATAATAAATTTCCTATTCATTTTGACAAAGGCGTAGATGTTTAACAGCGTCACACAAATTGAATCTATACAGAGCAAACAGTCAGGCAGAGACTGCCATTGAGAGTGAGTTGCATTACCTCAGCCTGGTGCCTAAAAATGTCCTTGTGGCATGGTCTTGGCTCTACCCCAATACAATACATATGCTGACAAATCAGAGCCTTGTAAAATAATTCCTAGTAGATAAAGTAAACCCTCATCAAAAATGTACTCTTTGATGAAAAAATCAATATAAGTAATCAAGACAGTCTGTCTGGGAGCCGTGTGAAGGCTACAGAAACACAGAACAAGGACTGGGAGTTTTAGTTGAAGTATTTCTCAAAAATCATGCAGCAGCATGAGTAACAATCCTTTAGAGGAAGCAATGAGTAATAAGGAAAGGGGAATCCTATTGGGAATCCTACTATGGCTACTTTCTCTCCTTCTTTTTTCTTTTTCTCCTCCATTTTCTTTTGTGTTTGTTTTTTGTTTTTGTTTTTTTGGGGGGGGGGGGTTTATAGTTTTCGGATTGCATTTCATTAAGAATTTTTCCACTTCAGGGCTGTGGGTTACTGGTTCTTAGCTGTCAACTCACCAACATTCTTGAGACTTTATGACATTCTAAACTCATAATAGCTGTGTTGAAACAACTGGGATTACTGATTTCTGTTAAGTCAGATTCCCCTTTATATCCAATTCCATTCCACATACTTGTTCAGAAATGTGATTTAAGAGCATAGGCATTTCAGAACAAACTAAGTGCATGCTTTGGCATTAGTTTTACTCTAACAGCTAAGAACTCCACTCACATGGACCAGGATTTCCCTGTGCTAGGCACCACAATATCCTATGGTCTGAATCAGTTCTTTGAAATATGCTCATGCATGCTTTGCCAAACTCAATTAGACTTTGATTTTGTTCCCATCTCTCTGCATTTTCCTATTACTATTTATCCAGATATTTACTAAGCTGTGATGGTGCTTGTAGTAGAAGAGCATAGAATTACTTTCTGCTTAGCTGTACAAACACAAAATATGAGAATTCTTAGAGTTAAAACATAACAAAAAGACACGGAAGAGAGGGGAGGCAGATAACAGTAATAAGCGTCTCAGGTTACCTATGCTGTATATGAAGCTTCAATGAAACAGACCAACTGCTTGAAACCAGGATTTTGCTAGCTATTTCTCTAGTGTTCCCCCTGCTCTAGCAGTTTTCAGACAGTGGTCACGGTGTTCATGGAGTGAACAGTAGTCATCAAACAGAGGGAGGGATCAAAGCTGACTAGTGATAGAAACTTTTCTTGAACTCCAGCAAGCAATGTCATTTAAAGGAGACTCTGAGATACAAGGATGTCCGTGCACCACCTCCAAGACAAACAAAATTCAGAAGCATGACGCCCTTTTCATGGCTTGCCCAGAGCAGCACAGAAAGGAATTCTTTATACCAAGATGTTTAACTCTTTTAGTCACAAAGGAAAGCCAGTATCTTTAGTTGTGTTTGATTTAGTTTGCCTCCAGGATCTGGAGGTAAAAATAGTTACGTAGCTCGTTCATTTTTTCACTTGCTACCTCACACACAGTCTCAAATTCCTGACTCATCCATATGTACCCACTTCCCTCCAACACCTTTCTGCATTCTGTGTCCTCATTCATTCTATCTATTCTCTCTGTATGATCCCCAAGTGCCACTTTCTTTCTCTCTCCTCTCCCCCAGTCTGTATCCCATTTTCCATCTCCCTTTGTATTCTGTAAAAGGAAGCCATCACACTCATAGTCCAGCAGCAGCAACAGCAAAGGCCAAAATGAAAATGGGCAAGGGCTTAAGCTCTGCCAGGGGAAATTTAAGTTGGATATCAGAAGAAAATTCTTTCCAGAGAGAGTAATCAGGCATTGGAATGGGCTACCCAGAGAGGAGGTGGATTCACCATCCCTGGAGATTTTTAAAAGCAGATTGGACGTGGCACTGAGTGCCATGATCTGGTAAATGGACTGGAGGTGGACCAAGGGTTGGACTTGATGATCTCGGAGGTCTTTTCCAACCCAATCGATTCTATGATTCTATGAAGATAAAACTTATGTGCTGGCAGCAGCTGAGCTGCAACACAAACTCATTAAGTGTGTGAACTTGATCAGTCCTAAAGATCTTTTAAAGGAAGTTAAAGGTCTTTTAACTTCCATTTTGTTTGCTTCTTCTCCCTACTAATTGCAACCATAATCCATATGCCCTTTAACAACAAAACCAATGTCAGAGCCATAGAAATAGTGAACCCAAAGGAATCACATCAAGATCCCCTGAGCCACATGTCTGTGGAGCATTCAAGGGTATTTGTCAGAATTATCACTTTGTGCTTGCTCAGCTTTCCTTGACATACTATGCTGGCCACTGCCATGGACAAGGTATCTGGTTGAGTGGAAAATTTCTCTGTGATCATTTAATTGTGATCATTTTTATACTAAATGAACAGAGTGGAAGTAGTTCTTATCTGGGTAAAACCAACATCAACTTACTCTTCTTGTCTTACTGTTGGGGGGCGGGGGGAAGCCTAAAATTTATTAGCAAAGTAAACATGTTTATCAGAAAGGTTTGATTCAGTTTCCCAGTATCTAGTTTACTTTTCTGCTGAATTACAAAAAGGTTAAGAGTTTGATTTGGCACCCATTAAATGCTTTACTATACAATAGAAATACCAGGATCTCTCCGAGCTAAACATAACACCCTGGGGTGGCATCAGCACTCATATGAGTTCTGGTAAATTCCAATGAACAGTGTTTTGTTTTTCAAGTGTAGTTGACAAGGCATGAGTATCAAACAGAAGCAAGATACCACCAAAATCCATGATGCTGCAATATGTTGATTTGTTAAAGGATATATCAAGCAATTCAACAATTATTGCAACATTCTGAACAGCTGGATCACTCTGATTAAAGTATTTCCACCTCCTCCTTCCAAAAATACTTGGATCAAGTAGATCAAAAGTCTATAAAGTTCCAAAATCTTGACAAAATCATAGCAATTGGAAAGAGGAAAACGTTGCATGGAAAATGTTGTGTAATCACATCTGGCAGTGCTCTAAAGTAAAGCTCTAAGAAAGATCCAGGAGCAAATCAAAACTGGAGTCAGTTATGTTCAATCTAATGTATAACTGATGGTTCATGATAGTAACTCATATCAGTAGATAAGTAATAATTCAGCTTCTGTGATTCTGCATTATGCTTTGCCTTGGGATAGGAAGCACTTTACCCAGCAAGTCCACATGGGAAAGGATACCATTATTATGAATGTAAACATTATTGAAGGATTGATAAAATTTTGATGAGTTTCCACAGAAGTCTCGTCCCTGATTTCAGTGGGAGATGAATAATGTTCTACATATATTAAATTCTTGTCCAGCTGTGAAGAATAGAGGATAGAAGAACTAATCACTAAAATACAAGTGCAATTTCTTATGTTTTAACAAATCAGCATAATTTAAGAAAAATATGAATTTGCATAGAAATTTGTCATGACTTTCACTATCTGGATTTCTCGATCACAGAAAAAAGTACCCAAAGACAGTTGTTTTCCCAAGGTGTTCTTCACTAAAACAATTCAGACAATCTTCCTACCAATAAACCCATAGGAATAACTTTCCCATATTAACACTCAAGGGCCATTGAATAAAAAATTGTCTCAGGAAAATAATTTTTAAAATAATTTTTGGTGTAGAAATTACTAAATCACATGCATAAATATACTTAAATTCCTTTCACATTATAAGCAAATATTAGCTAGAATAGTGACTAAGTAGCAGGTACACCCAAAAGAACAACCACGAGAGTTTCCTGACTTTTTCTTCTATTCTCCTTTCTTTTAAAATATATCATGCCAAAGGTTTGGGTTCTTTCAAAACTTTTATATAGTTTTGATCCACAAATATCCTAGTAAATAATTCTAGTGCCAGATGTCTTTCTGGGTACAGTTAACGTCTCTTACGTACAGAATGAGTTCCTTCAGCTCCTTCATGACTGATCAGACTGGAAATTCTTTCCCAAAGTCTCACTTGTCTTTGAACTTCATATACATAGGATTTTGCTTCTGTTAGGAAATCAGTAGCACAAAATGAAAAAAAAAACACCACTGGATTGTCCAAATGGACAACATGGTCTGTGCTTGAGACCACCTTACCCTTCACAATGTTAGTCCAACAATATGTTTTATTACATACAAGAGTCCCAAAACATTCCCTGACAGCTGACATGATCTCATTCAAATTGAAGACAATGGAAAAACTCCCTATCAGCTTGGAAGAGAGCAGAAAAGAAGTCAATTTATCTCTAAAATATATAAAATGTGCCTAGAAAATGTGCCAAGTAGCCCAATTTGGTGGCTTGAAACTTTAAATGTTACTGGGATATTGTGGTTTGAAATGTCATGGAACCACTGTACCAAACGGAGGGTTGCTGTGATACTGGCCTGTGAGCTGCAAAGGACAGCTGTCAGGCAATGCTTATGTCCCCATGTATGGAAGGACATGGCAGAGTGGACATTTGGCTTCCTCTGAGCATTACTGAATGCAGTCAAAGTGAAACACTTCTTCCATAAGTGAAACAAGAGAGGGCTAGTTCCTTTGCTCAGATTAGGATAACCTGAGAGGTACTTTAATTTGCCTCTAGTAGCAAGGTATAACAAAACCATTACAGGCAGAAGAGCCCATTGCTACCCTCAGCACACCAAAATATGGGGAAAAGGGTTTGCATTTAAAATTAGAAACTTTCAATAATTAGAGTTACTTACTCTAGGAGCAACCAGTATGGATCTCCTATCAGAGCAGGATGTAGATCTGGAATTTGTTAGTTCCTTTTTGAGATATTTATAAAAAGTTATGTAGTCAAGGAATTATTTAGCCATGGATAGATAGGGAAATCAGACACACAAAGAAATTTTTCACATTGGCATTCTGCAAGGACGTCATAAACTTGATAGTAAACCAAGGACTCCTGACTCTCAGCAGACTGCCATAGCCACTTCTGTAAGAGACAACAGCCCTACTAGATTCCTGTTAATGATCACACTGTTACTTTGATTCTGAATTAGAGCAAATTATTTCCATACCTTTTCTATGAACATTTCTTATATTACACATCAAGATTCTTTACTGTAAATTGTGTCCTATCCATGTCCACTCTCAGAAATAAACAGAAATGCCCAGTGTTTTTTTCTTGTGTACTTAGAATGAGTTGACAGTGGTTTGAAACAGTTCTATTGCTTTACATGCCCCATCAACAGATAGGTTTGGAGATCTTAACGAGTTGCTTAAAACACTTCATCTTAGTCCTAAGCACTGGGTATATGAATTTAAATATTATGCTCTGCATAGACAATGGCCTACACTATCTCATTGTAGCTATGGGTAGTATGTAGTATGGATATGGAATATCTGAAGAAAGATGTAATGAAAATATTTTTATCCTCCTTTTTTCATTATGATGGGAAATTTCAAGCACTTCTATATGCAATGTGACTTAATAAACTACTTTGATAGTTACTCATGATTTAGATGCCAACAAAAGAATAGAGTTAATAGGTTTGAGTAGTTCCTTGAGCTACAATAAACTGCAACTGAGAATTGTTATTATCAGGGCTGAAGACATGTATTTATGGAACACAACTGTACTTTGCTTCTCCAATTCCTGTCCTGATCTTTCCTGACATTTTCTTCTTTTATACTCATATTATACCCCTCTTTATTCCCTCTTTTCAGAAGAGCAAAACATGCTTCTGCATTCAGAAACAATAACTGAGAAGAGATGCTGCTTCAGCAGTACAGAGCAAGCATCCGTCCAAGGATCTTGCTTCCATGAGGGATCAGAAGGCACAAAACGCCCTTGTGTGGCAGGGTTTACAAAGCAATAGAGAGGGTGAATACAAGAGTACAAGCAGTAGTGTTGCACACAGATCAGGTTGGGTTTAAAAGGAAGTTGGCAGGTCATTTGGTAGGACCTTTAGGTATGTAAAAACAGCTTGGAGTTTCAGAGAAGGCTGTTTGCTGTCTGTGGGTTACTGCACTTGAAGACTAAGGCACAGGAGTGAGGGCTGCTGTAGAGTATGGTGCACAGAAATGCATCAGCAAAGAAAAAGTAGAGCGGTGAAGGAAATTCACAGTAATGTGTAGATCTTCTCATCATAGTCTGCTATTTCCTCTCAGAGAACCAACAAGCTATGCAGTGATGTGGCAGCAAGGTTTTTATTCCCAGAGATTGGTTTTCAAATTAAAGTCTACTCTATACTATATAGAATCCAAACAGTTCATACCTTAATCCAAAAATTTGAGGAGTTCCTGTGTGCACTGACTCAAATTTCATAAAGAGCCAGTGATGGGCAGGTATGTAGATGATGACCTTCAGGATGTCAGACCACCTCTTCAGCACTGTATAACTTCCTGTTTTCAATTTAATACCACACTACCTGTATGTTATCTGATTCTCAAGCTTCTTAGCTGTAAGCAGAGTTCCTCAGTACTTTTGGCTCTGTGTTATGGGTTTAGCTAGGTAGGCCTAAATTTAGGCTTTAAAACTCAGATTTGGGCCTGAAATTGTCAGCTGCCTTCAGCTGGGCTGAGCTAGCGAACAGCTGACCTCTTCTAGCCAATGATTTTGTATTCCACACCATCTTACATCATCTCAATAGCAGTAAAGTCCAGTGTGTGGGTGTGGCTTAGTTCAGTTCCACCATGGCTGNGAGAAGAAGTACCTTTTCTCTGTACTTGGGCAGTTGGCATTTTGCCAGCTCAACCCAAGACACTCTGACATGTAAGAATCTAAATGAGATCAAAATATTGCTTATTATGCTCAGAAAGCTGCAAGCATACTTTTTACTGTTGTTTGCAATATTTGTACAGAGCAGTCAGCACCGTTATTGAATGGGATCCTAAAATACAGTTGAGTTTGGATGAAATAAAATTGTTAAAGTTGTAGAAACTTCCTTCATTGCAGATGTATGCCACAAAATGAGAAGCAGAGAAGCCTAGTTCATTTCAAATACTCTTAGGGAATTTGAAATTAGAAGTGTAGAAAATAACTGCCTTACAGCTATCAGGATCATCTCCTTTGACAGTTCCAATATATTCATTACGGTAAACCAGCAGCATGCTGCATATGTTGGCATATACCAAAGGTTATGATCAGCAAATAATAAATAAAATGGATGACTTGCAGCCTCTCCCACAGCAAAGCCTGACTGCCTGATATCCATCAACATTCTGCTTTAACTGGCCCATCAGTACCACATGAAAATGGCAATTAATTTAAACCAAATGTGTGTTGCTTTGCATGTTTTTTCTATTTGTAAAAAAACAATAGTTAAAACTCAGCAGTAAAATAATAACAGCAATGAATAGAGACCTATTTCTCTTAAACCTTTTGCTTCAGCAACAATTAGTCAAAGAAAGTAGTCCAAGAAACACCAACATTCTTACTGTGGATTGTATCGTATCCATGTTTGTACTCGGACATAGTCAGAAATAAACAGCTTTTGTTTCCTAAGTACTTTAAATGAGTTGCAAGAGGTTTGAATCTCAGTTTGACTGCTTTATCTACCCCAGCAGTGGCAAACAGCACTTTGCTGAACAGTTATTACCGCTTGGTCTTAAAATAAAGGATGATGCTGTGATCTGTGGGAAGCAGAAGCTTGATTACCCCTATTCCTACCTACCTTCTTTGTCCCATTAGACTGGGGTAAGAGAAATAACACCAAACTCACATCTATTCTTTGTCTCTCTTATTCTGTTTGCTGGCTGCAGAACAGACTCAGAGGGCAGGTGGTATACTCACCACCAGGCTGGACTGTATTTTTCATCTGGTAGTTACTAGTGTTTTGACAGAGAACATAAGGAGAGCATTGTAACAGAGCAATGTAGTCACAATCACAAGGCTCTCAGCCCCTTTCCCTCATGGATATGGCACCTCTTGTGAAGTCTTAGGTACAGGACAATGCCTAGGGATTCAGAAAATCCTACTTTTGGGAAGAATTTGATGAAAGGGGAATATATATATAAAAAAGGAATTAAACTAGAGCACTGATTCTCTGTCCCTGAACAGATAGAAGTGCATTTAAAAATCTTATGGTGATTTTAAACTATTAAACAAGAGCTCTGAAATCAAAATGAGTAAGGAAAAGAAAGATGGAAACAGAATTAGTAGGAAGAGGAAAAGACTTAGAAATGGTCCTGTAGCATTTAGATGTGTTGTGAGAAGACAAGGAGGGCTTGCATGAAGACGTACGAGCTCCCTCCAAAAAATTTCAAGCAACAAATATGTTGTCCCTAAAAAGTTTGGTTTCAGTTCATGTACCCAAGAATTTGGAGAAACAACAAATCTTGAATCACAAAAAAAAATATTATTGATTCCTATATTTATCAAAACTATAGGAAATAATAAAACTCATGATGGAAAATCTTGCACAAAAGAGTGATGAAATTTTGGAGCCTGGACATCTACTGACCTGGCTTAATGTGGGGTTGTAAGAGCGCAAAGACTGGAGCAAGCGAGGGAATGGACATGGGCAGCCACTGCAGTGAGAGTGAAGACAGCAACAACTCTGCTTTAGGTGGATTTTAAATTCTTGGGAACCACACCTTAACCAGTGAGGTACAACAGACTTGACCAATGAGGTCACAGAGGAGACCAGCAGGAGGAACTGCTGTGGTCATTTGCACTGGCAATTAGCATTAGCTATCCCAAAACAGTTGGACTCTTCCTCACACTTGGTAACCCCCAATGAAATTGTCTGTGTTGAGCTTTTATTTGCAAGTTGGGCTAGTCCAGGAATTAATTTGTGTTAAGACTTCTTAACTTGTAGATGTGTCTCATACTCTGCATTGATGACAGAGAGAGGAAAGGGAAGCAGAAGAGGCATGAACTGGAAACTGAATTGTTCAACTGTTGTTTGTCTGTTCACAATGGATGCCAGGTAACCTCCATTAATCTGAGGAACAAGGAGACAGGGAGATATGGAAAGATAAGCTTGATTCCTTAGGCAGAAGTTTAGCTGAGCCTCTTAACTCAGTCAGCACTTCAGACAGGAAATAAACTTAGAGCATGGACCCTTCATACTGTATTCAGACTGAACTACAAGTTCCCTTCTAAAATTGTTACAAACTTTGTCAAGCTTTGAGAATATGTGCAGCACTAATGAGCATGCTCAAATCTGAAACAGTTTTTCAAGGAACATATACAGAAATTGAAGTATCATTGAGAAAGCCTCACAAGGAAAACTACACCAAAATTTGTTCAACAGCAGATTCTGAAGTAGCCAAAGAAGTGCAAAGAAAAACTCGAGAGGGATTTGGAGAAAAAAGAATCGTTAAAAAGAGGGGCTACATGCAAGTACTGGGACAGAAGAAATAACTATGCCAAGCTTGTGAAGCAGAGATCGGAATAAAAAAATTAACTATATCTAAGTATCCCATCAGTGATTCAAAAGGTCAGATTTACCTCATGCATGTTATTACTATCCCACAAAATAGCAATTTATGAAATGAAAAAAAAAGATACACAGGCAAGGCAAATACACAGTAGTGTTAAACAGATAACCAAGTGCCAAACAGACAGCAAAGCATCAGTAGTGATATTAGTTCAAAAAGGTATACTGAGGACTCTGCAGTAGAAGAACACAATACTGAAATCCAGCCAGACAAAACAAATGAGAGCTATAAACATCATCCTAACACTGTGAGAACCAAGCAAGTACTGAAGGTGGAAATTGTATTAGCTGAGTTTTCAGACAGCATATACAATGGAAAAGATATGCTTTCACCTCAATTAAGTGCATGATTGTGCTGGATTGGTCATGGCTGAAAGCCGCTTGCCCATTTCTCCCCTAGAGTGGGCTCCTCTCCGTATGGTTCCACAGGTCCTGCCAGGACCCTGCTCCAGCATAGGCTTCCCATGGGGTCACAATCTCCTTCAAGCACCCACCTGCTCCAGTACGGGTTCCTCCATGGGGTGCAGGTGGATTTCTGCTCTGCCATGGACCGGGCTGCAGGGGCACAGCTGCCTCATTATCATCTGCACCATGGGCTGCAGGGAAACCTCAGATCCAGCACCTGCAGCACTTCTACCCCCTTCTTCACTAGTCTTGGTGCCTGCAGAATTGTTTCACATATTACTCCTCTGGCTGCAATTGCTTCTGTGCAGTGACTTCTTTCTCCTTCTCAAATATGTTATTCCAGTGGCACTACTACCATGGCTAATGGGCTGAGCCTTGGCCAGTTGTGTGTCTGTCTTGGAGCTGGCTCTGGCTCTGGCTCTATCAGACATGGGGGAAACTTCCAGCAGCTTCTCACAGAAGTCACCCCTGGAATCCCCTTGCTACAAAAACCTTGCTAATACAACAATGAACCTGAGGACGTTAAACAAGATAATTATTCAGCACATTTTCCCAATTTAAAAAATGGCACCCAAACATACTGAGTTAAAACAAGGCATGACAGCTTTTCTAGCAGCCTGCTGCAGTGACCATAAAATGGAGGATCCTTAGGGCAGTGAGGTGGGTGTACAGCAAGCTGGGACTAAAAGAGAGCAGATTTTGGCTGTTTTGGGAATCTGCTTGGTAGAGTGCCTTGGGATAAAGGCCCAGAGGGCCCAAGAAAGCTGATTGATATTTCAAGGATTTCCTCATCCAAGCTCAGGGGCGATGTACCCCAGTAAAGAGGAAGTCGGGCAAAAACATCTGGAGGTTTGGATAGATGAACAAGAAGCTTCTGGACAAAATCAAACACTAAAAGGAAGTCTACAGAGGGTTGAAGCAAGGACAGGTAGCTTGAGAGGAATATAGAGAGATTGTCAGAGCAAGCAGGGATCAGGTTAGGAAAGGTAAAGCCCTGATAGAAGCCCTGGCCAAGGATTTCAACAGCAACACGAAAACCTTCTAAAAGTGCATTGGTGATAAAAGGAAGACTAATGAAATTGTGGGCCCTCTCTGTAAGAGAACAGAAGACCTGGTTACCTGGGATATGAAGAAGGCTGAGGTATTCAATTACTTTATTGCCTCAGTCTTCAATGGCAAGTGTTCCAGCCACACTCCCCAAGCTGCAGAAATCAAAGGCAGGAGAACTATCAGTTTCCCACTGTAGGAGAAGATCAGTTTCAAGACCATCTAAGGAACCTGAAGATGCACAGGTCTATGGGATCTGATTAAATACATGCACAGGTCCTGAGGGAACTGGTATAGGAAGTGGCTGAGCCACCATCCATATTTGAGAAGTTTTGGCAGCCTGATGAAGTTTCCACTGACAATAAAAGGGGAAATGTAACCCCCATTTTTAAAAAGGGAAATGAGGAAGATGCAGTGAACTACAGGATGATCAGTCTCATCTCAGTGTCTGGAAAGATCATGAAGCAGATCCTCCTGGAAACTATGCTAAGGTAGATGGAAAAAAAAAGAAAGTGATTGAAGACACCCAGCATGGCTTCACTAAATACAAATCATACCTCATAAATCTAGTGGCCTTCTGTGTTGGCCTTATGATGTATGTTGATGAGGGAAGAATGACTGACATTATCTGCTTGGACTTGTGCAAAGTATTTGAAACTGGCCCACATGACAACCTTGTAGCTAAATTTGAGAGACATGGATTTGATGGGTGGACCACTCAGTGGATAAGCAACTGGTTGATTGCGTTCAAAATGTTGCAGTCAACAGCTCAACATCCAAGTGAAAAGCAGTAACAAGTAGCATTCCTCAGGGGTCAGTATTGGGACTGACATTGTTTAACGTCTTTGTTGGTGACATGGACAGTGGGATTGAGCATGTTTGCCAATGGCACCAAGCTGTGCAGTGCAGTCAACATGCTGAAGGTAAGGGATTGACCATCAAAAGGGACCTTGAGAGTCTTGAGAGGTGGGTCCATAAGAAATTCATGAAGTTCAAGAAGGCTAAGTGTAAGGTTCCTGCACTTGGGTCAGGGCAACTCCAAGTAGATACGCTGGCTGAGCAGAGAATCGATCAAGAGCAGATCTGAGGAAAAGGAAATATTGGTGTATGAGAAGTTGGACATGATCCAACGTTGTACCCTTGCAGCCCAGAAAGCCAATAGCATCCTGGGCTGCATCAAAAGCAGAGTGGCCAGCAGGTTGAGGAAAGTGATTTTGCCTCTCAACTGCACTATTATGTGATCCCATCCAGCCCTGGGGCTCCCAGTATGAAAAGTACATAAAGCTCTTGGATTAGGTCTAGAGGAGTGCCTCAAAGATAATCAGAGGGGTGGAGCACCTCTTCTGTGAGGAAAGGCTGACAGAGTTGGGGTTGTTCAGACTGGAGAGGAGGTTTCAGAGAGGTCTATAAGAAAGCTGGAAAGGAAATTTTGAGAAGGGCATGTAGTGAGGAAATGGCTTCAGACTGAAAGAGGATGGATTTGGATTAGAGATAAGGAAGAAATTCTTTATACTGGGAGAGTGGTGAAGTGTTCAAGACAGGTTGGATGGGGCTTTGAGCAACTTGGCAGGGAGGTTTGAACTAGATGATTTTTAAAGTCCTTTCCAATCTAAATCTATGATTTTATGGAAATTATTAACAGTTTATCCTGATATTTTTAAAGCATGAGAATTCAATAAAAAAATTATTCAGCCAGTATAGCTGAGGTCTCACATAGTAAAAGTCCAAGAATCACAAAAAAAAGCAAGAATCACAACCCCCCCCACACACACACAAAAAAAAAAAAAAAAAAAAACAAACACAAAAAAGAGCAAGAATCACAAAGGAGGTGTTAAGCTCACCTGAGCAATATACTGATCTTAGAAGTCAAGCAAGCTATGTGCTTAAGAGCTGTTACATTTGAAACCCATGAATGACCACATTTCAATAATTCAATTTGAAATGTGCTAAAGCCATTGTTGCCAAGGTATCAGACATGAGTTTCATTTCTTTTTCTTTTATTTCATTCCCCTTAGTTAAAGTGAACAGAGCAAGAGCTCTGCTTTTCCTTACCTGTCAACAGATCAAGATACCAGTTACAGTCTCCTATTCCAAATTCTTTGAAACAGAATCAAGAAAACCGAAGACATCACAACTGCACACTTAATGTGCCACTCTTTAATTAAGGAACTTTGACTAATGTTACTGGCAAATGAGGCAACATAGTTCATTTCTTCTAACCTTCAATATTCTTAGCTCTCACCTCTTTTTACATTTCAACAATCTAATCTCCATAGACAGTTTTCTTCCACATTTCATAGTACCTTGCATAACCAGTTCTAAAGTTACTGTAACAAAGTGAAAATTATAACAACCATATATAATACAGAGCTCATGGGCTCTACATGAATTTAACATTCTCTCCACATGGTTTTCCCCATGAGGCTGTGTGCAGCTTTCCTTTCTATGGAGAAACCTCTGTGAGATTTCTCAAGTGGTGTGACATGCTGTACTAGACAGAAAACAGACTGCAAAATCTATTCTAATATCCTTTCGTAGTCTATGGCCAGAGAGCACCCATCATTTTCTTCCACAGTGGCAGTGCACATATTTATTGTGGGACAATCAACAGGCCATTGAAAGAAAGGGTGGAGAATGAGCATGAATCCCTGGGTAGGGCTGGAAAGCAAAATCCTGGTGAGTCACCTGTAGACTGATGGAAGGAAAGAATGATTGAGACTATCAGAGAAAGGTGAGGAAAGCTTGACCAGGACAAGCCAAGGAGAGCAACTAAACCTTTACAGAGCTAGGTGGAAAGGGTGTGCCGGATCTTCTGCTTAAGTTAATATCAACTTAGTTTACGTTAATTGAACGCTGTCATTACATTAGCTACGTTACTTACACACCACAATAGCCTCTTCTCTGACCAATCTAGCTATTTCATTTTGCCAGTTGGCATGGCAAGCAAGGACTGAGGCATAATGCACAGGAACAAATCCAACCCCGACACAAAACCTATGTCCCATCTTTCTCTGGGTATCATATTTGTGAGGAGGTAGAAGTTCTTAACACTAGTGGAGTTGTAATTTGAACACAGAAGGCCAATGAATATGGCTTTCATTAAGAGCCTTAATAGTACCACTACCTAAGTTCTGAATGTTTATCTTTGCCACTCTCTTGTTATAAGATGGAGAGACACGATGTATACCTCAAGGGGAACTTATCTCTGGGTAAACCACTCATATTACTGTACCTGTAAACATTTAAATATTTGGAAGAAAAATTAAGTTTGATGTAGAGTATTGGCATGGAAGAGAATTTAGGGGTGGATAATGTTGTAGTTTGGAATTCTTATTTAAATTCTCTCCCCTGCCACTAACTGCCCATGCCAGGAGTTAACAAAAAGAGTCGTTAACTGCTGATTTCTTGGGTGGGGGCAAGTTGTCTCTTTTGTTTTTGGGGACTACACACGGCTGAGGGGGAAGGGGGGTTGGGAGGCGGGGGGCGTGAGTTGCCTCCTGCCGGGACGGCTGCGAGCCTGCCTGCCTTCCGGCCGGGACGGCTCCTCGCTGTTGGTTTTCTGCCTACCTGCCCGGACTCCTGCCCGGACTGTGCCTCACTCCTGGCTGCTAGGCTGCCTGCCTGCTAGCCTGCTTGTGGGGACGGCTCCTCGCTTCTAGCCTGCTAGCCTGCCTGCTTCCCTGCCGGGACTGCTCTTCCTGCCAGCCTGCTAGCCTGCCTGCCGGGGCTGCTCTCGCTTCTAGCCTGCCTGCCTCCCTGCCGGGACGGCTCCTCGCTGCCAGCCTGCCTGCCTCCCTGCCGGGACTGCTCCTCGCTGTTGGTTTCTGCCTGCCTGCCGGACTGCGCCTCGCCGCTGGCTTCTGCTTGCCTGCCCGGACTGCGCCTCACTGCTGACTGCAGGCTGCCCTGGACTGTAACACTGATACTGCCATAAGTATAACCTCTTTGTTTGGGTGGTTGTTTGGTTGGTTGTTTTTCCCTTGTTGGGGAAGCGGTTTGCTCTGGTCTGTTTACATAAATATACATATATATATATATATAGCAGTTAAGAACAGTTATCCTTCTTGTATTAAAGTTCCTTCTTCTAAATTTGATAAAGAGTGGCGTGATTATTGTGGAGGAGGCCCCCTCCCCCGCTTGTGGGTAAACATTTTTGGTTTTTCTCCTCAAACCAAGACAGTAAGTAAGCTCTTTTCACTGTATTATGTGGAAAACTCAAAAGTACTTCAATTAATTTCTTTTATTCCACAAGAACCACTTGGAACCATCACACTATCCATGTGACCAATGAACAAGTTTACTTTAACCTTTCTGGGTTTTATGATACTTTCATCTACAGTTATGATTCCCTCAGCAGGCAGTAAAATTTCAAAATTTCATATGCCACCTAACTAGTGACTTGAATTTCTCCTACACCTGTTATGTTATCAACAATTTCACCCTCTCCTTGTGGTGGAGAGGGAGGAAGAGAGAGAGGCTGTATGGTTGGATAAGCTGAATTCTAGAAGGTCATCTGACTGTCACTATTCCCTGGGGATCTAAAATTTTGGTCTAAGCAGTAGCAATCTTAACAACTCCAAAACACATAAATGTTTGAGAGAAATATCTGGGCACCATCTTTTGAAGAACGTCTTTGGATACAACTGGGACACCCTTTGCAACAACCATGGTGCACTGGTAAATACTTAGTGAAAGAGCATAATCAAGTCTGATATGCATTGCTTTAGTCACAAAGAGTTATAATGAGTGAAAATGAAAAACTGTCTTATGAGAAAAAATAGTCTTATATACTAACGCTCTGCTTAGAAGCAATTCCAGTAGAAGAGACAGGACCAAGGAAAAAGCAGCCATGACCACACTGACAAACCTAGTCATCCTAAGTATAGATACCTTCTTCACCTTTACTAGAGGAGTAGAAAAAGCACTAATACACCCAATGGGAAAAAAGCAACTCTCTCTGAATGTTCCAAAGTAACGCAAGAAGATCCTGACTTTCTGTTATGCCTTTCATACAGGTGGGTGTAACTGAGAAGTGAAGCAAGATCTGCTACTTCTAACCATCACAAGTAGCCCATTGCTAAAGGTATAGGCACATTAGTTGCTGAAAGCCTTATTCGTTTGGTGGTTTATTTGATTGTTTAAGTGAGACTAAAGTATATTTATCTAATACAGCTAACTAGTCACAGAAACAAGAAATCATTTGCCTTCTCTATGTACAGATGAATTTATATTCATTATGAGTACTGGCACAGAATAAAACAATGTTCTATGGGCAGGAAATGCAGTCTTTTCTTTTTTCCTGGTTTATTGAAGCATAAAGATACAGATCTAGGGTGTGTAAATAGCTTACTACAGACTATGAAGATGTAACTTTAAACATCCTGGACATTTTGACAGAGAACATGTTTCATAGAAGGCCAAAATGTTGACTAAAGTACCCCAACATTGCCATGGCAAGCTACCATCAATTTCCATCCAGAAATCAAATCCAATAAAACTTCATAAAGGAACTATTTTTTCTTTATCTTATAATACTAAATGAGTGAGGGTCTGATATATTTAGAGCTAAACAAAACTGGTAATAGGGGCTGAACTGAAATAAATGGAAAGAAAATTACACCAGTCTGTTAAGTAACACTGGAATGAAACATTGTACTATTACTCTCCTATTCTTTTATGGAAATATTTGAAAATGTATAATTGAGGGAGACAATTTTGATAAGAATGCAAGGGAGTTAGGTGTCTGGTTGTGACCACACTGTACAATTAGAACACCTTCCTGACTATGCCTCCTTCCCCTGATTCAGCAGAAATGATAAACATCAGCAGAGACTGCAGAACTGAACCTTACCGGACACGTAGAAGGTAAAACTCCGATTTTACCCAGAGAAAGTCTTCTGTACACATCCTCTCTACACCTTGCGGTATACTTTTTTTTTGCCTCCTTACTTGTGTGGCTCCCCCATCTCAATTATGCATCCCAGATCCATCTTGCTAAATCCCCCACTGAGCAGCGGTCTTCCTTCCATTTCTTATGATAAGATTTTTTAATCCATCAGCTACCTTCATTCTTGTAAACTGGTAGGATGCTGAAGCTGAAGATGAACTCAAGGAAAATGTTATATCAAGTGCTGGACTGTGCATAGTTTTTGCCAGACCTAGCAGTTCTAAAAGAATAGTTTCACTAACTTTGAATACTATTGTCCATCTTTTACTACATTAAAGTAAGGTCTATTGACCTTGAAAAGAGACAGAAATCTGCCCAGAGCAACTCATCCTACCTATCTCCAATAACAAGCTAAAAAAGATAAAAAGTCATGAAGCAGTAATATCATCCATGTTTATCGCAGTACACACTCATTCCTGCCTTTGAAATGATAATTCAGTAAAACTGCAAAAAAACCCAAAGTTCAGTAAAGAAAATCTGTTAAACCTTTACTGGCAAACATTTATAGGCTTGATTCATTGCCTGTTTCTCTAATTTGTAGTTCTCATAATTCTATGATGTGAGTGGAATTAAACAGGAATGATACTGAAACCATGCAATCATAATCATACATCATAATCAATCTTTTTAGTTCTATAAAGCTGGTATAAGTCTGTCTGTCTGTCTGTCTGTCTGAAATTACTCCTGATGTTTTCTATGAGAAGGCAAAATCAGATTACACAAAGAATTGAGAAGTAGATTCCAAGGTTTAAGTCCAACTCTAACAAATACAGTGCAGATGCAGCTGGCTCAGTCTTACTCAAATGGATGTCTAATGTCTGTCAGTGCCACAGAGGGGTTTCCATAGCATACATTCAGAGTGACCATGTGAGAGTGCAGGGCTCTTCAAGGTTATTATTCTGTTCTTTTTACAAGATTAGCTGCCCCAATAAGCACAGACTAACTTCTTAATGCTGAGTCTCCACATATGAAATACTCCACAGCTCCTCAGACTACAGAACTCAGTGGGATTTTTTACCCATGATCTACCTGACATCAATTATAATACTGAAAAACTTAGAACAGTTACTTGCATGCCATCTGCGTAACTGCAAAGCAACACCAAATTAAATTTGTTCCAGGACCTGTTATTTGTGGAGAAGGAATTGCATTTTATTTGCAATCATGTTATGTTTCTTTATTAGAATGAACTTTAACGAAGTATATGTACGTAAATGTATTTACTCCTCCCAAAATGCAAATACCATCGGTCAGTTTCTGAGGAAGGAAGAGCATCCTCTATTTACCTGCTCATTTGCTAAAATCCCCCAAACCCCACCTTTCTACACTCTCTGAATCAACCTGGGACTGAAGCCAAAGTCATCTACTATATAGAAGTGACAAAGCACAGGTGAACTACTCCTGATCAACTTTAGACCCAACATCCTTGTGCCAAACTCCACTCAAGATGGGGTTTGGCAGGGGGATATGGTTACCAGAATGGGCTTTCCTGTTAGCAGTTTGCTTTATCCATCAGACAGGTAAGAAGTTGTCTTTTTTATTGGGAAAAGAAAATTAATCAGTTTAGATCTAATAACATATTTTAAACAACTATACTCACTGATTCGTTTAACAGATGGTTGCATTTAACAAGATTTCTTTATATATTTTCATTGAATATTTAATGTCTGTCTATTAACTGGAGTGATTTAATTTAATATTGCCTCAAACTTCTGTATGTAACTACATTTGGAAGATAGCCTTGAAGATCAAACCATTATTCATGTCTTAAAATGTCAGTTTTTCAGTATCACTTATGCCTTACAAAAGTATTTTATTTCTGTTGTATTTTGTATTAGGATTCATTATGGATGTTAAGACTTTTTATGAAATCTAAGCACTACATTTTCCAGCTAGATCAGAGCACTGGTCAATATTTTCCAGTATTTTGTCACCTACCAGAGGCTAATACCAGATTCCTCAAGGTTTCTTGCAACTTCTTTTGCAAAAGAGAGTAGGAGGGAATATTCATATGGCAAGGATTTTTAGTAACTAACTGTGCATTTCTAATAATCTATGGGAAATATTCATATATAAACTGCAGATATTGAGTATGAGCAGGACAGGGAGATTTTTGTGATACTTACAATCCTCATTTTGTGTAATTTTTTTTCTCCTGTCAGTATTATTTCCATCAGGGCTGGTCTTGGCAGTTTTTATTAACATGCGTAATCCTGCTAAGTCAATGGAACCACTCAAATTGAAGTTACTTGCATGAGTACAAACTTGATACATCAGTCCCATTGATGTATAGTAATTTCTGCCCTGTCAGCTAACATTTTTAAATGTGCAGATTGCCTGTGTAAATTTATCTTGCATATTATTTGTGAAACATTGACAAGTGCAAATATTCATTTTAGGCTGCTTTATAGTTCGTGCAATAAACACTGAAATACTGAGAAGTTGATTTGTGTTATACTTGAAAATATAACAGTCATGTAGACTATAAATTTGTGTTTAGAATTATGCAACATCAGTAAAAAGCATTAATTGGACAAAAAATTTATTTCTCCTGTGTAGTGCTAATCTACTAAGGTACTTCTAAAACTGATTGTGGTTAGACAGTGTCCAGCAAATATGCCTTGATTTGAATCACACCCTGTGGAAAATAGTGTCCAATGCCCTGACCAAAGAATATTGGTCCTATCCCGTGCCATCTCCTCAAACATTCTGTGCCTGCCTTTATATTTTGTGTCAAATATAAGCTTTTATAGATTGACGATAACAATAATTGCATATGTGGATTGGCAGCTGGATATAGACTTAGCAAGATGCATTCACATATTCTTAATAATTACGTTAACTTCCAAATTATCAAAGAGTGAATTACTTTAACTATTCTTACCACTGAGAGACTTATTTTTATAATAGTCAACAACATGGCATTGTGCAATTGCTAAACAAACCAATGCAGCTAGAATTTCCTTGGGAATTGTGTATTTGATAAGTAAACAAAATCCCCTGCTGTTTCCTTGAGAAAAATTAACAGACCAAAATACATGCACATACTATTTTGTTCTCTTAAAACATTCTCACGCTAGAATAAACAAACCTTCTATGATTCTAATCCTGCTGAGATTCCTATAGATGTGTTATGTGAGAGCAAACTTTGTCCTATTATTGAGACTTGAAAAAGTATTTCTCTTACCTGCTCAATCTCAATTTTTCTCACCTGTAAAGTATCAATTTTAATGATTTAATGCATTTACTTAGTGTTATTATCTATGAAAATGGAAAATTGTTAAACTTTGTCTTACGTTACTTTTTTGTACATCACTAGTGGTCACACTAAAAAAGCTTACAGCTGAAAGAAATTCCAGACACTGCAGCAACTTCAAGTTATGGTGGGGCTGCCCAGAACCCTTTCCTCCAAAGCTTTGTTTCTTGGGGTCCTCTTTGGGAGTGGGGGCTTGAATTCCTTCAGACAGGCATTCTTCAGCTCTGGAATCAAGTACTAAATCTGCTTATGTTGTTGACGCAGTCAGAAGTTATATTAGAAAACTAATTTTTAAAAAGAGGTGCTCCTAATCCAGTTATTTTAATGGCAAAGATAGTCATTCAGCTTTCATGGAAGCATGTGGGCTGAGCTTCTTCAGTGGAGGAAATGTTCAGCAAGGAATGTAAGCACCAAAGGGAACTGGGGTTTATGACGCACTCCTGGCTTCAGCACTTCTTCCTCTTTCACCAGTGTGGCTCCCATTTCAGTGAGATGGGTCTTAGGGATCAGGTCTGAGTCGGGGAACTCTTCTCGCATATTGCGTAAAGAAAAAGGAGACTTAATTTATGGCTAAATTACACAGGCAGTTCTGCTTTGACTGAGAAATTCTCTAAACACCTGGAGTGCTCATTCACATAATCCAGACAAGGATTCAGGTATCAGTCATTTCATTACTTAAAACCTGTGAGGATTTAGCATGTTCCAAGCACAGTTATTGCATGCTGACTGTTTCAGTCCTTCACAAAATAAAGTAGTGGCCCTTCAACTTTTACAGGAAATGTCTGCCATGTTTACTTACAGAACACAAGAGCTTAGAGCACTAACCTAGGAGATCAGTGTCAGTCTTTTCCTAGGCGTCAAAGCATTCAGGTCAGAGTATGTGACCTCACAAAAGTCTTTGCCTGAGGTGGGGCAGCAAGAACCTTTGGTCAAATAGATTTACAGTATGATGCTTAAGGGCTGTCCGGTGGTGTAATGGAGAGCACTCCAAACTCTGAATCCCAATGTCATGAGTTTGAGTCTCAGTAGAGACTGTCCCCTGGCTGTTAAATGTCTCCCTGCCATCCGATCCTGTCAGATCTTGGATGCTCAGCAGGGTCAGCCCCGGTTAGTACCGGGTGCTGTGACAGTCCCGAGGACTTCACTGTCACTGTCCAAGCTCACTCAGCCGTGGCAAATGGACCTTAGGACTTAAACAGTGGGGCCAGTTCTGCGCATGCTGTGCCTCACCTAAAAAATCCACTGCGCAGGCTGGAAGGGCACAGCCACGTGGGGAGAGCCCTTCCCAAATCTTTGTTCACGAAGTTTGGCCATACATACATGATGCTTAAGGTTTTCTGCAAAGATGTGAGTATGAAACACCTCAGGGCGAGTAGAAGGGTGGAAAAGGAAGCCTCATTCTTCTGGTTGCTTCTCCTGTGTTACTGCTCCAGCTATAGCCCTTGTGTTTTCCTCAGAGGTCTCTTCTCGCAACCAGATATAAAGCAGACCTAGATCCCTGACTGAGGCTTCCGCCTTGCTCCCAGAGAAAAGACCCTATGCTTAGACATTAAAGAAACTGTCATATAAATATCTGCAGCCATCAGTGGATCAAGCTCAAACTCCCTTGATTCTTTTAATCATTTCTGTGCCTTTTCTTATTATAATCTAATGACTACACAACAATTTTAATAAATTACTTGCCTACATTTTGTGAATTCTTCCTGTATTGTTTCACATATTAGTGAGATTTAGTGCAGCAGTGAAATAAGGGCTGCTATCTAGTCATTAGAATCTCTTGCAGTGAATTTTGAGAGAACCAAAGAAAACAGATATACTTGATATGTTATTTAGATTTCAAAATTTGTGCATTTGTAATAGAAAGTATCTTTCTAGAATTACATTTTAGCTTTTTTGGGGAGCATGTTTCATTTTTTCTGATGTGATAAAGGACTCTTCCCTTAGCTTTACAGAGATGTATCTGGGTACTTTAATACTATCAAAATGTTTTGCTTTAAAAGTTCAGATACAGGACTTTAATATGTTTTTTACTTTTTTTTCCACAGGAAGTCAAAGTGGAATTCAAATAGAAAACCAAAATGGTACGTTTATTTATACTGTATATTTGTATTTATTTATACTAAATAATAAAAATGCCTAAAAAACTCCTTAGCATATTGCCAGTAGTGTTAAATAAAGAGAAATTTGTATTAACAAGCTTCTCTTTCTCTGTTTAAGAACAATAATAGATTTATTAGACACCAATTACTACACACAGATGAAGGATGCTTATATTTATATAGTCATAGTTAGCTAAGAAAAAAAGATGTGTTTGTAGAGTCTGTATGCATATGCGCATGAACATATTTATATTTAAATCAGAGTGGAATGTATATATGCAGGTTGTTTTTTCCTTACAAACAAGGAAATGAAACCACTTTGACCTGTTGTAAAGTTAACAGCTGCTACTGGGAAATCAAAATGGCAATCTATCATAACTGATTTTTCCCATGTAATGATTTGTGACCATCCTTGACAACCAATTTCTGGTCATTTCTAAGGGTTTTCAGCCCCCTAACAGAAAAATATAAAACAGACCAAAGGTGATAACTAAGGTTTGTATTGCCTCCTTAGAAATAAAAAAAAAACAACAAACAAACAAAAAAAACCCAAAACAACAACAAAACAATAAAAAAACAACTCTGCCTTTGTACCAGTAAGAGGCTAATTTTGTACAGCTTAGCCCTTTCTATTTTTCTGTGTCTGAAGCACTTCAATATGCAGAACTGTAAATTTCTGCCTTCCTAAGGCAACACAAAGTTTAATACTACAGTCAAAATTAAAACAGAAAATGCAGATTATCAGAGTTGAAAAGAACTCTGTATAATTTAACTATTTTGAGTTTAAAACAGGCTTAACATTGTTTTATTGGATCTCTCTAGTCTTTTCTAGGTCTATCCTATGTTCAAAGTTTGGTATTGTTATACTAGTTTTTGTTTTCTTTCTTATTTTTTTCCTAGCTTCTCTCGCAGTTTCAGCTAAGTTGAACATCATCCCATCAATGCTGACAAATCTAGTAGTAACACGTAAGTAAAGGAAATAGAATGTATTCAGTAACTGTTCAGTTTTAGGGGCGATAGAAAGAGGAATCTAACTCAAATGGGGAAAGACACTGGTAAAGGAAGTAATGGGTAATTAAGAAGACAAACAGGGTGATTAGAAAATATAATTTTAAACTGTTGTTTAACTGTTGCTGAACATAAGGATTTATAGGGGTATATGAGTAACAGTACGAGATGAGTGATGAAGGAATACACAGTATTATAATGGATAGAACATAACGAATGCAGGTAGGCAGGCAAAAACTGTTCAGTATAAAAATGAAGTCTTGGACAAGCTGATTTTCACCATGTTAATGCTGGGAATTATAAGTCATTCTTTAACATCCACTTCTAATTCACAGCTTCCAATCCTGCTCACAATGGCCGTGTATGCAGCACATGGGGCAACTTCCACTTCAAGACCTTCGATGGAGACATATTCACCTTCCCTGGGCTCTGTAATTATGTTTTTGCCTCCCATTGCAACACTCCCTACGAGGACTTCAACATCCAGATTAGGCGTGAAGTGGTGGCAAATGCTCCAACAATCAGCCGTATCATCATGAAGCTTGAAGGTGTAGTTGCTGAACTAACAAAGGGTGTTGTCATGATCAACAGCAATAGGTAAGTTTATTCATAAGACTTGTTTAGTAACCACAGAAATTTTTTTTTCAAAATCGCCAAGTATTTTGGTGTGTTTGGGCTGAAACAGTTTACGAGTTCTTCAATAAACCTGACAATTTCATCAACTTAAATAATGAATAAAATTCTATTGATTCTATCACAAAAAAATCAATCCTTCCTTTAAATGTTACCTCAAAAATAGAATTTAAGTGAAAAATAATGAGAAGTTGGATCCAAATTTAGATCTATATTTGATAATATTGGACCATCTTAATTTAAGTTGCTTTTCTTTCAACCAAAACGTATTATTTTAGAATTCCTACAGATCTTGGACACCACAAGCCTTTATTTTTTTCTCATCAAACATCTGGATCAGAAATTAACTAGCATTCTTTCTGCCTTTTCCCAGAGTTCAACTGCCATATAGTCAATCTGGTATTACAATAGAGAAAAGCAGCATCTACCTGAAAGTTGGCAGCAAAATTGGTATTGTGTTATTATGGAATGAAGATGACAGCATCCTGGTAAGAACTGTTCCTGGACCTGTCTACACCTTCAGGGACAAGAGCTGATCATGGACTGGGCCAGTCCCTGTCTGTTTAGGGAGTTGCTACTGCCTTCTTACCTCATATTGTTGAGCAATTCTTTCCTAGTAAAGATAGGCTTGCATCCAGGTAGTCCTAAAGAAAATTATATGGATTTACATCTAGTGGATAGCAGATGTCTGCTTAAAATAGGACAAAAAATAACTTTCATCATTATATCATATATTTTTATAGGGCCTAATTACCCCTTCAAATACATGTGTTTCTAGCAGAATTTCACTCTCCTAGGACTTCATTTTCGCTGTGGATTTGATTTTCTTCCTGAATAATTAATAGAAAGAGGTTGAGAGCAGTATAGATACTAAAGTGAAAACTTAAGTCTGTGTCAATAGCATCAGTAGCTTAGACTCTGCATTTTAAGTCAAATTCAGGCCAGCTCTTTATTCTATCCTCCATGTTTGAATACAACTGCTTGATAAAATAGCACAGATATGAACTAAAATACTTAGAGGCAGCAAGTGTTTCCTGTGGTCGTGAATATATTTCAGAATGTTCATACTAAACCTCTATCAACTTACTATCCATCATTTTAGCTGGAATTGAATGAGAAATATGCCAATCAGACCTGTGGACTTTGTGGGGACTTCAATGGCTTTCCAATTTACAATGAGTTCATTTCAAACAGTAAGTTTTTTAAATCATAATTTGGTTTACAGGGCCTCCAACATGCTTTCTTTTTGGTATTCTTTTATCTCTGACATCATCAGCAGTCCTCTTTCCTATACTGATAAATTGTTTACTCAGAAGATAGGATCCAATCTCTGTTTAAAATATGTGGTTCAGAGATCAGATAATCTGATTTAATACTATAAGTGTAAATATAGTACTGGTGCTAACAACTGATTGTATATTTCTTTATGCCATTGTTGTACACCATGCTGGTATACCTAATCAGCCAACTCCATAAAAATTAGCCAGATTTCTACTAATAAGATAAATAATATAGAAATGTATTCAATAAAACAAAAGGCAATTGAATTTTGTAGACAGTACATTTCTTGTTTCAGTTCTGTCTTCAAAGTGGTATATCCACATTTCCGTGCTGAATTGCACAATCTTTGTAAGATCTCATCTTTATCATATTTAAACAATCCCCGGCTTGAGCATTTTTTCTAAACAGAATGACAGAATCACAGAATATGCTGAGTTGGAAGGGACCCACAAGGATCATTGAGTTTAACCCTTAGCCCTGCACAGGACCATCCCCAAGAGACACACCATGTGCCTGACAGTATGATCCAAACCTTTCTTGAACTCTGCCAGGCCTGGGGCTGTGACCACTTCCTTGGGGAGCCTGTTCCAGTGCCCAACCACCTTCTGGGCGAAAAACCTTTTTTTAACATCCAACCTAATCCTCCCCTGACACAACTTCAGGCCTTCCCTCAGGTCCTGTCACTGGTCACAGAGATCAGTATCTGCCCCTCTTCTTCCTCTCACAAGGAAGTTGCAACTGCAATGAGGTCTCCCCTCAGTCTCCTCTTCTCCAGGCTGAACAAACCAAGTAACCTTATCCAATCCTCACACAGCTTCCCCTCAAGGCCCTTCACCATCTTCTGGGACTGGGCCAAAGCTTCGAGCTCTTTTTGTTTTTGTTGTCAAACAGCAGTCTCCATTTTTCAAATCCCCATTTAGAATTATTTGTATCTTCCCTACATGGGCTCAATACAATCTGAAGAGTTTGTTATTCTTCCGGTAAAAATCTTAGTGTGCATCTAGACCTAATAGGCTGGGAGTTGTTTTCTAATATAAATTGAGTCAGTGACATAGTGATAGCTTTGGATGGGCTAATTATCATATTTAAAGACTTAAGGGAACTAACTGACTTGGTCAGTCTTGAGCCAAATTCTTGAGAGAAGAAAAAAATAACAGGCAGCTGCATTGAACAAAAAACCCCAACCATTATTATTAAACTTCTTTTCTACAGATATTAGGATGACAGCCTTACAATTCGGGAATTTGCAGAAAATGGATGGGCCAACAGAACACTGTGAAGACACCACTTCTCTTCCGACATATAATTGCCCTGATAATTTTGTAAGGATCTTTTGACCTTTTTTTTCTTTCAAAATTAATGTTCCCTTAGACAGCTTCAGACAGGTCAACAGGAAAAGCCCTCAGGCAACAGTGACTTAAAGAAGGCTAAAAGATTCTATTAAATAATAATTACACAAAGTAATCCAACCAAAAAAAAAAACCAACCAAAAAAACCCTCCAGAAACAAAATCCAAAAACCTTCTATCTATTTACTGAAAGGTTTTTTACTTTTCTTTCTCCAAAGGATGACATATGCCAGAAAACATTGACCAGCTCTGCATTTGCAGAGTGTAATGACCTAGTTGATGTTAGAGAGTACATTAAAGCTTGCGAAGATGACTTGTGCCGGTCTGAAGAATCTAAAAATGCCTCATGTATCTGTGACACCTTTGCTGAATACTCCCGGCAGTGTGCTCATGCTGGTGGGCATCCCCTGAACTGGAGAACCTCAAACCTGTGCTGTAAGTACTGCTGGACATAGCCTTACTTTATGTTCAGTATCCAGCAAACAACAAGCTGTCAAATTTTGCGGAGGATGCCTGAGAAGTTACAGGCCTTTCAAGATCGTATTCTTCAGAAGATTCTGATTTAGAAGTTCCAGCAAAAGAGCTAAGGATTTTAATGCAAACTGGATTAAACACTAAGACTTTCATGGAAACTCTAATGAGAGTCAAAGTGTAATATAACTAAACTGGACAACAAATTAAGCAAATAAAGGAGAAACAAGAAGAAATAATGAGGCAAGCTTGCTTGCTTGTATTCTTGTTTCTCTCCTTTTCTCATGGTGGCTACAGCATTTATTATTGTCAATTATTAACTGATCAGGGTCTTCACACGTGTTTGGCTGGTTAAGCGCTATCTCCTCTTGTTTTGGTAGTGAGGAGTTTGCACTGATTTAAACACATACTTCCTTATAATGGGGTAGCTGTTGATACTGCCACCAGCCTTTGCTCCAAAACAAAAGCCCATGATGCTGCAAATATGCTAAAGGTTTAGGAATTTGAGTCTTACACTTCCCTAGCAATACAGGTGTTCTTGGGAAGGGAGCCTTGAGTAGAAAGATAGACCTTGTTGACTTTCTGGGGTCATTACCTTGCTATCACTAGAAATCCAGTCACAGAGCCAGTTCAGCCTCAGTCATGGAATGCACATCTCAACAATAAAATATGGATCTAGGTGATTAAATTTGCAAATTTTGAGAGCTGGTGATCAATCTGCTGTTTGGTAAGCTTTTTTATCTAGGTGAAAAACTTAAATGGACATATATATATATTTACATATATAGTAAACTAGAAATACTTTTGACTGAAAAAAATAATCTTTCTTCCTTTTAAATTTCAGCCAAGAAGTGTCCTTACAACATGCAGTACCAGGAGTGCAATTCCCCCTGTGCTGATACATGCACAAATCCTGAAAGATCTCAGTTTTGTGAAGAACACTGTATTGATGGTTGTTTCTGTCCCCCAGGCAAGTTCTTAAGTACTCACATCTCTGATCCCAAAGAACAATAGCTTACCTGCAAGATTTGGGCAGGTTCCATGTGGGCTTTACCTCTCATGTATTTGCATTTTTCACAGCTGCAAGTGAACAGCATTTGTCGTCTCAGCTGAGAAAAGTTATCTGAATTAATTGCCAATACAAGTGCAATATTCAGAAAGCAGAAAAAAAGAACAGCAATCTAATCAAGACCAGTCTTTCAACCAGCTACTGTGCTACAATAAATCTGTCTTTCAGAGCAGGTGGAATTTGAGAATACAAAGGCTGAATCTTTCACTGAGCAAACTGACATAGTCCTATAGTCTTACTGTCCTCAACATTGTTATGTCCATTCACAACAGCTGCAGATATGTCTCTAAGATAATATTTAGGATGTATAACAAACAAAACTGTTTATAAGAAATACGTCTTTAATTCATCAAGGTTTTGTCCTTTTTTTTTTCAATCTAGGGACTGTATTTGATGACATCAGCAATTCTGGCTGCATTCCCCAGCAGCAGTGCTCCTGTATTTACAATGGCAACACCTACACTACAGGAACTTCTTTTTCAGAGCCGTGCCAGACCTGGTAACCTTTGTTGCTTTTCTAACTCACTATTTCCTTTCACGTATTTAATGATTTTAATAGTTTATTATATGCAATTGCATCATTGGTAATTGACATGTGTATTTAACTGACCGCTACAGTTCCAAAATGCCCCTAAAGAGTATTATTTGTTTTATTTAGCAACAGCCGTAACTTGCTTTGCACTTCAACTCATGGTGATCAAAGAAAGGATTTACAGTGTTTAGATTTCTCACCAGGCAATTAAAATGCTTCCTTTTTGTTTATTTTGTTCAAACATTTGGAGTTCTGTAAGAGGAATAAGGTTGCAGCCATTAATGTATTTGCAAATATTTATTTTCTCCAGAGACAGCAAGGGATGACACAATACAACCTCCATTTCACAATTATTACTCCTGTACCTGTGCAATACCACATCACTTTAGAATATAGACATGATGTGTATCAGGAGTAGATGTGAAATTATGTTTAATTATTTGTTAGTTAATGATACTGTTATATTTAAAAAAGTAAGGAATTTTAATTTGTTACTGTGTTTTATGTTAGCTGAAAAAACCTAAACAACTATTTATCCAACATCTGTTTTAGAGAGTTCACCTGCCCAAAGATAGAAAACAAATAAACAACCAAAGTGAATGGTTGCCAGCGTCATTGCTTTCAATACAGGCCATCACAAGTCCACTATGTTTTGGAAAGGCTTAAACCCAAATTCACTATGTGTTAAACTGCAGCCTGAAGGGAAAAGCCATAGCAAACCAGCTGAACCTAACATCACTGTTAATCCTTTTACTCTGGACCACCATTACTGATTTCAGCTAACTTCATTCTTCCAGTACCTGTAATGGAGGCCAGTGGAGCTGCCAAGACAAGTCATGCCCAGGAACATGTTCAGTAGAAGGAGGTTCACACATTTCCACATATGATAAAAAACGTTATGATCACCATGGAGATTGCACCTATGTCCTTTCTAAGGTGAGACTCAGAGATTACTAGGTCATAAAGCCTTATACATCCATAGAAAGAAAACATGACCTCAATCAACACTACTGAGACATAGCACTTTTGACATGTGGACATTAATTTACCTGCTGCTTAGCCAAATGCTTACTGTGCTGCCATTCAAATGACAATCATCAGTTAACTATCAGGATGTCAAGCAACCATATACAGTGTTCACTGGAAAATTCCCAGTTCTGTGATAGAGTAATTGAAGAACATTGTCTTTTTTAAGAATTTACTTAGTATACATTCTTCAGTATGATTAATCCAGCTTTCTTACAGAGTTGCATAATTTTTGCCATGTTACTCTATTATACAGTATTTGGCGAAATGGTACAAATCTGAAAAATTACACTACCAGCTCTTAAAAAAAACCACCAAAATTAAGATTAGAAACTGAAATTTGTTTAATTTCTGGGATGTTCAAATACAGAAAATCAGTTCAAGTTACCTGATGTATTTTGCTTCGGTTTTGAACATTTTTAAACATTTAACTCAAATGAAAATGAAAATTTAGAAGTTAATTACAATTAAAATATTTAACTATAGACATATGTAAATGAAATGTTTTGATCTTTTAGGGGCTTTTTCCATTTAGCCTTTGCTTTCCTTTTCCCCCACCTGCACAATTTAATAAAAGGAAATAAAATGTTTTATGTTCACCTGGAACGAGTTTTATCTGACATTTTGTTTAGCATGGATGCTAGTTCCAGAAAGATTAGAGTTACAGTAGAATTGAATCAAACATCAGAAGTTGGCATGAATAAAAGTACCGAATATGAATATGGAAAACCATCTTGATATCCATATAGATTTAATCAATAAAATACAGATTCTAGTTTTCTTGTTCGAAATCATTCAACAGGGCAAAATTGAATCATCAGTCAAAGAAGGTCAGGGATTTGTGACAGTCTGTATCTCCTCCAAAAACAGAAATATTTTTCAGAGTTGAGAAAAAGTTTTATAGGGATAACTTCCATAATCAGACTTTTGTGAAATAACTGCTGGCATTTTTTTTCAGGACTGTAAAGATGAAACATTCACCATCCTGGTAGAACTACGCAAATGTGGCCTAACAGACACTGAGACATGCTTAAAGACAGTGACCCTCAACATGAATAAAGGACAAACTGTAAGAATGCAAAATTTTAAAAAGATGGAGAGAAGAGAAACGAGGCTTTAACCAGTCAGGGAGCTACATTTCTTTGTCAAATGTTCAACATATGCAATGACTACATGTTATTTTTAAACAAGTGAAATTGATTTTTTTTAATGTAAATCAGATCAGCCATAAATTTGGCTTTGTAGAATTTCATTAAGAAACACATTGTATTCACAAAGCAAAAAAAAGCTATTTTCCCTGCCAATTAGATGGAAAAAACCCACGAGCTTTAAGGTTAGTAACTACAACAGTAAGGGATACAATTCATCACATCACAAGATGTGTTCAAAGAAAAGATAATGATGTAATCCCCTGAAAAGCTGAGAAAGTCACTTTAAAAGTAATTCCTTTAACGGTAGAGAAAATTAGTAAAGTGTGTGAAGTAGAAATAGGCAGGAGATGAAATAACAAAGACCTACCCTTTTTATTGAATATCTGTTTGATTAATACCACTGGAGTCATCACCATTTTTACTCTTTGGACTATGGTTACTCTTCATACATGGCTGGCAGCCCAGAAAGCCAACCTGGGCTGTATCAAAAGCAGTGTGGCCAGCAGGTTCAGGAAGGTGATTCTGCTCCTAGACTACACTCTGGTGAGACTCCTTCTGGGGTAGTACAGCCAGCTCTGGGGCTCCCAGCACTGGAAGAACATGGACCTGCTGGAACAGGTCCAGAGGAGGGCCACACAAAGACAATCAGAGGGCTTGAGACCTTCTCCTTTGAGAACAGGCTCAGAGAGTCAGGCTCAGAGTTGTTCAGCCTGGAGAAGGGAAGGCTCTGAGGAGACCTTAGAGACCTTCCAGTCCCTAAAGGAAGCTTAACAAGAAAGCCAGAGAGGAACTTTTTACCTGGGCACAAAACGATGGAACAAGGGGGAATGGCTTCAAACTGAAAGAGGGTGGGTTTAGACTAGATATAAGGAAGAAATTCTTTACTGGGGTAGTCAAAAACTGGAACAGGTTATGCAGAGAATTTGTGGATGTCCCACACCTGGAAGTGTTCAGGACCAGACTGGATGGGGCTTTGAGCAACCTGAGCTAGCAGAAGGTGTCCCAACCTTTAGCAAAGAGGTTAAAACTAGATGACCTTTAAAGGTCCTTTCCAACTCAAACCATTCTGATTCACACAATTACCTTTTGTTTCTCTTCCTTATCAGCTCATAGATATCAAACCTGATGGTAGCGTGTTTGTGAACTCCATCTACACCCAGCTGCCCATGTCAGCAGGTATATTTTTCTCTCTAACAGCGAACAACACAAATGCTTTTGAAGTGAAGTGATTGGTGTCATAAAGAAAAGAGAGATGGTGCAACCATAGGCAAGAATTTAAACAATAGCGAATAGCATTCACAAGCTTTTGATTTGATCACTTAATTTCCTTCTCTCTGCCCAAAACGGAATGCAGAAGACTTCTTTTTACCTTTGACCTCTTGTTTTTTTAACTACTACTCCTGTGCTCACACTTGCTTAGAAAAAATTTGATTTTTGTTCTCTTTCAGCAACTAATGATTCTATGCAGTATCTCTAACCTCCAGATCTCCTTATTTTTCCTCTCCAGCAGAGTAAGGGCTGCAACATATTCTGTACAAGCTTAGAAACAAATACAGAAATATTCTTTTTAACTCTCAGTGCCATATAGTTTTTCCTACTTATTCTCTTTGAAGTAGTAATCTCCAACTGCTTATGCTGAGGCAGGGAATAAAATTAGTAACTTGGTAGTTGCAAGCCAATTTTGAACTGTAAATCTTGATTTATATTTCTGATTCATTTTCATGATTGGCTTTATTTCGCCTGCAACAACTGTGATAGAAATTCAAGAACAGTATCATGTTTCCAGCATTTGATGTCATCCTGAGAGTGATCACTTTGTTTTTCTTGTGTAGCTAATGTCACCATGTTCAGACCCTCAACATTCTTCATGATCATGCAGACAAACTTTGGGGTCCAGCTTGAAGTTCAGTTCACACCAATGATGCAAGTGTTTGTGCGACTAGATCCTATTTTCAAAGAACAGACTTGTGGTAAGTGAATGAAATATAAGAACATCTTGATTAATGCCTTTTGTGTAGTATGAACAGTATATATTTTCATGGCTCTTCAACAGGTCTCTGTGGAAATTTCAATAATATCCAAACTGATGACTTCAAGGTCATAAGTGGAATAATTGAAGGAACAGCAACAGCATTTGCTAATACATGGAAAACTCAGGCTTCATGCCCTAATATCCAGCAGAATTTTGAGAACCCTTGTGCACTCAGCATTGATAATGGTGAGTGCTTCGTATAATTTTTCCTAGTTTGGTGGGGGGTTTTTTTGTTCATCCCTAGGAAAAACCCATCTGTAGGAAAGCAAAGATAAAAAATAAAGACTTACATGTTCAGTAAAAACATGCATCTGAAATAAGAAAAAGATACTCAAAATGAAAGCTCTGAAGATAAGTAACAATGTAAAGACAGTTATAGAAACATAGCTGAAGGAAACTGTAAGGTCACTGAAAACACAGTAGGTGTCTCGGCTGACAGCTTGGTGTCAGAGAAGTGGATTATAGGAGTATCTCTGGAAACCTTTAATTCATCTCCTTCAACAAGTCCTCCTCTTTGGTTTTAAGAACCATAGCCCACAAGCTGAATGAAAAAAAAAAACCAAAAACAAAACAAAAGACAGGAAAAGGAGAGATTTAATGAAATGTCAGAATCAGAACTGGCTTCATAGACCAGGGCAGTGGGTTTTTGTGACTAATGAAATAAAAACAGTAATGTGCATTTGTATTGTTTATTCTTTTAACAGAAAAATATGCTCAGCATTGGTGTGGACTGCTAACTGACAGCAAAGGGCCTTTTGCTGATTGTCACTATGCAGTGAATCCCTCTGTTTACCACACGGTACTTTGTTAGACTGTTTTTACCTTTAGAAACAATAGAAATGGAATCATTACAACTAGCTACCAGAAAAGGACTGTTCCAGACATACCTTATGCAATGCCTCTATCTGAATTTCTGTACTGTGGCACTTCCTTCTTTCAACATGTGTTTATGTTTGTGTTGTAACATTACCTTATTCCATTGTCAGTCTTGGCTTCAAGATCCTGACTTGCTTGCAAATGAAAAGGCAGCTATTTACTCCTGGATGGTTTCACACGTATAGCAGAAAGTGTATGTAAAGGCATGTCAAATGTTTCTTTGAATATCAGTGAATTGTCATATCATCAGCCTGGTATCTCATTAATAGTCACTTGGCACAGAAAGCCCATTACCTAATTGTCATAGTTCTGCTATCAGTGTGTTGCAAATCATTCTTCTCATTAGGAGTCCTCCAGGTACAGACACTGGTGAAAGGATGTGTCTGAACTGCATGTTGTGAACAGAGCTTTGTAGGCTATTGTGCAGCTCATGCATTAATGTGGTTCAGAGGACCAGAAAGCTGTTAAATATATAACAGACTTGAAGACACTATTTCCTAATAATAACTGAGGACATCAACTGAATTTCCACTACCTGCATTCTCCACTGCCAGGAAATTTATACAAAGACTAACCAGTGATAAAGCTATGTTACTGTGGTCTACGAGTAAGCATATTTGAAAAAAAATATTAGGGAATAAGACCAGAAAGATAACATTTATTGGATTTTTAGATTGACTATATTACCAGTGGCAAGACTTAATTGTTCTCTCCATTCTTAGAACTGCATGTTTGACACATGTAACTGTGAAAATAGTGAGGACTGTCTGTGTGCAGCCCTGTCTTCCTATGTAAGAGCTTGTGCTGCAAAAGGAATCCAGCTGCAAGGATGGAGGACTGATGTCTGCCGTAAGTACACTTAACTATCACATTCCCTAAAAACAATTTCAATAAAAACTGCTGATCAGAGATTATTTTCTACTAATTTCTAGATAAATCAGTAACTGTTGAGGAAAGAATTTTGTTAAGTGCGCTCCTGGAAGTAATTTTCTGCCGTCCTCTTAGAATCAATCCATTGCTAGCAAGGGTGAACACGAATAGAAGGGAAACATAGCTTGATTAGGAAGGGGACTGCTGTTATGAAAGTGCCTCCACCTGTTTCTGTTCAACTTTGAGTTTCACTTCAGCTTTAACACAAGTTCCTGTAGAGAAAATGTGAATATCAGAATAACAGTACTAATAGTACCAACCAGAACACTTGCAAATGATCTTTGAAGCTGCATGCTGGGTTCTGCTTATCCAGTATGTCTGTTTTCAGCATACTAGAAGACATTCAGGGAGACAACTTGTCTCATACTTCAAGGAGTTTAAGAGTCGTGGTAATGAACAGCAGCACCAAATGGAGGTTTCTTCTTGAATGTTCATTTGAAAAATTATTTTCTTCCTTGGATGCATCACTTATTCCACTTGTATAGTAGCTTTTCAGATCTACCTCTGGAAGTATTCAAAAAATGCATTTACATGAAAGATGCAACATAGGCAGAGGTGCACAGTATTGTTTACATATTATTTCTACTGCTTTTGTTGTGGATCTTTTTCCCATGAGAATTTACCTTCTGGAATTAACAATCTATTTTTTTCCTCTCTCAAGCAAAATATACCACCTCATGTCCCAAATCCCTAAGCTACAGCTATACCATCTCTTCCTGTCAACCTACCTGCCGGTCTCTGAGTGAGCCTGATGTCACATGCAACATTAAGTTTGTCCCAGTTGATGGCTGCACCTGCATAAATGGAACCTACATGGATGAAAGTGGCAAATGTGTGCCTGCTAATGAATGCCCCTGCTACTACAGAGGAACTCCCATACCATTTGGAGAAGTTGTCCATGAAAATGGGCATGTATGGTAAGTGAATCTTCTGAAAAAGATTCAAGCAATAGCATGCATATTTTCTCATTAAAATATGTTGCATTTAAGCTGGTTTCATCCTGCATCCTGAATTTCAATACAGTGATCTTCTCTTGAGCTTCTTCAACTTTAAGCTCCTTCAATTTTATTTTCAACTGTTATGAATGGTACATATTCCCCTGAACTGCAAGATAGGGACAGAGAGCAGAATGAAGCTACTAAAATGAAAAGCGAAATGGTTAGTGACCTCTTATACCACTTAAATAAACACAAGCCTATGTGGTCAGATGTGGTCCATCCAAGGATACTGAGGGAGCTGGTGGAAGTGCTCAGTGAGCCACTTGTAATCAGCAGTCCTGGGTACCCAGTGAGGTCTCAGTTGGCTGGAGGTTAGCAAATGTGATGTCCAACTACAATAAAGGCCCCTCACTACAAAAAAAGACATTGAGGTACAGGAGCAAGTCCAGAGAGGGGCAGCAGAGACAGAGAAGGGTCTGGAGCACAAGTCTTACAAGGAGCAGCTGAGGGAGCTGGAGTTGTTTAGCCTGGAGACAAGGAGGCTCAGAGAAGACCTTAGCACTCTTTACAACTACCTGAAAGGCGGTTGTAGTGAGGTGGGGATTGATCTCTTCTCCCACGTAACAAGTGAAAGAATGAGAGGAAATGGCTTCAAGTTGCACCAGGGGAGCTTCAGATTGGCTATTAGGAAATATTTCTTCACTGAAAGGGTTGTCAAACGTCAGAACAGGCTGCCCAGGGAAGTGGTGGAGTCACCATCCCTGGAGACATGCAGATGTGGCACCTGGGGACATGGTTTAGTGGTGAACTTGGCAGTGCTGGATTAACAGTTGGGCTCAATGATTTTATGGGTCTTTTCCAGCCTAAACGTTTCTATGATTCTATGATATTCCTAGGTTGATAGAGCAATTATATATATGTGCACTTTTTATTTAATTCCATAATTTTTCAAGTATAAAATGATGGCAATATCAGCAAGGAGAGATCACATGAGAATGTAAGTAAGAAGCAGGGACATATACTCATTTACAATCTATGAATTTTCCTGTTAAGTAATAATGAATATCATATGAAAGCTGCATGTGTAGTGTTATTGAGGGAAATTCTCTCATAAGACTGCAAAACAGCATTTTGGAATACCTTTAAAAATTCTGATTTGACCAGGGATAAGTAGCTCTCAATCTCAATATATGGTTTGAGAGGAAATAAATGTTTTCCCCTCTCACAGCAATTGTGTCCAGGGAAGACTGAATTGCATTGGAGCACCGAATCCAACTCCAGGTAAAAATAATCTTCCACTTTTTTTTTCTCTCTGCCAGATTTTGCACAGAATAGTTCACAGAATTAATACTTTTTAATGGATTTTTCATAGAAGTATTTCTGAGTTATAGTGCAATAGATATCATAAAAGGCAGGACTGAGCCTAGATTAATCATCAGACTTCTTTTTACATAGACTTTTTTTCTAAAATACTGTGGGGTTTTTTTTCCTGGTAATTCAGTGCTCTGAGCTGTATCTAATAAGCAGATTGAACAGAGACAACAATCTCTACTAACTGAAATGGGGAATTTCCGGGTGGTTTTAATGGCTACAGCTGTGGAATAAACCTCACACTATTTCTTTACTGCTCTCACTTCTTTCCTTCCTCTAGTCTGTGAATCTCCCATGGTCTACTTTGACTGTAAAAACAACACTGCAGGAAAAACTGGAGCAGAATGTCAAAAAAGTTGCCAGACTCTGGATATGCAGTGTGTAAGTATGTCATGGCTGAATGTAATGGTGGTTCCAGGTTTTGTTTGTGCTCTTATTGCTAAAGTAACTGCTCTATTGGATCTACTCCACATCTACAACACAGACACTTTATTCTTGTAGCAAAAGCCTAGAATGATGTTATGAAGCATTAACAATGGGACCCTTAGATGAATATATAATAAAGTAACATCCAAATTAAATCTTAAGATTAATGTCTACCTTTCTTCAGCTATTGCAGGTAACAGTAACTAGTAGTGAAAAATCAAGGGCTCTCTCACACACTTGACTTCTGTAGGAGAAAGCTAGTGGCTAAAAACCGGCTAGGAGAAATGATTCTTTCTCATACCATGCTGCATTTATGAACCTCTTGCACATCTAACTATGTTACTTCACCTAGGTTCTTGGTGGCCACATGTCATTTCACCAATAAGTACCATATGAGAGAAATGGATTTCAATGTAACTCAACAGACTGAAAAACAAAATAACTTAATTTTCTTTTTAAAAGTCCATTCAGTCACAAATTACCCACTACAAAATGCAAGATCCAATGTATTTTAGATTTCACAGGTTCCAGCAGAACAATCAGTATTAGCATACATAAAACATTTACCTTCAACAGATTTATATTCTGTAATCAATGGCTAATAACTTTGGGGTTGTTCCATTGTCCTAGAAGTACTTTGTAGTTCTCTCCCATTTCAGATGGGCAGCAAAAAGTATATATAAAGACATTTTATGAGAATATTCAATTTTTTAATGTGATTGTTTCATTCTGAAATCGCCTTTCTCTTGTCTTTTCCAGTATAGCTCGCAGTGTACATCTGGCTGCGTGTGCCCAAATGGGCTTGTGTTAGATGGAAATGGTGGTTGTATTCCTGAAGAGGAATGTCCCTGTATTCACAATGAAGCCATGTATCAGCCTGGGGAAAAGATCAATGCTGGCTGTAACACCTGGTAAATATATCTGTACAAGTAGCATTCCTGGTTCCATCATTTGCCTTTCTAAAGACTAAAACAATATAGCAGTGAGGAAAGATCTGAATTGCACTTTCAATCAGTTGATGGATCTTTTAGTTTTGGGGTACACTGTTTTGTGCAGGTTGGTCTGTGATCTTTATCAGATGGACAAAGCACAGAATTGGAAGAAACCTTTAGGACTACAGAGTTCATGACGTATCTTGTTTTGCTATTATTGTATTCAGAGTAGCAGAAAAGACCTTTGATTTAATTCTTTAAAAGAAAAATATAAAATACTATTTTAACTCCAGAATTAAGATAGCATTTACCAGGGATGAGTTGCCAAGCAAACATCGATTGTTCGGATATGTCTACACAAAACAGTGAGTAGTTCTGTTATTAAAATATTTTATACTCTTTTCTAGTGTATGCAAGAACAGAAAGTGGGAATGTACCAAAAATCAATGTCTGGGCACTTGTGCTGTTTATGGAGATGGTCATTATAATACCTTTGATGACAAAAGGTTCAGCTTCAATGGAAATTGTGAATACACACTAGTCCAGGTACTGATTGTTAGCAATAGCAAATGAGAGGTAATCTTGATCATATCTGTAAAAATAATATATTTTTAAATGTTATTCTATACACAGGACCACTGTGGCACAGCCAGTGGGACATTCAGGGTTGTCACTGAAAATATTCCCTGTGGCAACACTGGAACAACTTGCTCAAAATCCATCAAAGTTTTCTTAGAGGTAAGGTTTTGAATATAGACCAGTTTTGTTCTGTATCTGTTAAGGTTTAGGAAAAGCCTAGACATCTATTGCTTCAAGGGATTTGGAAAATACTTTAAAATGCAATTCAGCTATTAAATTAGGTTTATATTAGATGTAAGTGAAATATTTGGTAGAGCTTCCAGCTTTCTGTATTTTCCATTTCTCACACTGTCTTATACCACTTTAGCAAAAATTTAGCCTATCATGTCAGAAGATTCTTTTATTCTATGCAATGTAGTTCCTCCACAATGGTCAAAAGACCCTTTTTTAGCCTATGTCATTTAAAATATTTTTTACCTTGCTTCCAGGAACCTGAGATCTGAACTACATAGTTTTGATTTATTTCATTTTGATTATTTGTTTTCATTATATTAACTATTCATAGTACCCTTAAAAGCAGAAAAACATATTTGAGAGCACAGCTGCAGCTACTGAGCTCATTTCTAATTACCTTTTCCTCCTGTTTCAGAGCTATGAACTGATACTCGGTGAAGAACATGTCAGTGTAGTAAAGAGAGGACAGAATGACACGGTGCCATACACAGTCCGCTACATGGGTATGTACTTGGTAATTGAGACCACAAGCGGACTGATCCTCATGTGGGACAAGAAGACCAGCATGTTCATCAAGCTCAGCCCTGATTTTAAGGTGTGGAACTAGCAGTTAAATGGCAATTTACAGTGCAGATTTGACTGGGTGTGAATTTTATTGAGACCTTGCCAAGATCCTGAGCAGGTGATGTCTCTAGTATTCCTGCAGGACATCCCATGTTGTTTTTCATTCCTCTGGTGCCTCAGGAAGCTATGTCATCATCCTGCTGCTGTTCTGATCTCTGAAGGCAGCTTTCCATGCCTATTTGGCCTGACAGAACGTGAATTGGCAAACTGCTATTTTGGACTTGACTTTGTTAAAATTACCCACTGAACCCTTGTAAAAGTTATCAGACATTATTAAAATTACATAACTACATGTGTATAAATCCACTGAGTAGTCTTGGTCTTGAAAGCAATCCATTATTTCCTCCTTTCATTGACACAGAATTCAAATTGTCTTACTTTAAGCACAGGGAAGTGTATTATGAGTGAATATTATGAGTGAAAGCCTCTTGTATGCTTTTTTTTCACAAGCTTATAACAACATAGGTGATAATGAAAATACATTCCCATTGTCATACACCTTTTCATAGCTTATGATATATAAGTACTAAAAACCATAGTAAATAAGAAATTTGCTACCTTATTGTATACCATACTGACATTTAAATTAGTTACATAAATTAAGTGTACTTTAGAACCAGACATACCACCTTGCTTCAGTACTATAGGTTCTTTTTGGTGCCTCACACACTGACATTTTATAAAAATGATAGTAATATGGAAATATGCACCTTAGATTCACAGAGAAAGCATAGCATCTATTGCAGCCTATCATAGCTGTACGATCCACACATTTAGAATGAGGGATATTTCTCGGTGTGCAAGGAAAATATAATTTCTTTTTATATCTGTAAGCAGTCTTAGTGGCAAAGACTCAGTGAGTAGACTATGTGGCTGAACTCTAATATTTATGGCAGCTTTATAAGATTGTTTTTATATGCACATCTACTGTATAAAACAAAGCTTAAATATAAAACTTAGTCAGCTGAGTCCTCATTTCCTTGTCAAAGCAGAAGGTTACAACGACAAAGATGGTTCTACTGTTCAGATTGAAAAGAAGAAAAGTCAAGAGTGGTATCCTTCTAGCCTTAGTGGTCATGGTCTGTTGCTGAGGAAACAGCATGAAGATGTTCAGGACTGATTAAATGGAATGGCACCATTCTAAGAGCTGAATTTGACATATTCTTTCAGTATCAGATGTTGTTTCAGGTTTTATCACATCCCTTATTATTTTATTTACTTTCTTTTGCAGGGCCAGATCTGTGGCCTCTGTGGAAATTATGATGGCAACAGCATCAATGACTTTACTACAAGGAGTCAATCTGTAGTAGAGAATGTTCTAGAGTTTGGAAACAGCTGGAAAGTATCCTCTACATGTCCTGACGCTTACAGCATCAAGGACCCATGTTCTACCAACCCTTACCGCAAGTCCTGGTCAGAGAAGCAGTGTAGCATCATCAACAGCAATGTATTTGCTGCCTGTCATTCTCAGGTATTACCAGGGCAGAAGTCTACTGTCTGAAAACTAAGTCTGTGTGTCATTGAAGGTGCTCTCCTCATATGTTTTAACATGCTTGCCTTATTTATTAGCATGTTTCACTTCAGACAGCATCAGGAAAACTTCAGTCTGAATCTTGCTCAATGGAATAGCTTCATAGTCCCTTACCTGAAAGAAAAAAAAGACACTAAGTTCATAAGAATTACTGACATATTATAAAATAATAATTCCGTAATTACTATATATTTCCTTATAGACTGACTTGAATGAAAATTCCCATATACCAGGTAAAGAAAACAAGTTCAACACAGTAATAACATAGTAATAACATAGTCTTTATCTAACACTAAGTATCTATCAAACATTGCCAGGTAAATCTGTGCAATTGACTATTATTTCTTGAGAAAATGAATCTAATCTTCCCCCAAGACACATGGCTAGGTGTCTGAACATCTGTCAGTATGTGATTTGGATGTATATTTTAGCATCACCTCTGGTGTTTAATGCTGTCTTACAAAAGAAAAAGAAATTACCAGTGGAGGTGTTTCTTCTGAGATACTACAATTTTAAAAAAACTACTCCAGCAAAGCTAAGAATTTAGAAGGCAAGATGTATAGTATTACCCTTCTGTTTAATAACAGGTTGAACCAGCAAAATATTACCAAGCATGCGTGACAGATGCTTGTGCCTGTGACACTGGAGGAGACTGTGATTGCTTCTGTACAGCAGTAGCTGCCTACGCTCAAGCATGTAGTGAAGTTGGTGTATGCATAGCCTGGAGAAGCCCATCAATTTGTCGTGAGTTTTAGGTCATAAACACTTCTTCTGAAAGTGCAGTTAAACATACAGTGCCTTGCAGATATCCTTGAAACGTGCTCTGGGTATCTTACATATGTGGGTTAGAATCTCACTGTGTAAATTTTTCATGCTTAAGCTATTCGTGCTTTTTGGGTTTTTTGAACATGTCTGTGCTGGTTTGGAGAAATGAACCCAGCTAAAAGAGATTACAAGTCAGAGTTACAATTTACTAAAAAGATTACAATAAATACAAAGATACAGAGAAAAATTGGTTTTAACCCATAAAAGTACAGATGTATAACCTGGTACCCTGGGGCACGAACAGAATGGTGTTCATCAGTCCCTATGCTGAGCACCATGAGGTCCCCCTGAATACAAAGTAAAAGGAAAGGAAAACCTGTTGGTGAGGATGATGGTCGCAGTCTGATCAAGAGTGGCAGTCACAGTCCTGCTGAGGTTCTGGTCCTCCTCTGGATCCAACAAGTGGTATCAGAAGTCCCAAAACCCCAAGATTATATATGCTCAGGTTCAGGTGAGAATACTCAGTACCTACACCAGAGCAGGGAGTTTCACAGTGGGTGATTTAACTCTGTGAGTCATGGGATATTTTTGGAATCTTTGATGGCCTAGGCCACTGCAACTGCCTGTTGTGCCAGTCCCTAATAGCCCATTAGCAGACATCACCCCTCAGGCTGGGTGTGAAGGTGCTGATGCCACCCCGGAGCAGCGAAATTATCACAGCTGAGTCACTGGTGTGAAGACAGAAACATTTCCATGCCTTGCAGGGTTCTTTAATACCCACCTCATAGCCTGAGGTGTCAGGTGTGCCCCGGGGCAGCTGCTGCAAATGATCTATTATTAACAGTTCATCAGAAATTACACAGAGAGTGTAGAATACATGGTTTTGGGTACATCCACACAGTGATAAACTGGTTCCAGCCACTGTAACTAGAACATTGTCCCACTTTCTCTTTCTCCTTAGCCCTGTTCTGTGATTACTACAATCAACAAGGAGAATGTGAATGGCACTATAAGCCCTGTGGAGCCTCCTGCATGAAGACCTGTAGGAACCCAAGTGGAAAATGCCTCAATGACTTGCCAGGTTTAGAAGGTAAAAAGAGCTGCAAGTACCTTTTAGTGGGTACAAATTACTAATTGTCTTTAATGGAGTGTATTTTCCCCATCAGCTGTATTTGCACAATTTAACTCTCTTCAATATCATGACATCCACATGAATGGAGGCAGAGTATGGAAACTGGAGTTAAAAAGATCTCTAGGACGAAGTCCTTGTGGATGGGTTCTCCATTATTTACTAGAGTTACTGGAAAAAAAACAAAATAAAAATGTTAGGACCATTAAAAACAAAACCTGCAAATGCGCAAATAAAACTGTTGCTGACAGCACCTCATACTTACCTTTTCTACTTGTACATGCCCCCTTCCTTCCTCCAGGCTGCTACCCTAACTGCCCAGCAGACAAGCCATATTTTCATGAGGATCAGATGAAGTGTGTTAGTCTCTGTGACTGTTATGATGATGAAGACGGAAAGATATACAAACGGGATGAATGTAATATATGGTAAGACTTAATATACCAGCTTCATCATATACAAGGAAAAAGGTCAAAATAGAGCAGGGAATTGCATGTTCCTTTTACATGACAGGATTAGGTTATGTCGCCTGCCTAAAACTAATGACTTACTATCTAATTATGGTTTTCTTATTATATTAGTCAGAAGATTTTACGTGATTTTCTGTTCTATTCCTTTGCTTCTGATTAAATTGCAAATCCTCAGTGTAAAGATACATCAAGAACAAGAGGACCTTTTTGACTAGGTGTCTTGGTTTGAGGAGAAAAAAACCAAAAATGTTTACCCACAAGCTGGGGAGGGGGCCTCCTCTACAATAATCACGCCACTCTTTATCAAATTTAGAAGAGGAACTTTAATACAAGAAGGATAACTGTTCTTAACTGCT
>VWZD01008568.1:3345-95289 GCA_013396695.1 Sakesphorus luctuosus
TAAAAAAAATATTATCTTCTTATTTGATGTGTAAATTAAAGATTTAAGTTTTTGGGTTTGGTGAAAATTTTCTTGTATAAACACTACACGTGAAAGTAAGCTTCATATAAGAAACTGAGCATCAGTCTCAGGAATCTGAGAACCTGGACAGCAGAACACCTGTGTTTTTTTCAATTTTGTTGTTCACAAAAATTTTGATTTTAGAGAAACACAGAATTTTAAAATGCTGCATGCAGTAGGACACAGACAGAGAAAATTCTTTGCCTTGGGTATATTAGGATGGGGAAGCCAGAAATTAGCCTTCACATCCTTTCTTATATATCTTCTTTTCCTTCCACCCCAGTCTTCTCTTTTCCAATCTGCTCCAACTGAACTTGCTTCCAGGTTTCAGGGATAACTTCCTGATATTCACTAGCAAGAGGGATGCTTTTAAATTCATATCCTTCACATGTACAATATGCACTTCACAGGATCCATCCTGCTCCAAAAGTAGCAATTCCTGACAATGAATGAAGTTGGACCCACAAAGAAGCAACACAGTACTGGATACAGAAATAGGGAACATTAGATGCAGGAGTCTAATTCAGGAGCAGAATACAAGAACAGGGAAAATATAATACTGGTGATGCTATAGTAAAATGCCTATGCTTGCTTATACTGGGCCAGAGTTTCATACTCAGGTATCTAATCCACTCTACTATTGAATTCCGGGTTTTTTTACTTATAAAAGATAACATGAAATAATAATGTTCATTAGTCTGTATTTTACGTCTTTTATTAAAATGATTGCATAGAAACAGAATATGAGACTCTATGAGTGACTAAGAGGAATTTGTCCTAAGTATTTTGCTCTGCAGGAATCAATCAAGGAGAATAATAAAAAGATTGGTAAATAAAAATACCTTCATAGCACTAAAAGTTTCCATGAAAACACAGGGGGATATTTCTCTGAGGCAATCACCTGAGACACTATCACAATAACCAGATCACCATGATACAGATCTTGATAGGTCTTACTTATGATACCTATCTATTGGAATTCACTGTATGAATTATTCTCTTTTCAGGAGGAAGACAGGAAACATAGAAGATTTGTGCCAGATTGCTATTACACTCTTAAATTCAGCAGGTGCTCACCTATTCCTCATTGTCAGAGAAAGGAATAACTGAAGGTAATGAATTAGCATGAAAAAAAATGGAAATAAAACAGAAAAAGAAATCTGTGATCAGTATTAGTGATCTACTTTTCTTTTTATTTATTAATTTACATATTCATGATGGAGGTATGATGCTGCTAACCAGTCTGCTTGAACATAACATTCCCTCAATACTTTTATTTATTTTTTATATTTTTAATTTTGATGCTCTTGATAATGGTGTAACATCCAACTCATTAAATTGGCTGAGATATCAAGAGTCCCTGTAGCCCCAGCTTCTGAAGCTGGAAAGTAGGTCAAGTATTACAATAAATGCTGTATCTGGATGAAATAATAGACATCAAAAAATTAATATATATCCAAACTAATTTTATATAAGGTTTCTGATAGTCTCTAATTAATCAGACCACTCCTACATATGTTCTTGAAATAGTCTTCTCAAGGTGCTAATTAATAAGCAGAAACCTCCTCTGACATATGCTGGAAGCTTTTAAGAAAATATGTCTTTAGCCAGATATGTGGCCAATTTGGCTTGCCCAAAAAAGACAGTTCAATGTAGATGGGAAAGAAGTATTTTTCTATTTCATTATCAACAGATTGTTAGGAAAATCTGGGTTAGATTCTGATATCCTTACTTGTGTAGAGTAACATTGTAAATAGTTTATGTTATACCTGAAACAAACCACTCTGAGTTCAAGCAAACCCACTGGTGGATAAAGGTATCTCTTATCAGAGTTAGAATATCAGATAAAGACTAATATTTAGTAAGTTTGAGATGGTGATAACTTGTTTTTCCATTGCTAGTCTGAACATATTTATAAAACCAGGCTCATATTTAGCTGATGTACTAAGTGAACACACTCCATTTAGAAACACTGGACTCCATTGTGATGCCTGTTTCACCAACTGATGGCCAGAGGGAAGGTGAGTAAGATTTTGCATTATTCACATAGAGCCTTCAGATGAGAGACATACCTGCAAAGCCTGGGCTAAGAAGGATGCAAAACCTTGCTTCATATGACACCTCAGCCGGCTCAGGTGGAGCCCCACTAGAGAAGCATCAAATAATTTCTAGCATCAACCACGAGGTACCAGAAGGGTCTCACCAACAACTCATTGGTGTTCTAAAGAGTAAAGATGCCGCAAGCATAGCTCCTACGATGCTTATGTGCAGGGGAAAGCTCTGCTGTACTTGCCAAGTCCAGTCCCAGTGCTGCCAAGATACCTCATCCCCTGGTAGAAGCTGGCTATGTAGGGCAGAAAGTGTGCCTGAGCTTTTTCTATCTTGGCTTTTGCTTTAATAATAACAATAAAAATAACAGCAATAGTTCACCATTAATAATATAATAATTGTAGAAAATAGTAAAAATCACTATTCATATAAAATAATCTTCACTGAATCAGACAAAAGATCCATTTACCCTCATGCTATCTCCTAACACTTATCTGTGCACATACTTGGAGCTGTATAAGCACAAGGACACATGCAGCAGATGTAAAGTTCACTATGAGCTACTCCAGCTTATTCCAGCTGGGAGATGTCCCCCTATTGCTAAGCCTCCCACTGTAGATCTCCACGCTCCCTACATGAAATCTCACTGCCTACTGAGTGTGCTATTTACATCTGAATGTAAACATGCAATTTCATATTGCACACAAAATTCAATGAAAGGCAAGATTCAGAATTTGAAAGTTTATGACAGCTAGGCAGAGTTTATTTTTTTTTCGCCCATGAAACTAACTTTGCTTTGCTTAGTTAGATGATATGATGCCTGTGCAATAGATTTTGCCTTTAAAACAAGAAAGAGCTTTGTCTTGTACTAAGTTTACATGCAAGTGTAAGATGTTCATCATCTAAGTGTTTTACAGGGCTCAAATCAAATTCCTGCTCACCAGCAAGCATTACCATTGGTTTTCCAAAAGTCAGTGATGAGATCCAGTGAACATCATTAGCTATAATGTCAGTCAAGAGGATTTTTGCTTTAGAAAAGTGCAGGGCAGCACCCATATGAAGCTGCTTAGCACATTACTACAGGCAGAAATGTTACTTAAGCATGCACAAGGAATACTTGGTCAAACCATTGAGGTAATGTCCTAGATATCATAAAAAGATGTTGTGGTACTGACATTTATTCTTACGTATGACCATGAATATTTCATGACTGAGTGGATTAAAACCTATCTAAAGTAATTATTCTGAGCTGTTTACTGTTAAAATCAAGGCTGTGTTTCTGTATTGTTTTGATACAGAATATACTAAATATTTTTAAATCAACCAAAGCAACCCAAATATAGCATGTGTTCAACTAAACTATTTGGCATTGCTCCGAAAAAGTAGTGATTGTGTGGAATTAATGTAATGAATTGTTGTTGCTAACTGGTAAAGTAGCTGCAAACAAATTTTCCGGAAATTCTTTCATGGTCAGGGAAAAAAAAGTTTGAAAACAAGTTTGTTATTTGTGAAAGCTTCATAAAAGTTTACTCAAGCACCACAACCATCCCTGCCCCCCAGTTCAAACATACATTTGTCCTCATCTCACCTCTGAATCATCTGTTCAATCTGCCCTTTCTCCATCATGCTGTGCTGAACTCATTGCTTCAGTCATATGAAATAGGGAGCTGGGAGACAGAAATGTCTTTGCACAATGCCCTGGCCTGATCCCATTCAGAAACAGTAAAATGAAAATGATATGAAAGCATGTCAGCCTCCTGATTATACATAGACTTGATTTCCTTTCTGTGAGCTAGGCTTAAAAGTAAGAATCTAACATCCAGTATTTGGAAGGAAAAATATATTTTTTAATCTTATAGTGCAGAGTTGATTTAACAAACAGCCTAATACTCTCTATGTTCTTCACATTACACTTGCTTTTGAATAACAGGTGCCCTGAAGTCTCTGCACACACAATATCCAATGTGCCAGTCCTCTTGTGTGCCTGTAGCATTTTCATAGCCCTTTATAAATGGCTGCTTCATGTTGTTGCAAGCTCCCAACAAGCATCAGTAGAACACAGTGTGGGTAGACAGTGCTTGGGAAAAAGGCGTGAGAGTGTGTCCCAGAATGGATATCTCTCAGTCCCTTCAGCAGTTATCCTGCAAGTAAAACAGATTAAAAACCACCATCACACCAACTATTAATATCCCCCAAACCCAAACATTTTAGGGAGTACATAATTTGCATTTCTCATAACTGTGGACATAGCAAAGGTCTAGTTATTTATTTCAAGTAATTCCCAGGAACTGGAAGAGAGTGGTTCTTCCTCCCAGATGGGGTTTTAATGATTTTGACATTAACTTGGGTTCATTCCTTTTCTTCAAGTATCTTCCATTCTTTAGTTCTAGATAATTGCTCCTCAGGACAATTACAGAACACAGCACAGCCTGGACCCCCAAAGTAGTGAAAACTCAACATTTCAAATTAAATCCACACCAACTGCGAGGCCTCAGATCCTTGAAAATTAAAATCACAGTTTCTTCTTTCATGTAGTTTTTATCAAATCAGCCTTTAGGGACCAAAACAATACTTAGTACATTTTCTATTAATATATTTGACTTAGAGGATGGAATTGCCAATAGCTGAAGCAAGCACTTCCAAGCTGAGCAATTTCTCTTAAGAGTAGGATTATTAAAAAATTTATTTTAGTTGATAGATTCCTATTCATGCCACATGTTGACATTTTGTGATACTCACGGAACTTCTAGAGCAGAAAAGGAAGTGAGAGAGATGGGCTTATGGAATCTGTATTATGGCTATTGATGAATGCTAGTGGAAAAATCAGAAATGCAATTATAAAAGTTTTTCCTTTTTACTATCACATTCTATGAAAATCAAGGTTTTTTATATTGCAAATTTCCATCTGGATGGAGAATTTAATGTTAATAGCAATTCATGCAGCAGAAAGATTAAAAAATTTGCTATGTAGATTAAATTATAGTATTATGAAACAATTGTTTCTGTAAATTTGTTTTCATGGCTTCAGACTGACTCAAATATAGGTAATTTCAGTGTGCTATGACAGAAAACCTAAAATAATTAAGAAATTTTGTGTTTTCTAAGGCACATGGTGTGATTCCTGGGGCTGTCCTGTGCAGGGTCACGAGTTGGTCTTCGATTAGCTTTGTGGGTCCTTTCCAATTCAGGATGTTCTGTGATTCTATGAATCTATAATTTCCAAAACATCTTATTAGAATCTCAATGTTATAAAAAGCTGTTTAACCTGTAAAAAACCTCTTGTTTTTCTCCTTATCACTATAAATATAAATAAAGTACATCGGGAAAAAAAGTCTGGCATGGTGCATTATTTTTTTTTACTGAGCTCAACAACTGGCTGCAAGATATGTATTATTACTTCTATTCCACTAATCAAAACTTCTCAATGCAGATTACCAGGGAAATGGTTTCTATTCATAGCTTTGTTATTTGGTGAACTGTTTGATGAAAACAGATAACAGTTTCTAATAGAGATAGTATTATAGGCCAATAAGGAAAAAAATCCACCACCACCAAAAGCAACAGAAAAATACACAGTTCAGAATTGGTGTTAAATTTGAAAGAATTCCATATGTTTTAGAGAATGTACATTTACAGGCAAATTTTAACTTAAGACATGGGGATAGACAGCCCTCAAGGAGTCTAGGGATAAAGAAATGAAAGAAAAAACTGAATTTATCTTAGATTTACTTCAAAATATTTGTTCCAAAACATTCTAGAATGTTTTGATACAGTGATCAGAAGTAGGTGTGCATAAAAATTTCAGTGCATCATTTGATCTTTGATTGTCACATTGTTTATTACACTTCTAGATGACAGTGCCTCTTTGCTAAATTAGAATTATCTTCATGACTTCTGTGGGATAGCTGGACCCCCTTGTAAAACTTAAAAATTGTCATTGAAAGAGGAGTAAATAATTAGGAAAATGGAATGCTGCACGCCAGTCTACTTGAATCTCGGAGGAGACCAGAACGAGAAAGACTTACAGGCGCCGGGCAGATGAGGACACTGAGGCCCGGGATCCCGGGCAGCGCGTGCAGCGACAGGATCAGGACCATGAGACCTTTCATGTGGACACTGTGCCCTTAAAAGATGGCTACGATCCAAGTTTCTTCTTCCCACAATACCCCTGGAATTCCCCCACACACCTCGTTCTCCCTATTGGTCCCCTTGCCGCTCCTCCCTTCCCTCCTCCCCTTCGTTTGCATGCACCCAATGGAGTGCGTGACTCCTCCCCATCTCCTCCCCATCTCCGCCCCTCTTCCCTGCCCTCATCCGGGAACTTTGTGCGCGCCCCCTTATAAGCAAGTGCGCTCTATTAAACTTGGCTTTTTCCTCGTGGACTCTCGCCTGATCTGTGTCTGTTCCGGCCGGAGGGGTCGCGCCGGGCCGGGAGTGGGAAGAGCCGACCCTAGCTTCTAAGGGGCACGATCCTAGGAAGCGCCGCAGCCCGTGGCCCGCCGTTTTCCTAGCCTTGCTCCTGGGAGCGTGAAAACCCCCTCCACTATATTAGTGGAATTATTCATCCACTGAGACTTGAAAGAGGAAGGAATGGCAACTTGCAGGGTTTAACTGGCCCTACTGCAGATTGTCCCTGTGAAGGAAGAAGCCTGAGGTCAGAGGACATGTGTGTAGGGCACAGTGGGGAAAGCAGCTAATATTGCTTGAATGAGAAAAGTGCTGTAAGTTACTCTTCAATATTTGTTGAGAGCAATGCTGTAAATGTGGACTTCCAGTTGCCATGGTTACAAGCAGACTTTAATACAGACTGGTAACAAAAAAGTGCCCTCCAGTTATTTGTTGCCTGTTTCACATGGTCTCTACTTTTCATAATGATTTATTCTAATCGCTTAGCACTTCTCATAGAAATATTCATCACCTTCTGGGGCTCAGTTTTTCATTCTTCTTTAGCTTCCACCAGTAATTCAGGACATTGAAGAACTAGAAACAACATTTTTTAGTTCCTACAGGAATTGCCTGGATCTTAACAGGTTAACTTTGCATCAAATCTAGGATTTATTAAGACAAGGTTTCAGCCATACCAAGACACACAACACCATTTTCATGACTTTTTTCACCTTTTTTTCCTGTATATAAATATTTTAATTAATCATTAGCAAATTAGACTCCTCATCTATTTTTTCAGAACTGTTTTTCAGCCTCAGTGCCTACTGCAGAGCACACAGCCAAGACTGCAAACTAAAGTGAGAGCTGTCTTTACTATTTCCAGTTCACAAAACTTAAAAAGTGCAAAAATATAAATGAAGAGAAGTAATTGAAACTTTGATTATCCTTAAGGCCATTGTAATAATCTACCATGCATACAATAGTAGGAAACTACCTAAGGAAACTACCACATAATCGATATCATAATATTAAGCACATAGAAAGGATATAAGCTTTTCCACTGCAACAGAGAAGTTGATTTGGGGCCCTAATTTGGGCCCTGGACTGAATATTTTCCCTGGACTGCAGAAATCCTATGACTCTGAGGTTGTTCTCTGTGCACTGGCATGGTTAGAAAAAGAAAAGTATAGCCTGACAGTCAAGATTCAAATTGTTAGTGAGCCTTTTACTGTACTGAGTGACTAAAGCTATAGAAACCACCTAGGCAATGTCAGTTCATCTTCAAGCCACCACCTGAAATGACCCAACCATCTTCACATGAACATACCATGTCACAGGAAACACTGAGTGGTAAGGTACTTCCTTGCAGTTCTTCCAAATGCAACACAACTTTGTCAAGAGGAGGCTTCTGGCACTGAGAGAGACAGGGAGAGTTATTTGATGTCCTCAACATGTTATTATGTGTATCTTCAGTGACAACCCCTCAGTATCTCTCAGAAAGCAATCTACTATCCTTGATTGTCTCTCAACTTCAGTAGTTGAACATCTGTCTGCTGGGGAGAATAGCATTTTTAAAGATAATCTGTATTTGTACAAGCTCTACAGAAGCTGTTTATCAAAGCTGATTAGACACTTGAATTGCTTAGGCTGTCATATGGCTTCTATTTTTCTTTAATTATAAGCAATATAGCAAGTAATTTCTCTAGCAGACAGAAGTCCCCTCTGTATTATTACGGTTTTATGATACATACAGTAGTAAGTCTTACGTTTTAATGGTGTCCTACATTTTTTAAACACTTACTTTCACAGCAGGTTCTTGTTTTCATGAAATACAGTCTTTCCCACATAGTTCCTTCTTGTCACTGTTTCCGTCACAGATAACCCTTCCTGGTCTGTAAGAGCATGATATGGTAAAGCTATCATATGCCTTGGAAGGGATCACAGGTGAATTAATGTTCCCAATGGCTCTCTGGCAGAAGTTAGAGGGGAATCAGCAGATTGCTTTTTGGTGGGAAACATGAAGACCTCTCTTTGTTGGAGCGCGCATTGCACATGCTAGTGCCTATATGCTTAAACAGTGGCACCAGTCTGGAATAGGAAAAGTATTTTCACCCAGTCTTTCAAGAATAAATGATCACTATAGGGGGTAACATTAAGAAAAGTCCTCTAGTCATACATGAAGGAACATCGTTAAAGGGAAAGCTCTAGTTTTTCAGTTTGTGGTCGCTCAGTATAAGTTTACACAACTGTAGTTAATCACTGGTGCCTTTTACACAGGTCTGGGTATTCATGCAGGGTTCTAGATTCCTTTTTCACTTCTTACCATCCTACTCTTCTCATGACATAGTCTCAACTTTCCTGTCAAATAAATTTCCCTAATGTCGTCACTTCTGCAAGGTTTTGAGACTGTTCTGGCAAGTTTCCTGTCTTGACCTTAATTGCAAAGAAAATTATTAGTTTATAATTACCCCTGAAAAGAGAATTGGCTTTAATATTGCCAAGGCTGGCCAAGAATTTAAGTTTCAGGAAGCTCGCAGTACTCCTATGAAATCTCAGCTAAATTTTAAAGCTACTATCTTAGTAGGAAGCAATGTCAATATTTCTGACTGTCCTGTCCAAGGAATGCGTTTCACTATTGGAGCAGTTGGCAGCAGGCAGGCAAATGATTGATAGTTGTGTGATGCCCTGTATTGCAAAAATCAAATCTCCTGTTTGCCACATAACTTTTTGAGGTAACTCCAGGAAATTAGCCAGGTTTTTCAGGAATCCTCTGTTTCTCATTCTGGACAACTGCACCTTCAAATACCTTTCCTGGTCTATTTTTCAGAGTAAATTCTTAACATCTTCTGAAAATAGGGTTGCTTAGTTGATTTTTGGAATCTTGACCAAAGCAATCTTTGACCAAATCAAACAGGCAGTGTGCTATTAATGCATGAAGATGTGTATTCTCAGTTTTCCAGACCAGGTCCAGAAGTAGAAAGAACATGAAAATAAGTAATTCATAATTCCCTTTGCAAGAGCTGTGTGATTTAGAAGGCTCTGCTCACTTTTGTCCAAACATTGACAAAATGCCGGTGTCTACTCAAACCTGTCTTACAAGAGGGTAGAAGTTACCAAGACATCCTTAGAACACGGGTAAAATAACAAGTTATCAGGAGCAACACTGAGCTGAGAAGTTGCTGTCACAATTCTCCAGTACATACTGATAAGTCAAAGCCTGCTGTACCTTAATGACTGGTGTGCAGTACCTCACATTAACAAGTGTGTGAAATTATCACAGGATACACGTGAATTTACCAGGGAGTATCTTACATACTTGCAAGTTCGCATTCCATTCAACTTTTTGATAATTGTAGCTGGACCCCCAGGAAAATTTAATACTGCTTTCCTGAAGAAAATGATTGTCAATGTGATGTTGTCCCTGTATTTCATTGTGAGTTAATGTTGTTATCTTCTGATAGCTAGATGATTAACTCCTGTCATTGGTATGCTGCTTGTATGTGCTGACTGACCTTTAAAATAATAACTAGAAATTAAACCCCACTCCTTATAAATACAACTCACACTTCAGCTAGGAAATGAGCTGAAGCAATTTATGCTTATGGCAGAAGGTGACATACGTGTTCCTGCTACAGATTTGGAAAAGATTTCAGGTAAATTTGAGCGCCTTTTTGCATCATTTTGCTGCACATTTTTCCTGTCTTGATGCTAATCAGCACACCTTTTCCTGAGCAAGGAACAGCAGAGAGCAAAGGTAGAGGCATGGGAACAGCAAAACAAACAAGCCAAAAAACAACCCAACCAAAACCCCTCAGTGTTTAGTAACATAAACAGATAAGAAATTAAAGATGTAGTCTGGCAGGGAAACATCAGAGTTTACAAGAATTTGAAGTATTTCTTTCTTTGGCTGCTGTATATTTGAAGAGCTAGGAAAAAGAGAACAATTCAAATTAGGGAAGGCTGAAAGACAACATCGGGAACAGTGAATAGAAGAAAATTACATAGCCCAAGTTTTGTACAACTTGAACACTTACCTTAACATTTTTCATGTTCAGTCAATCTTAAATCTTAAACAAAACCCCTGGAATGTTAATACAATGATTCTCTATTCATCATGAATAATAAAAAGAATAATTTAAGATTCAGATATCTCAAGTTTGCAAATTAGTTCTCATGGTGAGTCAGAAGGCAGTGACCAAAGCAAATTTATCATGTGAACTGATGCGAGAATGTGGTAAATCCTTCACAATGCTCATAAATCACTGGGATTACGGCTGTGCCTATTTCCCTGAACTTTTGTTCTTTCAAGTAATTTGATTTATCTCAGTCACTGTGCAGCTATGCCACCAGTAAAAAGAACCTGAAACTTCAGGTTTTCTTCTTCTGGGTCTATGTGTACACACACACACACACACACATATATATGTGTGTATATATATATATACACATGCATGTATATATATACACACATATATATATATCTCACATATATATGTGTGTATATATATATACACATGCATGTATATATATACACACATATATATATATATCTACATATGTATATATACATATATATGTATATATATACTGATTACAGCACCCCCACTTGCTCATAAATGAATCAGTTGGTATTTCCAAGTTTAGACAAACACAGGTCAAAGAAAAGACAACTCCATGACCAAAAACTGGAAATCCCTGTTCAGTACTGTCAACGAGCCACTCACATAGTCACCAGTCACTACTGAAAAGCCCAAGATTGAGGTAGATCCATGCAATTTTAATTACATCCCAACGTTTTCCCTGTGATTGGTCATTTTTGAGGAAGAAATTCAATGCTCCAGACAAACAGAACATAGCAGGGGTATGGATGAAAAGAGGTATATAAGCATTCAAAAGAAGAGAGGAAGAATTCATCCTGAGGTCAATTTGCCAAATCTGAAAGTGTGCAATCTAAAATGTACATTTAATGGCAAAGTAGCTGTTCTAGGCCAAGTTTTCCAGTGCAGATGAACATTTTAAATATATATAAAAATAAAGACAACTAGAAGTGTGGTAGCTCAAAAATAAGCATCTTTACTATTCTTTGAATCTAGATTTCAATAATTTTTGAAGGTTTATCTTCTAGCAAGTGGCTAGGCAGGGAGATTTTTCTTTGAACAGCACTGCTCACACTGCTAGTAATAATGAAGATTTTTTTATGTAGGTAAAGATTATGGAAACCTTTGTCACAAATATTTCCATGGAAGAAAAATAATGTACTGAACTTTCTCTTTGGTTTTGAAATTTGATCCCAAAGAATGGAAAAAGGAACCACCAGCCATCCAACCAGAAAAATGAAGTCATCCAAAACTGAAGGATTTTCACTTGGGATCTCTGGTTAAAAAGAAGGACAAGTCTTCCCTTCTTTCACTTTCCTGACTAAACTCCCTTCATTTTTATCATTAATATTTTTTCCTGATTTTCTTAAACCTTCTTTCCTCTTCACATTATAAATCTTCAGACATTAATCACAAAATTTTTCATTGAAACAAGTAATCACAATAGGATGTCTTCAATAGTCATCCATGATCAGTCAAACCATTGTGAGTCTTTTCAATGATTTCAATGAGTTGTCCATCAAAGCCCTATCTTTTACTAGAAACCACTTACACTCATCCACTTTGTGATAAAAATTAAGCTATACTTATATCTTAATAATGTTATGAATAAAACAGATTACAAAATCCTGCAGCCTGTCAGTTTTAGAGCTTCTTTGATGGCTATATTAGTTACACCTTTGTTTCTGATCTGACAGCATGCTTAAACAGTTATGGGTTATCCACACTGACTGTGATTAACACAAGGTAAGGCCTGAAGTCTTTGGAAAAATCCATATGAGAATAGCACTTGCCAAAGCTAAAACAAATAAATCAAACTTTTTTTAATAGTCTTGAGATACACTTGAGACTTGAATTTGTTAATTCTCAAAAAATCAATTCCAAAGTCTTTATTAAAAATACATCTGCTTTAATTAGTTATATAACTTCTTCATTATATTCCAGTGTACCAGAACAACATGAAAGGAATGGGAGCAAGGAGAGCAAGGAATAATAAGAGGTGCTGGGACTACAATACACTTTTGAATAATTTGGCAAGTCTCTTTGCTTGATAATGACAAACACAGGAACAGACATTATCCAGCCAGATGCAGCAATATGGCAAGTAACTTTATGAAGGTAAATTTGATGTGAGAAAAATCATAGGAACAACCAGTATTATTTTAACCCACTAATCCAGAAACAAGGAAATGTTTTCAATGAGTTCATCTTTCTGCATTTTGGCAAATGATCTCTGCTTTCAGGAAGAAATTTAAGAAAGAACACCTTCTACACCCCTTAATTAAAAAAACAGTTCACACATCATGTCCTCCTTCAGTAAGGTTTCCTATAGGCTCCATTATTTTAGTGTTTTCTCACTCTCTCTCTCTTTTTTTTATTTTTTGGTGATTGTTTGTGGTTTTTTTGCTTTTTCCATGGAAAGGAAGAAATGATCTAGCTCCAAGCACCATAGATGAAATACAAACACATGGTCTTGGGACATGGGGGCCTATTTTTGCTGCTATTTTTCACAGTGATGCTGTTGTGCCCCTGTGCCCTGCACTTCCTACAGGTGGAAGATGTAGCAGGGTCCAGCTGACTCAACAGCACAGATGAAACAGGGATTGAAAAGGAGAAGGGAAAGCCCACACTGGAGGAGTAAGCATGGTCATCACAGGAGTGGAGGGAAGAGGCACCAGTCTCCATCACCTCTAATTATCAGTAAATCAGACCGTGAGTGCCACAGAGAATTGCTGCCTGCCTATATTCTTAGTGTCTACCACACGGGTAATGAATACATAGTGGCTGTGATAGTCCCTCCATATTTAGCTCTACTAAGTCTTTAAAAATACAAATATGCATATGTTCTGTGTAGACTTTTGAGTTGTATAGTTTAAATAATAAACAATGCTCATGACCCTGAAAATAATGAGACTGCCCATGAGAGAGTTTCTGTGTGACTGATTCATTGTCTGCTCCGTGTCCCAACCAAAATTTGAAGGCAAATAAAATTTGGACAAATCACCTCTGTTTCATTTTCATGCCACGGGTGTTTTGTCTTGGTTTTTACCTTTTTTTTATTTTGTTAACAGTATTAAAGAAATTAATGCATTTCAAATTGAAAAATTATTTTTTCTGTGAAAAGCCACAACACTGCATTTTGCAAATTTTGAAACAAAATTTATATTCTCCATTTCTTCTCCTGAATGAAAACTTTGCGCTAGTTTTGAGCCAGCTTCACTAAATTGCGAAATTATCCTAGATCTGCCTTTTTTTGTTTGTTTTCTGTTGGTTTGGTTTCAGGTTTTTTGTAAACTTACAATTCATTAAAATCTTTGGTCCAGCTGCAGCTCTAGTTGAATTTTCCAGAACGAGAAACTTAGGTTGTGGTCTAATCAGTTTTAGAGAAGGACCTTTCTGTGTAAGGTCCTTGTTTCTGCTGCTGGCAGTTGGCAAAAGAGTTACATAGAAATAACAGTGTGTCAATAGGGAGGAAATGTGACTGTCTGTACCTGGGATTTTATGTACAGTGAGGAAGCTGAAAGAATAATCGCTTTTTTTCAGATATTATAATTGTTACAAAGAGCTTTATATATACATATGTCAAAGAATTTTGAGTCAGACACTGTTTAGTTTGCAATTGCGGGTATTTTTTAAGACCAATACAACTTGTCAACACTCTCATCCAGTAAAAGCATGGTATTGAAAAACATCTTCACAAAACAAGCACATAGGATAGATTGTAATAGATTGCAGGGCTTTCAGGTTAGTCTAAAAAGACAATAGAATTTAGGCAACATTTTTCATTCAGGCGAGATCATTGTCATGTTTATTGAATGCAGAAATTACTTAAAATTCTTCCTAGAAATATGAAAGGGGTCTCCCATTCAAAAGTTTCAGATAACAGTGTCATTTTTCTTAAATCTCCTAGGCCCTTTGTAATTGCTTACTTTCACTCTCAAAGAAAAATAGCTCTTTGTGGCTAAAGTTAGTCTTCACATTTCTGATAAACTGCAAACTGATTTAGCAATTACTCTGAATTAAAGATAGACATGTCAAACAGATCACTTAGAAGTTGATCAAGAGCAAGTTAAAATGTCAGGATGTAAAATAGATTTAATTAAAACTAGGATATGGCTGTAGATTTTTTTCCATGAATGATTGTGATTCTGACTAAATGAAGACAAAAGCCACAGTACATCAAACAGTTTATATCTCTGTGTTTTTTTAAACAATAATCTGCTATTTAGAGGGCTCTGAGTACTTCTAAAATAAATTACTTTGTCCAGCAATTCCACACTGTGCATCTCACCACATACATCCTCACTTACCTTGAAAATGCTCTGAAGTTCCCCAACAGGACTGGTAATACGTCAAACGCAAGAGCTAAACCACCACCCTTGTAGGATCCTTGAAAGCTAACAGTTGTTCTCTTGACATAACAGCTTTGTGCAGGCTCTGGCCCCTGCTTTTAGATTGGCTTAGGGTGTTTTGTTGTCCTGGGCTGAGGCTTGAAAGTTGCCACCTTGGAATTGTGGTTTTATTAGTGCTGTTGGAAGCTGAGTATCAACAGGGTACAGAAACTTAATTATTCTTTCTAAGCCAAAGCTGATCCCCATGGAGACCCTTTTGCTGCAACAGCTTTGGCAACACATATTAGCTAGATAAATAGAACTAAAAGAGCTGTCAGTCTACTACTTTCTGCAGGATCTGTATTCGGATAAAGTATTTGTTTTAAATAGTTGCATAATAAATGTATAGATAGACATACATTTATATATGCATTAATCATATTAATATAATATAATATGATTAAATATTTAGGTATTTCTTCACACTGTTTATGGTCTCAGGTGTAAGGATTCTGTTTTGGCAATTAACTTGATCTAAGTCACATTCCTAATAATTTTGTTTACTTTAGAATATTCTCCTTTGTGTTAGAAAAATGAGAAATATTGGAAGGAAATATAGAGCCATCACAGTTGAGACACTACGTTTAACCTCTGTTGATATCTGTTTTTAAGTTGTTGGTTACTGAAAGAAAAGGCTGACCCCTAATTCAAGACCATTGCTATACTGTAATTAAGCACAAAGAAACTTCTGGTAGGTTTCTTTCCAGCAAAAGCTCACCAGAACTTTTTCAATGAAAGATAAGCACTTTCAATGACAGCAATTGCAAAAGGTTTTCTCAGGATGGCATTCTGGCATTCAAGCCACATCATTTCCATCAAGCATGGAGTGTATAGGAGAAGAGTAGCAACTCAGATGACCCTTCAGAACACACTATATGATGGAAAAGGAAGAAAAATGTGCATCATACTGCATTTGTGAAGCTCACAATGTCTCTCAGTTCAATTTATAACAATGCAACATAGAATGAAAATAGGATTTGCCATTCATTTACATAGAATAAATGTTTCCAACTGATGAACCAACAGAATTTTAACTTAAAGATCTACCACTTAACAGAAAGCTCCAAAAAATATTGCAAACTTTGGTTTGGATAAAACTTCCATTTAACTTAAAAGTTATGGACAATCTTTCATCTATTTCTGCAAACAACCATTGAACCACAATTCTGTTTGCAATTTTTTGAATGATAAAATCATCATTAACTTGGACGAACATTGGTACTCGTTTATCTGGTTCTCGGGATAACCCTTTTAGGACAGACTCATGGAGCAAAAAGGCCATGATTTAGGTGACAAAGTTCCCTAATTAAGGTTGAGCTGACTCATTCCACCTTGTGAGCAGTCCAAAGCATGAAATAAGTTCTTGGAGTATCCACTTAATAATTTCTAGTATGAATGCATATGACATAATACCACTGAAACTGGAGAAGAATAACAAGAGTTTGAAACTGTGTCTTCATACATCTACACCGCAAAAAGAGAAAAGCTACTTATGCCCCAGAAGTTGCCTTAATGAAATCAGTTATTTTTTCTCCCGTCCTAGCACTTTCTAGTCAGATATAGAGTGTAATGCATTTCACTATGGCAGACTATCACTTTGTAAGTCAGTTCATTGTGCTTCTAATAGCATGGTATTTGATTTATAATATTTGTCTAGCATAAGTAAATCTGGCAGAAGGCAATTAAAATAAAGTTCCCTAAGTTTCCAAGGGTTTTCAGCCCAGAGAAAGCTTAATTAAAGTCAATCATGGGGAAAAGCACTTAGCCCTGCAGCCCTCCACATTTGTCAGACATCTGCATCATGGGAAAGGTTAATTAGAGTCAAATGAGGAAAAAGTAAACACTAAAAGTGCTTTCTGGTGTTCATTAAATTTAAATAAGTCAAAATATGTAATATTCAACTTCGTAACAATGATCCACATACATCTCTGTCTGCCTTTTTACAATCACGTGTCTTCCAAACACTGAATTAACACACTTGGAAAGCCTGACTCTTACTTACAGGCCTCCATGGCTCCACATTGACAGTAAAAAGGAAGTAGATGAAATTTTTATGTCCCTTTACATCAACAGAAGAGATTAAAGCAACTTGTGTATACATATTCATTTCAAAAGCAGAATAGTGCTTACAGGTTTTTTATTAATTCTTATTCCCCCTTCTCTATATCTCTGTCCTCTGGGGAATGAAGCAGAGGAAATAAACTTTAGGAATCCTAACTATGATACTCTAAAGAAAGTAAGTGGGGGCAAGTTTAGGCCTTGGATGAATAAAAAATCCCCATCAACTAATGCCTATTGATTAAGCCAAACTGAGAAATAAGTGGGCCTTCCTGAGTGAAGGACATGAGTGCTTGTGATCTCCTTGCTTGCACAAGCCTTTGGGAACAGAAGGCCCTCTCTTTATTAAATAACATCCAAGTGAGACAGGGAATCTCAGTTACTCTGTTCTTGAAGGAAAAAGGAGTATGTAGAATTGAGAGCACAAGTAAAAAAAAAATTATTTTGGAAGAGAGATGTTATATCCATTGTATGTCTTCAAGAACGCAAAAAGGAGTGTCAGAATTTCTGAGTTTCTGAAGCATGTATCTTCTCAAGGTTTTTAAGTCCCTATTGTCCACTGGACATTAGTTTCTCACCACAGCATTCCTTTACCTGTCTGCCCTTTGTCTCCCTTGCACAAATTAGATTCTTATTGAAGTAAAATATTTCAAAATGATCCTATCAGTTAGCTTGGCTGACAGCACCATGTGCAGTGATGGGCAAGCAAAGTACATAGATTGCACTCGGAGCATAACTTGCTATAAAGTGAATAGTTTCCATTTGTATTCATCACATCAACAAACATTCTGTGAAACACTAACTAGCCTGTCTTCTAGTTTCGTCTTCATTTCTTGATAACCTTTCATTTGATTCTCCATCTGCAGTGTTCACAGTGGTTATAAATCAGTCTGGACACCTTCATAAAAAAAAAAAGCAAGGCAAGACTTTGCCCCAGTTACACAAGTCCAGGTATGACCCATTTATATAGAATCTGGCAGACCCACAGATACAAATGCTACAAATGTGTCTAGGAGAAAACAGAAGAGGAGACTGCCCTTCTAGTAGAGGATCTCATTCTCCTTTGCCTATCACAGAGATTCATAGTGCTTTTATGCCATCAGCACAGGGCTGCCATCTACATAGTACAAGGTCCTGTAGGTTTGTCTCACAGATTATAAAGCCAGAAAGGTCCACTGCTATCTGCTCCTCCATAGTTCAATGGGAACTTGAGCATACTATTGAAAGACACATTCAACCTTCATCACAATATTTTTGCAAATGAAGATATTTTCACAACATCAACTAAATTGTTGAAATGCTCAAATAACATCATTCTTAGAAAATGATGAGTATAACTTTTCCTAATTTACAAATGTATGACCCTTATTCCACCCTTCCATGGTAGACAGACAGTAGTTGAAAAGATATTCTGTATCCCAGCATGGGCAAATACAGCTTTCCATTAATTCACAGCTGGTTATTATACCCATCTATGGTAACCACAATGTGAAACATGTGGACATATGGAGAGATGATTAAATGAAGGGCCAAAAGTGTGATCAGAGAACTTGAAACTCAGCCTTGTTGAGATCAGAATATTGTTGAAGTAATTTGTTTTATTCTGTGCCTTAAACAACAAGTTGATTAATCTGGTTGTAATACAGGATGCAAATGTTGGACAAAAGACATTTTTCAACATTGCCATTATTTGTATGGCAAGGATGAGCATCCAGCAGTAGACATGAGAAAAATTTAATTCTATATTAAAGTAGAAATGCTTATCAATAAACAGATTGAACAATATAGGCTATATTTTTAAAACAGACACTTCTTATGCAACCTCACAGAGATACTTTTTGCTTCATTACAGTCTGTCTGCACAGTTCTTTCTAACTGTCAATAAATTCACATTTCAGGCTTCTCTTTATGAACTAAGAAATCTCAGCCCAGTTCTGTGTCTTCATTCCACTTCTTTTTTTATGACCTTATTTTAGGATTCTTTCTATTGTCTCAATACTCTTATAATACTGAAACTTTAACCTAATTATGTTAATCAGTGCTTAAGGGTTTCAATTAACTACTTACAGAGGGTCAGAAAAAAGCTTTCTGCTGTTTTTGTTTATTTATTTTCTCATCTTCTTCTGAAGCATCAGTGGCTGACAACATAAAAACAGAGCATTTAGTCTACTAATCCAAAGAAAATTAGTGTCATTGGTGTGTCTGCTAACATACTCAAGTCTGATCAGTTGAACAGCACTTTCTCTCCTTGTCATGGTGATGGAGCATAAGGTTATTACATTTCTTGGTCTCCTGGTGCACTAGAAGGTATGTCTTATCTGCTGGAATCATCTTGATTTAATTTATGTTATCATTTCATAGAATCAAAAAATCACAGAATGGTTTGAATTGGAAAGGACCTTAGAGGTCATCTAATTCCATCTCCCCTGCCCAGGTCTCGAACACTTATTTCCAAGGATGGGGCATCCACAGCTTCTCTGGACAACTTGTTCCAGTGCCTCATGATCTTCTGAGTAAAGAACTTTATGCTAACATCTTATCCAAACCTTCCCTCTTTCAGTTTAAAACCACTGACACCCTTGTCTTTTCACTATCTGCCCAAATGAAAAGTTCCTCTCCCTCATTTTTTATAAAGCCCCTTAAGGTACTAAAAGGCTGCAATGAGGTCTCCCCAAAACCTCCTCTTCCCCAGGCTGAACAACTCCAGCTCTCTGAGCCTGTCTTCATACAAGAGGTGTTCCATTCTTCGGATAATTTTTGTCACCCACATCTGGACTTCTCTAACAGGACCATGTCTTTTTTGTGCTAAGGACCCAGACCTAGATACAGTATTCCAGGCAGGGTCTCTCAGGGGCAGAGTAGAGAGAGGGAATCACTTCTCTCGACCTGTTGGCCATGCTGCTTTTGGTGCAGCACAGGATGCAGTTGGCTTTCTGAGCTGTGAGCACACACTGTTGACTCATGTCCATCTTTTCATCCACAAGAACCTGCAAAGTCCTCCTCTGCAAGGCTGATCTCAATGAATTCTTCTCCCAGCCTTGACTCACATCTGGGTCTATCAGAGACGAATTAGGTGTTGACATTTTTTGGTCTGTTTTTGCCAGTCACCTGGGAAAAGTTTATTCTTTTCCTGCCAAGTTATGGGGAACAAGCACTGAGAAGAGGAAAGCTTCACCCTTGAAGACACAGCTCTGTGTAAACTAAAATTAATTGGATTTCTCTGATTGTCTGACAGCAAGGATATTTGAAGGAGAAAGTGAGGATGAGGGAGAGGAAGGCCAGTCCCAGACCTGTTTGCTGAAGACCCCTAAGTGACAATGCACATGCCCAAGGGGAATTCCAATACCTACACACATGTGCAGAAGGAGTACCCTTACTTAACTAGAGGGCAGAGCCAAAGACCTCTGCCTAGGTGGTACTGGCCACACCTACTCATGTAGGTGTCACTTGTAGACTGAATATAAGAGCAGACGACTCATGCTGTTGGGCTTGCTTGTTTCACATGAAGGATGTTTCCTAAAAACAGGGGCACCTGATCGAAGATCCTTGTGGGTCCCTTCCAACTCATCATATTCTGTGATTCTGTGAAAATCTGAAGATTTAATTCCATCTGGGCTGCCTAATTCCTGCAGCATATCTGAAATTCTGCAACCAAATTACTTCCAGTCTTTCTGAAGAAATGTACTTCTGTGTTTTGGGACATTTTCATTCCTGTGAGCAGCACTTCCAGAAACTGCTGGTGTCAGAAGGAATACAACACCCTTTATGGTGCTTTGGTTCTCCAGCAGTGAGTGTTTTCAGAGACCTAACTCTGGTGGCTAATTTAACTTTCTGCAAAGAGCCTGCTGAGATGGAATTATATTCCTAACATCTTGATTGTTTGCAACATTGCACACCAATATAATAATACCTCTGCAGAATAATAAAAAGAAAGCTGTACCTGCTAGCACACAGAAGAGCATGACACTGTCCAGAAGACACAGTAAGTCCAAGATCTCCCAAGCTGAAGCCATACCTGTAATATTCACTTGTTTGTGTAGCTTTGGGTAGACAAAACTGCTCTCTCTTTCAACTGCATTCACCTAAGGCAATTCACACCAGGGAAAACTGACACTCCTCAGTGCTACCCCAGTGTATTGTCATAAATAAGAAAGTTTAAAATAACATATTTTATTTCCTCCTTCCTTGTACCTCCATGGTCCTTAGTGCTGTCACAGACCAGGAGAGGTAGCATGCTAGGAGAGGGGAGTATTTGTTGTTCTGCTACTACTGACAGCAATGAGAAGGGACAGATGGAACAAATTATATTGAGTTTGCATATATATGTAATGTCAGGTATTGAAATCAACAGGGAGCTTGTTCCATGGTTGTAAACATTGCTCTTTGAACTTCCTTTGGCAGTACTTGTTCCTAAGAGTTAAGTATGACCATGCCCTGCAGCACTTCAGATCTTGATCTCATTCCACTGCCAAATAAACTCAACAGAACTACCTTTGTGTGCCTGTTTTCAAGCTCAGCACCATGTTTGTGGAGTGCCTCAGTGCATTCATTTGAGTATGGAAGACAAAGTGCAGGTCCAGAAAAACGGAGAAAGAAAATTTAAACATGAAGGTCTTGCTGACCTAATGATTCCACTTATGCAAGGGCAGCCAGAACAGCTAGTGAATATAGAAACTAGACTTGCTAAGGGACTTTCAGAATAACTGCATTTAACATGTGTAGTCCTTCTTCATGTGATGGTTTAAAGGTAAACTAGCGGGAGAAATGAACCAGACTCAAGAGAGATTACAAGTCCGAGTTACAATTTACTAAAACGATTGAAATAAATACAATGATACAAAGAAAAATCAGTTTTAACCCACAAAAACCAGAGGTATGACCCAGCACTCTGGGGCATGAACAGAATGGTGTTCATTCACCCCTGTGCTGGATGCCACAGGGTCCCCCTGAGTACAAAGTAAAAGGAAAGAAAGGAAAACCTGTTGATAAGGATGATGGTCACAGGCTGGTCAAGACTGGCAGTCACAGTCTTGAGGTTCTGGTCCCCCTCTGGATCTGACACGTGGTACTAGAAGTCCCCAAACCCCAAGATTATATACCTTCTGGTTCAGATGGGAATGCCCAGTACCTCCCAGAGGATGAGGAGTTTCACAAAGAGTGATTTAATCTGTGATTCATGGGATATTTTTGGAATCTTTGATGGCCCATTAGCAGATATGACCCCTCAGGCTGGGTGTGAAGGTATTAATGCCTCCTGTATCTCGCAGGGTCCTTTAACACCCACCTTGTAGCCTGAGGTGTCAGGTGTGCCCTGGGCAGCTGCTGTAAATGATCCATTATTAACAGTTTATCAGAAGTGAATAGAGGGTGTAGAATGCACACTTTTGGTTATCACATAGTGATAAACTGGTCCTGGCAGCTCTAACTAGGACACTTTATGAAGTATGTCATCTGAATAGGGCCTCACAACAATGTCAAAATACCATCAGAAAGGACTTATTTTATTCTACAAAACTATTTGTCATTATCACATGAAAAGGAAGGACAGAAATGCAAAGATTTCTTGTCCAACCTGTATTAATACAAAGTTATTAGGTATAAGCACCCTCAGAATATTGAAGCCGCATGAACCCAACACTACCTGCCTAACACTGGACAAAACACAGATTGGACGAGTCACCAACACTCTTGTGAGGACCACACTTTAGCCAGGGGGAACTTTCTTTATCAAGATATTAGCTATAAGTGTCCTCAGAACATCAAAGCTTCATATAACCCAGATCAGACTGTCTGTGCCTCACCTAAAGAGACAACAGTGGACAGCACACTGCTTGGAAACGTCTTTGATACTGTTTATGAGACCACACTTAATAGCAAGAAAATAACTTTCTCTATATCAGCTCCCGAAATTACTTTTATTAATACAAGGATGTGACAATGCCTATATGGGTTACTCAGTCAATGATAACATTTAGCTGCATGATTGTATTTAATTGATAAGGAAAAAAACCCACAAGAAACCAGCAAAAACACAATTTACAGGCAACTCTAGCAGTATATCCCCCCACAACAAACTTAACTAACAACAGAAAACTACTAACCAGAAACACAACAGCTTCTGCATCCCACTAACATGTATTTTAAAGGAAGTAAACTACTAACAATGAACAAAACACAACTACAAATGGAAGGCACAGGACAGGATAGCTCATTGGTTTCCCACCCAAAGATGGTGGAAGTTTTTCTCTCCAATCTTTGTTCATGTCCAATCTCTTTCTATACCCTTTTTCCCTAGGTAGGTTGAAAGATTATAGTCAATAATAGTTTTTATTTTGGGGGTGATAGACAGATGACTTAAGCCTGAGGGTTGGCTCCTTGTGTCTCCATAGGGTGTAGCGTAGAAGGGCCATGTCATTTCCATAACACTCCATTCTTTGCTAATCCCATCAATATGACTTGAGCACTTTCAGAGAACCCCTGGAGTCTCTTTTTGCCATGACAATGGACTCTGGGAGCACCCCTCCAGGGACTGAGGTGTTCCCTTTAAACCATTGGGAGGTTATCAGGGCTATCACCCCACAGTAAGTAAAACATTCAGCAAGACAACATCTTTTGTCTTTTTCCTTTATTCTCTCACAAAAGCAGTATTCTGGGAGACAAGAACGTATATTTCTTCCATCTATTTTTCCTTTCCAGTGATTTCTAAAGCCAAAGAAATAGGTTTTATATTTGAATTCAGAGCACTAATAAATGTGATAAATCATTCTAAAAGATTTGGGTATCAAATAACAATTCAATGATCCCAATGCCTGAATTCTTTTTAATGACTCCAAAATGTACTATAGTAGCTTTCAAGGATTAAATATCAGAACACTACTGTTTGTATGCATGTGGGAAACAGACCGGTTTATGAGATATGGAAAGAACAAGGTCTGATGTGGACCTTGGAGGAGGACACCTCTGAGAAGCACCCTTACTGGCCACATACATGAGCGACTTTTGTTGTTAGAGCTTAAAAGTTATGCGTTTTCTCTGTATGGTGTTTTAGTTCAGAAAGTTTCTATATTGTTATCACCTTACTGTAGTGTTGTCATCCGCCCCCCCCCCCATTATTCTCTGTCTTCCACATAGGCTTTGTTCTCTGATGAGTCACCACATGCTCATTATGTGTGAGTATTATCTTCCCCCTGGTCAGGATGGTCCCGCCCTGGGGAGGGTCCCTTCCCAGACTGCTGCAGCGGCAGCAGCCGGAACTTACCCGGGCATGACCCTGCTGATCCGGGATGAGCTGGGACTGCCCCCACTGGTCCGAGCCAGGGCAGCTCTGTGCTGAGATGCCCCTGCCTCCTGTCACCAATACAGTCTGCGGCACCATGGGCACTGCTCCTGCCAGCTTCCACCCCTGTCCTAACCTTATTGGTTATCACACCTGTCCATCTCCAACCCCTGATTTTCTATTGGGTCTGGTTCCTCCCATTTTCCCATTGGCTAGTTGGCACCTAAGCAACTCTCTTCCACCCGAGCCCTTACCCAATGCTTTCCCAGTTCCAGGACCTTCCCCTAGGGACCCTATATAAGCCACGTGATTTCGCAATAAACTAGTTTTTGTCACTCATCCCCCAGAGTGAACAGATGTCCCTGTCCCTGTGTTCCCTGGCTCCGGAGGAGCGGCGGGAACCATCCCATCCCCTCAACATCGCATATATGAACACTAATACAAATGCATCATTAGTTACATGAACTTTTAGCTGAAAAATTATTAATGTCTTTTCTCTGAAGTCAATTATATATATAAAATGGTAACAAGTAACTATTATAGCAGACTAGGGATTCTGTTGCTATATAAATCATTAAAGCAAGGACTTGGAACTTTCTTTCCAACTAGATATTGCAATATTAACACAGAGTACAATTAGGAAAACACATCAGGAGCAGAAAATTCAACAATTTGTTTTCTTGGATGTGGCACTTTATTTTAGGTGCTTAGGCACATCAAGAAAAGAAAATACATATTCCTAATAGACCTATAATGAAGAACATTGTAGTGTTGCACCAGTTCTTGAAAGAAAACTTACTAGGAATTTTGTAGAGGTCTCTGATGAATCAGTTGGTTGTGTGACTCTTCTTTCCTCTTGTTTTCACCTATTAATTAAATTAAATTATACCTGTATCAATCAAGACAGTCAAACTTAGCTGGTATGCATCAGCTTAAATTCAAAGTGTTTTGTTGTCTTACATTCTTTCATGACTGTCTTGGGTTTAGGTAGGTGTAGGCCAAAATTTAGGCTTTAGTTTCAGAGTAGGCCTTAGATTATCAGCTGACTTGAGATGGGTTAGGCCATGTCTTAGTTTTGAGGCGAAGAACCAAAATGTTTACCCACAAACAGGGCAGGGGATTCCTCCACAAGAATCACATCACTCTTTATCAAATGTAAGAAAAGGAACTTCAATCAGAAAATGGATATAAGAAGGATAACTGTTCTAACTGATATATATGTAGGTATAGATATAACTGTAAACAGACCAGAGCAAATTACTTCCCTAACACCACAAAAAAATGAGAGAACAACCCCCAAACCAGCAGGTTTCCTCCTGGAGAAAAATTATACTTAGGGCAATGTCTGTGTCACAGCCTGGCTGGCTGCAGGGTGAGCTCCAATTCCCTCTCCAGTGAGACAGACGAGCGGTGAGCACTCATGAATTCTGTCTCTCCCTCTGTGTTCCTTGTCCCAAATGAAGATGGAAAGCTGGAAAATAGAGAACTACAGCGTGTCCCAGAAAGCAGCTTCGACTTCTCTCTCCCGGGTCGCTGCTGCAGCCAGGGTGGGCAGGCCACGACACTGCAGGCGGCGGTGAGACTGGAACGGAGACTGGGACCCCAGTGCTGAAACCAGGAGAACAGCAGTGGCAGGGGAAAAAACTGGCTTACTCCACAATAGCAGCAAGGAGCAGGAGCAACGGCTTCTCTCCCACAGCAGCACACACACTGCCACATCTTTCCCAAGTGTCCCCCACCCAAAACAATCAGAAAGGAATTGGTAGAAGTTAACTACTTCTTTTGTTAACTACTGGAATGGGGAGTTACTGACAGGGAGAGAATTGACATCAAAACTACAACAGGTGAGCTGGCAGCTGACTTCTAGTGGCCAATGGTATTCCATACCATATTCTGACGTCATATCCAATATAAATACAGTAGAGGAGGAGGAGTTCTCTCAGTTCCCATCATGGCTGAGATAGAGACAAGACACTCTGATGCTATCTTGCAGAAGTAAGCCTTGGTTGCTGCCCGCTGCTACTTCGCATTTTGTTTTAGTTCAGGGAAGTAAACATTTTCTTATTATTTTCTCTGTTTCTTGCTGAGTGTCTTTTGGGGTGCTTTATGGATCTGGAGTGATGGGATCTGTTTTTGGTGGGAGGTACAGGATTGTTGTTCTATCTAACTTGCGTAGGTGTGTGTTATATTGTAGTCTACTTTTAATTTTGCCTTTTTGTGTAAATATTTAACTAGTGAAGTTCAAGTCTAAGTGTCTAGGGCTTTTTTCTCCATTTTCTCAGCAATGTAGAGAGGGACGTTAGTCCTTTGGTTTATACTTGACATTTTGCCAAAGTATTCAAACCAAAGCAATGACCAATTGCTGCATTTGACACAGGAATGCCTTCACCCCCAAGATATACTTCTAAAAGTTTTTCTTTTAAAAATCGCTAACAGTGAAGAATTTGTGTGATACAAAACATTCCATGGCCCATTACCACTGAGAGCAAAAGTCATGGCAAGATTTTGAAAGGCTCCCCGGAACTAAAAGACTGAGCTGTTATCCACTGAATACACAGGAATTCATGAGATTCCACCATTTATTTCAGTAGCCCCATGGATGTCATTTGTACTGGAAGACTATACCAGAGAATGTACCTTCCTTTCAATATGTCCATGCAGTGTTCTAAAGACTTACTTATTTAAGATAGCATACTTAAAATTAAACAAAATAAACTAAATTGACTTGCCTATTAAAAGACAAATAACATCTTAAAAACAGTGACTTGTTCATGAAAATTTCCTACCTTCAATGTCAGCCCTAGGAGTATTTATGCCTTTGCTAGTGGCTGGTTTCTCTTAGGATGGTGCCATTCCCAGACACTGTGCCCTTCTCTTTTACACAGAATGATTCTGCTGAGGCTGATATTAGAAAATACTTTGTTGTGATGCTATATATAGTAACCACATATAAGAAAAAACCTGCTATTCAAACAATTTGTACTCAAACTCTAAATTAAGCAGTAAAAAGCTTTTAACAAGCTGAAGAAGAGCCAAGGTCTCCATTATCTGCTAGCTGGACTCTTTCTTCATTTGCCACATTATCAAGGCTGTGAACCACATAGTAGAAAAGATTTGCATGTCACCTCTCCAGGTGTTTTATTCTGCAAGCTCTCCAAACATTGAAAAGAAAATATAGAGGTGTCTTACAAGGGCAAAGTGAAGAAAAAAATTAAGCTTGTGCAGACTGCTGGATTTCTGTTGAAACAAACCCTGCAGCCTTGGGCCCAGTCCCAGACACAAGTCTCAGGAAAAGCTTTGTTGTAAGGAATCCTCTAGAACAGCTCCTCTCCATGAGAGATGTGCTAGTGCCAACACAGCAGAGAGCCAGTTTCCATAGCGATTGCAAACTTTGCTCATGTTCTTCCTTCTTCAGTGGCAATAAGCAGGCACCGACTTGCTCCTTATCAATGTAATGTGCATATTCGCCTTTTAAAAGCAACGCTCTATGGATATAGGCATAGGAGCTAAACTGACACCTGTGACACATCTCATTTGTGTTGAATGTTCTCAGGGAAGAAAAGTTATTTTCTCGTATCTCTTTCTCAATATACTGCTATTTTAATAGCCATACTATTATTGGATTTTTTATTATTTCAGGCTTGTAATGACACCCAACTTCAAAAACTGTGAAGTAAGGTAACATTAATGTTAAGTGGCATGAACAGCAGCAACAGAAAATGTGCTGAAAATCTAAATACCATTGTGCATTTAGATAACAATATTGCAGTTAATCAAAAGCTGTTACTGCAATATCTTGCAAGTTACTGCAAGACATTACAATATTCATTGCCTGTGTGTGGTTAGTCCAGTGCACATTTATTTTTTGTAATGTTCCCCAAATGTTATCAGATGTACTTGACCTTTAAGATCTGATATCTCCCTCCGCTTTATCCTTAATTTCCCTTCCCCTTTCTTCTCTTTCCCTTTAATTTATATGCACATGGCTATTTGTGTTTCAAAGACCCATACCAAATGAGTTAAGTCAGGGTCATGAACATCAACAGGATTATTTGGAGTTGAAAGACGATCCACAGTGAATACTGTTCTCACCCTAATGTATAGCATAGGTGTTAGAGTTCAAAACTATAAAGCATGGCAAGTGATGCTAGGAGATGGCAAAATATAGACATGATATAAATAATAATGGAGATAGTTTACTTTCAATATGTTCATAATCTAAAACTGAAAACACCTGTGGTAATGGCTGATTCTATGTGAATTTATAGGAAACAAGGATGGTCTTCTAGTGCTTGCTCACCCAAGGATAATTTGTAGATTTAATCATGAGCTTTGTTTTGAAGAGATTCACAATATCTTGTGTTTTGGTCCTGTTGATGTGTGTTTGGTATACAACTGTATCAAGACTCTTTAGGTTTTTATTTAGTTTACATTTCAGAGAAAAGCTTTTGAATTTCAGGAGACAGGTTTTCTTATTCTGCTATTTGAGGTGTGAAATATAGAAAAATTGAGACCTTCAGATGTTCCCAGGGTACGTGTGTGAAGTGATGTGCAAACAACTACTTCATATCACCAATATCTTGAGAGCTTCTCTATTGGTATTTGGAAGGCAAGTACAGTGATGACATCACCTCCAAACCACACTCTCAGTGGCAAACACAATAGTGCTTCTCAAACTTACCTCCTTCTTGGAGTTTATCAACAACATACAATCTATGTGCCAAAATGTCCCCAGGAGATCCCACAGAAAGCCAGCTGGGGACTCCAGTGGGGTAATTTGATGACTCTGGAGAGTTTCTGCATGCTGTCCTTGAGAGTTGCCTTTCCAGTTCCCTGCCTGAGCAGATGGTGATTTTGATTTTGACAGACACTAAAGTGCATGAGGAAGAAAATACCAAAAGGGTTTTTATGTCAACAAAGTTAGAAAGAAGCTGAGAAAAGTGTTGATAGCCATGAACCCTAGACATTTCAACTTTCTTTAATCCTGCTTTCAGTGTCTAGTTCAGGTATAAATATTTGCACTTGCAAAATGGAAAGTTCTGCTACAAGTTGGGAATTAACCCTTTGGAAGTAAAAGGGAGAGAAAAACCCCACATGAACGGACTTGTGGTTGACAAAATAACTCTGAGCTGTGCTCTGTGGCTCTAAAAGAAATGACAGAACCAAACCTGCAATGTTAGAGTGTGAGATAAAGTATTTTCCAGAGCAATAGAGAAGAATTAATGCTTTAGTGAAAGTTTTTGCAAAACCTCATTTATGGCAGATCTTATTCACCTTTGAGAAACATTTTCTCCATCTGGAACAGGTGCATGGAAAGACTGAAGATAGAAAGGAGAGTAAAAAGCTTATCTTGCACAAGAGAATAGAAGTGCTTAACTTTTTTCACTTAACAAAAGGAAGGCTGAGAGGAGATACTGTTGCAATCTCTAAATATTTCAGGAGGTAAACATTAGAGAGTGGGGGTGGTCAGTGTTAACACAAATTGATATGACTGCAAATTGGCTAAGAATTTCAGGTTAGAATAGCAAGACACAGTAAAAAACCAAAGAATAAAGCAGAGAATATGTCTTGGTTGATCTGAGAAATAACTTTTTCTTGAATTAAAAGATCATAGCAAGCTTAGTGACAGCTTTCAGTGTTATCATGTGAGAGAGCCCTGCTGCTATACAAAATTTTCCTTTGCAATCCCTCAAAAAGCAGATTTTGACCCTTTATGTCTGCCTCTAGTGTTAAGCTGCTGAGTGAAATGTGTTCACTTGAAATTGGATTTAGGTTAGAAAACAGTTACCTAGCTCAGGATTCAATTTCATTAAGGATTTGCATGCAGGAATTACCATCTGTGCTGGTTTAGAGGTAAACCAGCAGGAGAAATGAGCTCAACACGAGAGAGATTGTAAGTCAGAGCTACAATTTAATAATAATGCTATGGTAAATACACTGACACAAAGGGAAATTGCTTCCAACTCCCAAAACCCAGCTGTATAACCCAGTGCCCTGGGGTACAAACCCAAAGGGGCTTGTTAGCCTTTTGCTGAGACCCGTGTGGCTCCCCCAAGTCCAAAGCAAAAAGAAGTGAAAAAACCTGTTGGTGCAGGTGATGGCTTTAGTCTCGTTGAGAGTGGTGGTCTCCTCCTGTCAAGGTCCTGCTGCTCCTCTGGGTCCGACGAGAAGTTCCTGAGGTCTTCTTACCTACCCCTTTTTGTACCCTCAGGGAGCATCCAGTCCCTCCCCCGGGGTGGGGACTCACACAATGGGTGATTAACTCTGTGAGTCATGGGCTATTTTCGGACTGTTGATGGCCCATTAGCACCTACGCCTCCTCAGGCTGGGAGTGGAGGTGCTAACGACTCCCTGGGAAGCTGCTGCAAATGGGCCATTGACCTTGGGAATGAATAGAGGGGGTAGAATACATAGCTTTGATCACCCCCACACAGTGACAACTGGTCCCACCTGCTAAACTAGGACACCATCCTATATAATTACTATTACCAACAGGTCTAGAACTGCAACCCTGTATAACAAAGCATTTTCTAACCTATAATCAAGTGGAGTAGGAGCCCTACCTTGATTTCACCTTTAATTGCATAATCATGTGTTTTGGTTCCCAGACTAGTGTTATTTTGTTCAAATATCCTCCCTTCCAGTACATAGTTTCTTCAGTCTCTCTTTTCCTTATTTTAATAAACAAAATAATAATGTGTTATGTAATTGTATCACTAGTGTGGCAAAGACATTTACTTACTCGCAGCATCCCGTCCGCTTTGTATGAAAAACACTCAGCATAGCTGGAACTTTCCTTTTGCAGTAAAGACAGATATTGTTCTAAGCTTTAGCTCAGCTGATATTTACTCTTGGCTGATGTTAATGGCAAAGGCAAAAATAAATTTATTAGTGGAGCTATTTTACCAATTCATCACAAAACAACTTTCATTAATGATTTACTGACTCACTTGGGGATTTTCCTTTTTACAATAGTGGTATATAAGGCCAAAACTAAAAAATTAATTCTTAAAGATATTTGCAAATTTTCCAGCCAGTACCAATTAAAAAAACCCACAACAAACAAACAAACAAAAAACCAAAAAACAAATACCCACCCCAAACCAAAAAGTAAATAAACCCCCCACTCAAATCCACAAACTGAGTCCTACTTACTCCTCTCAAAATTTGTAATTCAGCTAGGAAAACTATGACACTGCCCTGAGATCTGATTTCTGCCACAATGATAGTCTAAACACAATACATCTTCAGCCATATAGAGACAAGCAAATATTTCAGCAAAAGAGAGACAAGCAGATAAGGTGTAGGACAGGCTGCAACGAGCCCTTTCACTGTCCTGCACCACTCAGGGTGCGCAATGCAGCATGCTCTGCAGCCCAACGCTGGGGTCCCAGGCACAGCACTGTCCATTGCAGCTGGGACTGTGGGTTTTCTGAGACATCACCCACTCACCTACCTGCCCTGTCTTCTCCTATGCTTCCAGTCTCAGATGGGCAGGTTCATTTTGGTTTCTGAAGTCACTCTGCCTCTATTCTCTTGGAGGCACATGTGAATAGCATGATGGAATCACACAGACTATTCTGAGTTGGAAGGGACCCACAAGGATCATCGAGTCCAACTCTTAAGTCAATGACCCACATAGGGGATTGAACCCATGACCTCGGCATTATTACAACCAAGTTTTAACCAACCGAGCAACATCCTCAAGACAATAATCTCCTCATTTCAGTAACTGGAAAAGTCCTTCCCCATCCTCAGACTGTCTACTAGCTTGTATATAGAACAGCTTTTAACAATATAAACCAGCTGCATTTTTTATTTTACAACAGAATATTTTTTATTCTGACATTGCAGGACTCCAGGACTAAGTCTTAACATATATGCAGCTGAAATATTTCTGAGTCCAGAGTACATGCACATGTTGTCAGATATTACTGTGAGGTAGATATATTAATGCAGACTCTTTAGGGGGCTATTTTACAGCACACTCACACTCGGCAGTCAATGAACATCTGTATTTCAGGTATAGGTTGGGTGCGTGCTAATACCAAAGAATTGCTTTTACATGTAAAACTGCCTGTCTAGCTCAGTTTCCTGAGGCTTGCAAAAGCGGTTACAAAAGCCAGCTGTTACAAAAGACAGCTGCTGTAGCCTGTATTGATTCCACATACTGACAATTCCTCAGTCTCAGTGAAACAAGACTTTGCAAAAATTTTTGCGTATCAGTATGTAGGGGCATTGAGAAGATGACGGAGTTTTCCCTGCAGTTTTGGACTTTCGTTGCTGTTCTGGAGAAGCTTTGAACTGTAAATGGAAAGCTGATGGATTTAGAGTCCTCAAATTTGTTGTATTGTACCCAGAAAACTTCAATCTGAAAATCTTTCCAGTTCAAATGAAGAAGCAGGAAATCATTGTACTATTGCTAGGTATAATACCAGGTGTATAAAGACAAAATGTTGCACATCAATATTTAGTCATTAAATATATACAACATATAAAAATAGTAACACACTACAAAAATCAGAAGCTTGAAAGACAAATTAATTAATGGAAATGAATAATAAACACAAGATGAAACAACATTATCATTATTTTATACGAATTGGTTTGGAAGCCAGGAAGACTGGTAGCATCTTCTAGATTTGGTAAAAAGCGCTTATTTTTCACATTGTAAAATGGAGACTAAGTCTTCTTAAGCATACATTTGCCTCTAAATGCACTACTAAAGGAATACTTCTTTACTGGTTTTAGAGGCAATAATAGTACACCTGAGTATCATTCAGGAATAAGTTCTTTGGGAAAAACCCCCAACATTGAAATAGTCCTATGACAATATCAACAGTAATTATAGAGGAATATGGAATAACGTCATCTATCCAGAGCTATATTTTTATTAGATGTGGGTTTTCAAACAGAATAATCAATTTGTTCTGACAGTGCCTGCTCCTTTTCTCTTTTTTTTTTTCTGTGATAAAAACCCCCACCCTAAATCAACAGACAACTTTCAGTCTTATTTGTACCTTTATCACAAGCCTTGTCTGTTACTTAGGATGACTGTAGAGAGCTCTCATTTCATTCCGTAATGCAGATTCAACAACCTCTTTGTCAGGGATGCCTAACTCTCAATAATGATCCTCTCAGGTCCTTCCAGCCTGATAATGCTGGAGGTCACTTTACCTCATAAGTTAGGAAAACAAACCTGGCAGTACCATACTGGCATGCCAAGGCTCAATGTGCAATCGGGGCCACTGTTCACTTTTGCTCAAGAGTAATGGTGCATATAATAATATGGTAGCAAGCATCTGCATTGCACTTCAGTTTTGGAGACAGGAAGGAGCTAAAGAGTTAGGATATGTAATGCTGTGGGCAGAGGGAAAGTGTCCTGCTTTTTATAGCTTGAGGCAGGCTCAGGAACACTGCTTGATTAGTCCCATCCTGCAATGAATGAACATTGACTGTAGAAACAGCCTGTTGCCCTCCCAAAAAGTAGTTTAAAGACACAACTTCCCCTAGTGACTGGCTCAGATGTAGTAAATGAACAGAGTTCTGAGATGGCAACAAATTAAACAGCTTGTTGAAGGAAAAACAGAAGATGGATACTCTCCAAAAGAAACAGATCATGAGTTCCAACATTTTCTGGATCAAATTCCAAAATTTGGCATATTCCTCTTTCCTACTATACATGCCTCTAAAAGAATTACAAAAATTCCTAGGTGGAAGTTCTAGTAAAACAAAATAGATGTTCTCCATTGCTATCAGCTTTTTCTTTATATTTTCTTCTTTCCTTCCACATGCAGCCACACACTCACAAAAGTTATTTTAAATATATATTACCAAGTTTATTGTTGTTTATTTAAACTTTCAAAAGACAAATAGTCATTGTGAATTTCTTTCATGTGCATGGCAAAACCGCAATTTTTCCCAGGGCTGAATATCATACCAGTAACATGTGCCATGACTATTATGCTGCTCTTTTCTGGAAAGATAGGTTATCATGCAGAAAGGCAAAATATCTTGTAGAGTGGACAAAGATGGGGCATGCTTATGTTAATGTAATAACATCCCTTTTCTTTGAAACCCCCTGGGGAAATAAATAGTAGTAAGAAAGTCTGTTCTTGAAATGAGACTCTAAACTAGTATATTTGCTACCAAAAAAATGGTTAAACAAAAGTGTTTGTAAAGTCAACAACTAAAAATTTCAGGTTTTTACAATATAGTTTTGAAAGGTTGTGAGATATTTGTGAAATGTTCTTTAAAATTTATATGTTGCTCAGAAGACTGCAGAGTAAGAAGAGGACATAAATAGTTTAAAAGGAGACTTCTGGTCCTCTAAGAGGTGAGACAGAAGTCTTATATTTATTCCTCAAGAAAAAAAGCTCTGTAACTATGATGAATGCCAGATGAGACAGCATGACTCGAGGAGTAAAGAGTCTGACAGGACTGGAAAAATTAATCTAGGCTTTTTATGGCACTGGAGCCCTCATCCTCTGCTGATTGGAAAGATACTAAGGCTTGTAAACCAAATTGCATTTTTTTACATGGCATTCACGTTTGCCAAAGCAGTGGAAAACTGGGTCTTTTGCTAATAACTGTAGAGTTTAATTCAAGTTTTTTAAAGAATAAAAGCTTTTGCACTAAGCCATCAAAAGTGGGTTCATGCGCCATTGCCTCTCCCAGATTTTACCTGGCAGGCCACAGTCTCATCAAGGAAGAGCACTGAAAAATCCACATCTTCTCCTTAAGAAGTGTATATCAGAACATAAAGGGATCAACTTCAATGATGGGCATAATGACCCCACTACTCCTTCTCCTTGCTTCAAAGTCTGTCACAATATAGGTTACCTATAACCATGTTTATGCCACCTAAATTTTGCACTGTAAATAGACTAAATGCACCAAGTTATTTCACATGAATCTCTACATCTTATCAATATCTCATATTGAAATTTATGAGTGGACCCAATGAGAATTAACAGATTCCCCATATAAATACATTAATTGAAGGCAAAGAAATGGCATCAAAATATCATTAATACATTACATTTATGTATTGATAGTGACTAAACCATACAGAACTGAATTCCATTATAAAAAACACTATATAAATTCACAATATCTGAGAGCCACAATCAGTCCCATAGCCAAATCTCTCATCGGTATAAATAAATGGAAAATGAAGTTGCAAAAACCCTGAAACTGAAAGCAAATGCATACAAGGATAACATAACAACTATAAGAAGCTTAATATTGTATATCTTCAACCTGATCTCACTATGAGTGTTTTGAGATACTGATAAACTATTCACATTGTACAATTACAGTTTTTTATTTCCCAAGGAAGTGAAGCTGCGTCATGCTCTGTTGTGTTTATCTTACTTCATACAGAGATAATTTCTGCAGATGATCATTAATTCTGCATAAACTTTATTACAGTTGCACCTAAAGCTCTTTAAAATCCTTCATACTTGAAAGACTGAGTTGGATGGGCCTGAAAATTTAAACCTTTTTATATGACTCACTAAGGCCTCTAACTCTTCTTAAATCAAGACTTTCTTTCCATTATTTTCAAGCCACTCAAACTTCATTTTCCCACTTATCAGTTCAATCTAAAGAAATATCATGTATTTGTCTTTTGTTCTTCTCCATTCAGAGGTAAATAGAGAGCCCTCGGGACTTACAGGGCCATTATGTTTCCTTTTGCTTGGAGAGAGATTTCATGAGAACCTTTAATTTCTGCCTTGTAAGGTAGGAAACAATGTTCTTCACTACCAAAATTTAATTTGCAGTATTGTGGTCATCCTTAAAAGCACAAACTTTATCGCCACAACTTATAATTAGTGGTGCTTCCAGACTGCTGTTCAAAAATCTCCGAAAAGAGACCTGCTAAACCTAATATCTTGTCTTCCTGGTTTTAAGTCCCACTTGTCTCTGTATTTTCTTACTTGTGTCTATATTTTCTTCACCAAAGTGTATGTAGAGCACTGATTGCAGCTAAATCTCTTTCACATTAAATAGTTTGTGTCACAAATCTTAAAAAAAACAGCAAAAAACCCCCAGCTGAAGCATACCTATAAATTAAGTGTTTTCATTTTCACAATGTCATAGGAAAGAGTTAATTTAATGAGTAAGGTATTGCATTTACATTACATGAGATAAAATGTAAGCACAAAATTTCAGGTAAATGTACATGAGTATAGACCTTAGTCTTTCTAAAGTCTCTCCATCTGGGCTCTGTCAGCCAAAAGCTTGGAGTCTAAAATAGAATTAATCCAAAGATCACAGAGTAATATTGCTCTTAAATGTCTTCACCAAAATAATTCTGATGCCTTTAAACTGAGCAATAGCAAACTAGTTTTCTGGAGGACTAGAAAGTACTCTTTTCAAAGACAGAAGTAGATACGTAACACTGCTGCAAAAAAAGAGGAACTCCCTTCGGGAAGTGTCTGGCAGATAGATCTATCTGATATGATGAGTCCCCATCTGTTAGGATGGGAGTGATGAAGAGGTAGTCAGGAAACTGTGCTGAATCCATTGGCAACTTACACATGAGAGTCTGAAGTCCTGTGATTACTGGTGCTGAATGCGTTTTTGCAAGAGCTGGGAGAAAGGAAGATAATTGCAAGATATCACAATTTACCATGAACTTGACATTTATAAAATAGAAATATAACAAGAATCAAGACAGAAATACTGGAAGTTTCAGGCCAGGTGATTAGGGAAATGGTTTAGGTTCAATGATGGCAATTAATATATGTGAGTGTAACTAATGTCCCCTGCTCCAGCACCTGCCTGAGAACTCAAGAATATTGCTAAATGAAGACTTTAGAGTAAACAGGAAGCAGGTGATGGCAACTTTATGATGACTAAACCTGTCATAATCCAGAAATATCAGTTTTTACATACCCATAACTAATAATCCTAGAACAGGAATCCTCTTGCTTCTTTTCCCTAACCTAAAAGACACCAAAATGTGAAAGACAACGTCACAGCAACCAGTCTGAACTTTGCTACTGATTTTCCTAGGATATCCTGAATTTTCTGCTCAGAATTGCACACAGTTACACAAGGCTCCAGCTGCCCATTGCAGCTGTACAGGCACAGTGGCGGCTGCCTGGTCCCTGCTGCTGTGAACCCTGCCAGAGTGCTGGGTGGCTGCTGGCTGAATCACTGTGGGCAGCTCATCAAGCAGAAATAGGAATGGGAAGGGATAGGTTCTCCTCCAATACAGAGGAATCACAAATTTTGCTCATTACAATGCCACAGAAACTGCCCCCACCAAAAGCTGATAAACCGTAAGTTTAACTGATCTGCCTTATGTCCATCCTACTATAGCATCCTCCTCCTCTTTACTGCTTGCCTTTGTTTCTTACACATACAAATACATTTTACTTACAGAAACACTTTTTGCAGAAAGTTTCTGATGTGAAATGGAATTGATGTAAATAGTGACAGCATGGCCCTATTACATTTTATAACCTGGGAGGGTATGAAGCAGCAGCAAATGTTTTCCCTGCCTGTGATTCAGGGAAGCTGTATTTTATATAGGTTTTCAGTTATTCTTGACCTGAAAAACACTCAAACATGTATCTTAGGGCATAATATTTTCATTAAAAAAAAAAAGAAAGCTGGTTTAAAACTCTGTTATGCAATTCATAGAATAGCATGAAACAGCAAGAACTCTTCAATAAACTATCATGCAACTCAGCTACTGCAAAATCCAGTTCTACATCCTCAACAACAGGAGAGAGTATCTGCACTGACATAGCAATTAATTGCAGTTTAATATATAATTAACTGTTGAGTAAAAAACGTTAAATGTAATTAGACAAACTAAAAAATTGTATGCGCCAAACTCAATTTAATTATTTTTTTCTGTATTATCCTTTAGTCATTACTATTGCAAAAAGTTAGGCTGCATGGTTCATGTATTTATTGTGACTGAAGTTCCATGAAATTGTTTCAATTGATTTGAACACTTAATTTGCTGCTTAGTTTACACCTGTGATAGAATTGCTTTTATCTAGTTATCTTTGATAATGGCAAAAAAAATCCAAACCAAAAAACACCAAAGAAAAAAGAAGAGGAAGCAAACAAAATGAAGTTTGAGAGATTTCAAAGACTAGACTGTATTTTTGAAGTCTTAGTAATGAGAGAAACAAAAAGAACCCTGTTCACTTTTAGGAGGACTTTTTTTTTTTTTGATAGAAGCAAATTCTCCCCTTGAAGCTTCATTGCTTATATTAAAAAAGAAGGAATAAAGTATACTCTGTAAGCCATAAACAAATGTAAGTTTGACTGCCTGAACTCTCTGAACTTCTACCTATTTCCTGAAGAGAAGGGTTTTTATATATCTTTTCAGCTGTTTGTCTCTGTATGTCTGGATTTGTGATGCTAGATCTCTCAAAGAGAGTTTTTTCCTCTTTACATCATCTGTGGAATCAACTCTGTTAGGAGAAGTAATCCAGTCACAGCAGTAGTCCATACTCAGTTTTTGATATTTACATAATATTTCTGGTTCTCTATATTTTACATATCAGTCTGTGTTGTTCGGAGACCAACAGAAATCTTTCTGATGCTGTTTACTGTCTACTTTTCCATTGGTGCTTCTATCTTAGCGATACATTGAGAGAATAAACAAACAAATGAACAAACAAATAAAACCCCCAAATAAATAAAATGCCATAATTTGTCTAGTCATCTTGACAATGTGCTCTAAGATGAACGGTTTGAGTGAAATGAAGCTGTCTCATCTACTGATTTTTTCCCCATCTTTCAGATAATTTCAAAAGGTGAATATGAGCCCCAGTGCTCAAGGACTCTCTGATTTTTGACTGAGTCCATAAGACGACAAATGAATTAAAGTGAAATATAAATACTGAGAATTACAAGTGTCACTTTAGTCATTAGAAAACAAACATTTTTGATACTATTCACAGTATAAAAGGCTTGAATTCTCATCCTGTTGCTGCTAATATCTTTGATATCTTCTGAGAAACAGCTTCATAAGCAGAGGGAGATACTTGGAGAAATGGGAGATTTTGCCTCAAAGTACAATGTTGTTTGTTATTTTTCTCCTCTGTTTCTGTCTTATTTTTATCAAGTATTCCCAACTCAGCTGCCTCTGATGACTATTACTGTGACATTGAGGCCACTAATCATTTAGCTCTTCGTTGATCAAAGCCAAAATATTAAACTCCATATCCTTTCCCCTCCCAAATAAAAATCCAAACCAAACTCACAAACTAAAATAGTCCAGTAAAAGCAGGCAAAATCAATTTACAATATGCTTGAATTAGATATCGTAGTAAGATTGTTTGCTCTGTAAGGGAATTATCCTTTCTTGAGGTAATTAGGTCCCATGTTGATTCTCTCTGTTCTCTTTTACAGAATGTATTGCAGTATTACTACATGGAAGACAGCAAAGCCTTACACAATGGACACATTTCTCTAAGAAATGAATAGGCTTGAATTTTTCTGGATGGAGCTGATGAAGAGAGCTTGCACTGGCAGAACCAGGAGTATTTTAGCTTAGGAATTGATAAGATATAACACCTCACACTCATTAGGAGGAACTTTGATTCTGTACCCTAATTTTTCAGTATGGAAGTAATGTCTGTCCATCAGAACAGGGAAGAATTAAGTAACACAGAAAGCAAATGAGAGATCTATTCAAGAAGGAGTCTCCATGTGCTCTTTAGATGGAGATTGTTCTTCACAACCAACTTCAATACAGCAGTGTGGTTATTTACATCTCAGTGGGGCAGGGGCCTTGTCCCTGTGGCAGTAATACATGCTTCAGAGGAAAGAAAGAGGTCTGACGTACCATTCTGTCTACGATTCCTATTGACTAGATGAAGGCAGCTCCTAATCAGGATGTACACTGCGCTTTAGGAGCACTGAACTCTTGATGAGAGGGTGAGGCAGAGGGCCTGACAGGTGGTCTGAGTCATGCTGCTTTTCCAGGCTGGAGGTACCTAAGTATGTGCTCTGGTGATGAATAGAGAGAGGAACAAATGAGTTGAAGAAAATGACGCACCTTTTTTCTCTTTTACTGAAAAAGGATTTGAAGACTAGGAAACAATTTACAGTTCCAGTGTGAATTCATGTCATACCTCTTTAGATAGCTTACTGTAGTGACCAACATCTGTAGGGATAAAAGTCTATTAACTCCTGTTTTGTGAAAGGAGTGGAAGAAACATCTTCCTGGGGGATCCTGGATCCCCCAACCATCCTGAGCATAGTAGAGACATAGAAAGTCTGGCCTTAGAAAGGTGTGCCTCCCAAGTAACATGGAAACATCATCTAGGCTGGGAAAGACCTCTAAGATCATTGATTCCAGCCATTAACCCAGCACTACCAAGTCCACCACTAAACTGTGTCCCTAAGTACCACATATACATATCATTTAAATACCTCCAAGGGTTGTGACTCAACCACTCCTCTGGGAAGCATGTTCTAGTGCTTGAAAACCTTTACTGTGAAGAAATTTTTCCTAATACTCTATCTAAACCTTCACTTGAGGTGCAGCTTGAGGCTATTTCCTCTGCTCTTACCATTTGTTGCTTGGGAGAAGAGGCTGATCTCCAGCTTGCCACCACCTTCTTTCAGGTAATTGTAGCAAGTGATAAGGTCTTCCCTCATCCTCCTTTTCTCCAGGCTAAACAACCCCAGTTGCCTCAGCTGCTCCTCATAAGACCTGTGCTTCAGACCCTTCACCAACTCCATTGCCTTCTCTGGACACGCTACTGGCACCTCAATGTCCTTCCTGAACTGAGGAGCCCAAAACTGGGCACAGGATTCAAGGTGTGACCTTATGAGTGTAGAATACAGAGGGACAATGGCTTCCCTGGTCCTGCTGGTCACACTATTTCTGATCCAAGCCAGGATGCCATGGGCCTTCTTGGCCACTTGGGAACACTGATGACTGATGTTCAGCTGGTGGCTGACCAGCACCCCTAGGGAATTTTCTGCTGGAAAGCATTCTGGACACCCTTTCCCCAGCCTGTAGGGCTGCATGGGGTTGTGATTCCTGTGCAGGACCCAGTACTTAGACTTGCTGAACCTCATCTGACTTGCCTTGGCCCGTCAATCCAATCTGTGCAGATCCCTCTGCAGAGTTTTCCTGCCCTCCAGTAGATCAGTGCTTCTGTCCAACTTTGTGTCATCTGCAAAATAACTTAGATTGCACTCAATAACCTTGAGCAGTCATTGATAAAGGTATTAAACAGCAATGGGCCAGATACTGAGCTCTGGAGACACCCCTTGTGACTGGACACCAGCTGGATGTAACTCCATTCACCACCTGGGCCAGGCCATCCAGTCAGTTTTTCACCCAGTCAAGAATACACCTGCCCAAGGCATGAGCAGTCAGTTTTTCCAGGAGAATGGTGTGGGAAACAGGCTTCACTGTGTGTCAAAGGCTTCACTGAAGTCCAGGTAGACAATATCCACAGCCTTCCCCTCATTCACTAAGCTGGTCACTTGGTCATAGAAGATTAGGTTGGCCAAGCAGGACCTGCTTTCCAAAACCCATGCTGGCTGGGCCTGATCACCTGGTTGTCCTGTACATGCCATGTGATGACACTCAATTTGATCTGCTCCATAACATTTCTCAGCACTGAGGTCACACTGACAGGCCTGTAGTTCCCTGAGTCCTTCTTCCAGTCCTTCTAGTAGATGGGCATCCCATTTTCAAAGTTCCAGTCAAATGGGACCTCCCCAGTTAGTCAGGACTACTCATAAATGACAGAAAGTGATTTCGCTGAGCACTTCTGTCAGCTGCCTCAGTATCCTTATATGGATGACCTCTGGCTCCATAGACTTGTGTGTGTCTCAGTAGTGTAGAAGACCAGTGACATTTCCCTTGGAACATGGGGGCTTCATTCTGGTCCCCAGTCAGGTCCTACACCTCAGGGGGATGGGTGTCTGAAGAAAACTAGACTTACTATTAAAGACTAAGGAAAAAATAAGGAATTAAGGACATTGTCCTTTTCCTCATCCTTTGCCTCTGTATTTCCTCCCACATTCAGTAAACGACAGAGGTTCTTCTCGGCCCTCCTTTTGTTGCTATTGCATTTTCAGGGAAAGAAAAATTAGTCTTTTACTACAGTTCTTTAATTGTGTGAGAAAAAAAATCAATAAATATATAAAGCTCCTGTATGAAAGGTGAACATCCCGTGATTTTTTTTGTTTTCTANACTCATAAATGACAGAAAGTGATTTCGCTGAGCACTTCTGTCAGCTGCCTCAGTATCCTTATATGGATGACCTCTGGCTCCATAGACTTGTGTGTGTCTCAGTAGTGTAGAAGACCAGTGACATTTCCCTTGGAATATGGGGGCTTCATTCTGGTCCCCAATCAGGTCCTACACCTCAGGGGGATGGGTATCTGAAGAAAACTAGACTTACTATTAAAGACCAAGGCAAAAATAAGGAATTAAGGACCTTGTCCTTTTCTTCATCCTTTGCCCCTGTATTTCCTCCCACATTCAATAAATGACAGATGTTCTTCTCGGCCCTCCTTTTGTTGCTATTGCATTTTCAGGGAAAGAAAAATTAGTCTTTTACTACAGTTCTTTAATTGTGTGAGAAAAAAAATCAATAAATATATAAAGCTCCTGTATGAAAGGTGAACATCCCGTGATTTTTTTTGTTTTCTATCTTAAAGGTAGTATAAGAATAGAGGCAGGCTAACATTCTTTTGCAAACAGCTTTGCGCACTAGGTCATGTTGCTCAGTAAAATCCAATAGATTATTTTTGACTAATGTGGGAGACTCTTAATATGCTGGAACTGAAACAGGGCATGGCTTTGCAGTCAGTTCAGAGAACCATATATTTTAGTTCATCTGTGTCACCTTTATGGAGGGGTTGGATAACGTTTCATTTTTGCCCACAAGTTAAGTCAGCTTCCAGACTCTATTCATACACATTTCTATCTGTTGTATCTTGTTATCCCTTAAATGATTATTTATTGGCACAAAAGGGTGTAATCTTAAATTGTTGAGGGGACAATTGAGTTTTCCTCCTAAGAAATTCTAAGCACACAGGAAGAACAGAGAATCGTTAGAGAGCAAACTGACTTTCGCTAGGGTGAATTAGATGTGATGTATCTGCAGATTCACCAAGCAGAGTGATATAAATGTCATCAAGTTGTCTGTTCCTACCAGAGCAAAGAAAAAGACCAAGGAAAATTCTCAGGTAAAAAGCTCATTAGAAAACATACACAACATATGCTGCTATGCCTTCTAGGTGAAGAATTTTGAAAATTAAAAAAAACCAACCTAAAACCTTGATGAAAAGCTTTATTATCTTTTTTCTGTATCTATTTGGATACTTGAGAAGTAGGAAGGATGACTTACTTGGTGCCTAAAAGACTTCCTGATTTTGTTTTTCCCATTCTTCCAGTCTCTTGAGACCACTTCACAAAACCTTTTGCATGATAAGACTGTATGGAAAATTATTTTCCCAGGAGTCTGTATCTGGACAAGTTCCTGGTGCTAATTACACCTGTGGGCCTTACTGCTGCTGCTGTGGAGCACACATGTGCTGGCAGCCCTTGGCAAGTTGTCTCTTCCTGCGCTCTATGAAATCAAACTGCAGTCCGCACAGAATTAATCCCGTCTAACATTCAGAAGCCCATGAACAGAAATTATTGCAACAAATGTCTGTTAATATGCAAATGAGGCCCCTCTCTTGCTTCAAGCATCATCCTATAATTACTCAGCTGTTTCTCAAGTGTGATTTATTGAATCAGCAATTTGTGAAGATGTAGTGGCATAACCTAATTTACTTGTGTAGCTTCATTAATGGTTAAGGGGTAGAAATATACATCATGTCACTATTCACAAATAGTTTTTGTTAGCACTTGAAGTTGATATGGGTCATTTAACTTGTCTATGCAAATTCTCTTAGACCATGTTTCGAAACAACAGCTCTTCAACAAGCTTGTCTTAGATGTTTTCTGCAGCATTCCTGCTTGTGGTTTGACCATTTAGCTTAAAGACAGGCTCTGAGAAAACAGAAACAGCTGATACTAAGGAAAAATTAAATGCTTATATTAATTGAGTAATACCAATATTTTGTAATTAGTGAGGAACTGATTGCATTCCTTGCTACTGTACCACTGCTGAACACAAAGGTAAAAGAAAACCATTTTAGAGGATGCAACAACATATGTAACCATCAAATTAATTGTGTACAGTAATTTTGTTCATTACTAATATATGCTGGGAATCTGCTAAAGAGAGTAACTGATAATGTAAATCACAAAAATAGGCATAATATATACAGATTTAATTCTGTTCTTTCAGTTGCTTTGCACTGCTGAGTATCTCAGCTTACAGGAATGGAGGGAAATGCAGATTAAATGGAAAAGCCATGTTCTACAAACATACTGCTTTTTATATATCACAGAGGTTCTTCTATTTTTATAATTTTGTTTTATGTGTGAATCCTTTCTCATCACTTCAGTGCTCTCATCTGTGCTCCAGATGTCAGCAAAAATTATTTTTTCCACAGTTCCTTCATTTACCCTTTCTTCAATTTCTTTGTAAGTTAATTTTGACAACATTGTTTTGATTTCTTTGTGGTGAGGTTAGGTAAACTTGTCTGTAAACGTAACTCCTCAGCCAAGGTGAAGGATAATCTCAGAGTATTCTCTTGTGGTGTTGATGAATCCTTTACACAGAAAAATCAGATCTAAAGGAAACCTATGGGTTTTATTTTGGACTTTTAGCCAGAATTTTTAAAGCAAAAGTGTTCTTATTTGTCTGGGAGTGACAGGGCACAGCAAGAAAAAGCAATTCCCTTAAACTTCAGGGAATTTGTCACTGTAAAACCTACACACATAGAATTAAGTTATGAAGAACAAATTTCTTTGTGATTTCCCCCATCAATGACTTCTTTATTCCAAGAACTGGGTCTTTGATTCACATGAGATCGGTTATAACTTGAAATGTTATTCAACAATAAAAAAAAGAGATGGTGGAATCTGGCCTAATTTAATTAGAAACATTAAAATATATTTTAAGAAGGTATTAGGAAAAGTGACTACAGTAAATAAACTGTGCTCTTGCTAAAGACACCATGAAGTTTTAAAAAAGATACTTGAAATCCAGAAAGCTAGGTAGCAACCAGCATTTCAGACCTCAGGTCAGGGGAATTATTATTCCTTCCTTTCTGGTAAAGTCTTTTAAAACCTCTGACTTTGTACTGGCAACAGAAACACTCATTATTACACATGGCAAAAACCTTTTTTTTTCAAAATGTCTTGTTAAAACACCAGTTAAGCTTGGTACTAAGTTTTAGTGTGTGGGAATAATGACAGCAAACTGCTCAGCCATGTGCAGTGGCTGCTATCCCCTTACAAAAGGTCACAGGAAGATTACATGATGCCAGTTAGTAACATACATCTGAAACAATGACCCTTTCAGGACCATCAAAATTGCAATGGTCTGTTGACAATTGTGTTCTGTTTTCTAAACCAAGCACTGGCATTCAGGTTTGTATTCTGACACAAGAATAGTATGAGATGGCATCAGAACTGCAGGTCTTTTGTTTTACCTGTTGTAATTACTGTCCAGGGAGAAAATGGGTTTTATTGACATCTTAAACAATAATTATTCTGGTTTTCATAAAGGGTGACAGGGAAAAATGAGGAGTATGGAATTTGCTGAGAAATGTTTTTCCCTTAGAAAGACTTTTTCCTTGATTGGACTGAACATAGTTGTCTGGCAACCATAACCATAAGATCTTTTCATTATATGATGCTTTGTATCAGAGTATTTTTATTGTCAGCACTGAGGAAGGTGAGAAGTAGAAGAGAAATTGAGGAATTGAGCTGGGGGTGCTGGGCAACTGTCTAATGGGCAACACTGTCTCAGGGATACATGAAGAGTTGATTGGAGAGTGACACCAAGATATGAAATCTCACAAAACGTTCTTAAAAATCTACTGTCCCCTCTTTTCTTCCCTTTCCTTCCTATTACTGTTCTGAGCATTTTCTTCTGGCCTTCTCTGATGACTGGAACAGTGGTAGATCAGATCTTGGATATCAAGGGAAGCAGATCTCTAGCAGGTTCCTCAGTCCCATACATCTCACCACCTTCTTACTCGTTACACGTGTGGCACTTGACCAAATTACAGTGTCAGTGGGGGTGAAAGGATTGGCCTTCCTGATCTTGATTCAAATGAGAAACAATGTTTTTACCAGACCAATTCCTAAAAGTAGAGAGGTACCTTTGGAATTCACTTCATGAGGGATCAGTGGGCAGGAGAGGGTTGGCAACAAGTAAGGTTGTACTTTGTTCAGTCTTTTCTCATTCCAGTTACCTCAACAACCTGATCTTGTTGGGTACCTGTGCCAACTCCCAAGAGACTTGTTTTTGTATGGCAACATGTGTGAGAACATTTGAACATATGAGAAATTGAAAGAGCATTTCAGAAAATGGACCTCCAAGGAGGACAGTGCTGGGGAGCAGCCCGGACCAGACCAGCTACATATATGAGAGAATTTTGTTGTTTAAAAGTTATGGATTTTCACTGTACAGGTTTTTAGTTCAAAAGGTTTTATCGTTATCCCCTCACGTTTATTTCCTCTATGGCTTTGTCTCCAGTCAATCACCATGCTGCTGAGGTGTGAGGGCTGCCTTCCAGGCTGGGGCGGCCCAATCCAGGGAATAGTCCCTGCCTTGCGCTGCCGCCACAGCCAACACTGTGGCCACCACTGCCACATAGCAGCATCCAGGACCCAATAGGGGGACCCCCCGGTGTGTCTGGGCCGGGGTGGCCCTGTCTGGGGATCGCCCCTGCCTCGAATTGCTGATGCAGCTGCCGCTGGTGCTGTGCCCTCCCTCTCCTATCCATTTCACCTCTGCCCTAATCCCTGGTTTCCTATTGTTTAGTTTTCCCACCATTTGATGAGTTGTTCCCCCTTGGCTATCTGGTTGCCAGTTACTCACTCCATCCCTACCCTCACCCATGTCCAAGTTCCAGAACTTTCCCCTCAGAACGCCATAAATATTTGTGTTGTTCCTCAATAAAAATTCAGTTTTGTGCCTTCATTCCATCAGGTGCGGAGTGAGTCATTATTTCCCTCAGTCAATGGCCATCAGAAACAGTAAGAGAGCAAGATGATGCTGGAATCTCCAGCTCCAGTATCATCTGCTTAGTTAACCTCCTCCCATCCACCACTAAAGTGGGATCCACCAGCACTCACATGTGCAAATGCCTGGGCCTTGCTCCATCACTGGGAGAGAGAGGGAAATACTACCAACTGAAAGGAGAGGGCTCGACATGCTGCTTCGTCCATCCTCATGTACCTATGCTTGTACCTATGCATGTACCTACAGCCCTAGGAGCTGTAGGACAACAGGCATAGAGCTAACATTGTTATGTTACTATGCACAGTGTCAGCAACTAATGATTTTGTCATCCTGCAGTACAGTGGACAATTCAAACTATGATATTCCTAGAATTCCTACAATACCCTTGCCTATTATTATGCTGTTTCTAGCTTTGACACTTCCTTGCCTGGGGAAAATTACACAATCTTTATGCTTCATTTTCCTCCTTCAGGAAGCTAATATAATTGTAGAATTACATTACAGTGCTATTGGGACATAATATATCAAACCTTGAAGCAGCATACCTGCCTCTGAGCAGAACAGCGCTGCATATAGTAAGCTCTATTTCTTAGTGTTTACTGCCTCAGACATCGTGCCCCTCCCAGGTAGCTTCTCTGCAACAGGACACACAAAGCCAGCTTGCATGTCTCTGTACCTACAGTCATCAGACCATCAACAGTTTTCACAGAATCACAGAATATTCTGAATTGAAAGGGGTCCACAAAGATCATCGAGTCTGGCTCATAAGTGAATGGCCCATACAGGGATTGAACCTGTGACCTTAGTGTTATTAGAGCCATGTTTTAACCAGCTGAGCTAATTTTGATTCACAAGTAGATCAAACTGAGTGTTCGTTGCTGCAGAGGAGATGGATGGCATGCAAAGTCATAAGACTGTGCTCATGAATGTGAGAAGGCACCCAGATCTGCAATTAGCTCTTGCAAGGTCAGCATACTCATATAAAACCACACAAATCCCACAGCAGAGTAATGTTACAATCAAAAAAGGGCTTTATTGAAGATAAACAGATAACAACTAACCTACGACCATAGGTTATTGCTGTCCATTATAACACCCAGGTCTACACAGTTTCTGCTTGCATTATAGTCTTACCTCCTTCTCCTCTAAACCTCCATCTCAGCTTTTTCACAAACTGAATGACTGCTAGCCCAAATGTGCTACCTTTACCTAAATAGAAAGATAGCAGGTTTGTCATGTCACCTTCACATATGGGTGGGATGTTAAGTTTCCTTAAGCGACCTACCCAGATTGCCAACAGCATAATGATGGAGAGTATCTATTTTGTGGTAAAATAAAGCCACTGCTTTACTTGCATAGAATGCCTCTAAATGTCCTGTATGTAAAGTCTCTGCCTTTCAGTCTTCTATACAATGCAGCAGATGTACCACTAGGATGAGGGCAGCTATTTCGTTAGGAAACCAGTGGTAAAAAATTTAGCTCCCACCAGTACACCGGTGGGCTGCTCACCCTTATGAAATCATCTGAATTGGTCTCTGGCTGCCCTAAGGAATCCAGCAGTAGCTTAGGACTACTTCAAATACACAAAACCTCTTTGTTGACAGCCAAGAAATTTACTTTGAAGAATACTCCTTTTGCATGAATCTGACTCTGATTTTGGTCACACTCAGTAAAAATCCAAAAGCGCTTCAATGGTGTTACTCTAAGGATATTACCTCATATTTCCTTGTAATTAAGAAGTGTTTTCCTTTTGTATTCTCTTCATTCAGGTATCTCATATTCTATTATTCTGCTATCAGCAGGCAGGAAGAATTAGTGAAGGAAAAGAGCAACTATGAATTCATCATTCCTGAGAGAACACTTTTAAGTTTTATTTCAGATAGTATTCAGTTCTGTCATGGGACCAATGTTCTACACAGATGGACTGTGCTAGTATGATACTGTACAGCTCTAGAAAAATCCTTGGTAAAGAGAGTTTTTGAATCCTCCAAATTACACTCCAATATGCAGCCTGTCACAAATGGCAAATTAAGAAAATACAGGGAAATACAACATCCAACTAATGAGAACCCTAGAGTAGTGAATACAACCAATTTAAACAAAGGGGTCAATGGTAGTTGCAGCTCTAATAATTTCTGAAGATGTTTAATATTGCATAGGGATAGAAGACATCCTCAGGAACTTCTCTTTTATCATTAATAAAACTCAAATCACAAACCAAAAAACAAAACAATAAAAAAACCCCAAACCAGTAAAAGACAATGTGTCCTGGTTCAGCGGGTGGGACCAGTTGTCACTGTGTGGGGGTGGCCAAAGCTATGTATTCTACCCCCATCTATTCATTCCCAAGGTCAATGGCCCATTTGCAGCAGCTTCCCAGGGAGTCGTTAGCACCTCCACTCCCAGCCTGAGGGGGCGTAGGTGCTAATGGGCCATCAACAGTCCAAAAATAGCCCATGACTCACAGAGTTAATCACCCATTGTGTGAGTCCCCGCCCCACGGGAGGGACTGGATGCTCCCTGAAGGTACAAAAGGGGGTGGGTAAGAAGACCTGAGGAACCCTTTTGTCGGACCCAGAGGAGCAGCAGGACCTTGACAGGAGGAGACCACCACTCCGGACCAGACCACAGCCATCACCTGTACCAACAGGTTTTTTCACTCCTTTTTGCTTTGGACTTGGGGGAACCACACAGGTCTCACACAAGGGCTAACAAACCCCTTTGGGTTTGTACCCCAGGGCACTGGGTTACACTGCTGGGTTTTGGGAGCTGACAGCAATTCCCCTTTTCGTCAGGGTATTTACTGTATTATTATTATTAAATTGTGGCTCTGACTCATAATCTCTCTTGTGTTGAGTTCATTTCTCCTGCTGGTTTACCTCTAAACCAGCACACAATGAAAAAACCCACCTTTCTCAGCAATAAGAAAAAAAATAAGAACCCATTCCGCTTCTAAAACTAATGTAATTGGGAAATTTGACAACTTCACTTCAGAACCAATACACATGAAACAGAGCCAAAATTGTAATCTAAAACATAACAGAGAAGACTGTACTTCTTAGACACTCTCAGAAATAATTCCCTGTCTTTCCAATGTCAGCTTTAATGAATGAAAGCAGAATACACAAAAGAGAAAGTAGAACATGGAAATCTTCCTGGTGTCCCATATCTTGTAGGTCCCTTGCAGGCATGTGCAGTACCTGGAAGATGCTATTACTTTGAATCAGCATCTTGCAACCCTACCAAGCTGAACGCTAAGCAATGAAATAGAGGATCAAGTCCTCAACATTTAAGATTCAACATTTCAAATCTCTAGTGAAATCCAGAATTAATCTTATGTTATGAATTATTATATAAGTAGCAATCACAAGATACTAAATCCATAAGTAAAGGAAACTGGAATCAAATATTTGACAACAATTGATGGATGCCTCCTCATTTTATTCATTCTCTTTTGTCTCATTATCATATTTCAAACTGTATAAATTTTTGATTGCTCCAACATAAATAAAACATAGTTTTATGCCAGTGATAATTCTAGAACTGACTTTGAGTTCCTCCCTTCAGAGACCTAGTATTATCTCTCAAATATAACAGAGAATTGTAGAAGTTGAAACCTTAAATTTTAGTCTCACTTGAACTTAAGCTTCAAAACAGAGAATGAGTTTAAAGAAAAAAACTTCTCTGTGTCTCCTTAAATATCCAAGTACTCCCCTTAACTAATTTAAAATCTTGATTGTTTGGGATAAAGTAGCAAAAGTGATGTGCCTTCAGTTTGGGGGTTTTTTGGTAAATTTTTGACAGTCTACTATCTCCAGGTGAATATATTTCTTTAAAACAAAACACTGAATTATTATCCATTCATTGAGTACAAATAGTTTACACAGTATTTACACAAAATCATCCTGGTTTTTGTAGGGTTTTTTCCCCCCCACTTTCTCGTTCTGTTGAAAGATGGTCCTTAAATGAACAGTCTTTAACATGTTTCCTATCTTCATTAGCTCTCTTTAGAGTTTTTATAGTGTGTAAAATTCTTCTGAAGTTATAAATTTAAGTTAAACATTAGCTTGAGACAAAATTGCTCTCTTGTTTTCTGGGGCAAGGAAATACAAGTTTCTAGTTTGAACTAACCTGAGATTTTTTTTACTGCTGATAACCAAACTGATTGCACTGTTTCCCACAGAGTTAAACTGAGTCAGTCCATCTGAGCTTCACACTCACAAAAGAGCCTCTCTGTTTACGTGAATCACAGAACCAGTGACATAAAGGAGTTTTCTGCGTCATTATATGCATTTTCCAGAATATCCAGTTGTGAGCACATTTGAGCTGCTTAAAACAAAATCACAATTTAGTCTCAATTTTTCCACTATTAAAAATTATTTTAAAATATTATACACTTACTTAAAAACTGACTCAAACTTAGTTTACTTTGTTTGCCAGATGAGCCACAATTGAAGTAAACATTTAAAAGTAGGCATTGCTACTTCAAGATTAATTTGTGAAAGAACAAGTAATTTATTTTTCAAATTAAAATATTTTCATTAGGAAAATAATAGAAATCTATATTTTCTCAATTTTTTAATTCACTGCTTTATATTAATCTACTGTAATCCAAGAATCAAGAGGTTTTGACCTTTAAGAAGGTAACTCACATGTTTCTACATTTTTGATACACAATTGTAAACAGCTGAAATTAAAGTTTCTTGATGTTTGTTACCACTATCAAGGACATTTCAGGAACTTTCCAGACTCAATACAATTTTTAGTGAGCAGCTGGAGATATTCTGAATATTAAGTAACTCTCCAGTTATATAATATTGTAAATATGAGTTACTCATATTTGACACAAGGCCATTATTCATATTTTATATTTGACAGGAACAAGATTGTTAGCAGAGGGGGATGAATCAAACATATTTTCTCTAAGTCCAATAGAAAGAAGAGTGTTGTGGCTCATATGTTATTGTAGCCATGTTCTTTTTGAAGCTTCTCCAAAAAATGGTTAAAATTAAAGTTAGTCCATGTAGTCCTGATGTTTGAAGCAAAGCACCATATTTGCGTTTTTCACAATAATCATTTGTCCTACTTACTTCTGCACGCTTATTTAAAGTACACTCTGGTACCTGCTTTCAAAGGTCCTCTGTAGACTTCCTGGAAGAGTCCTCCCTTTCCCAGTTCCCTTAGTTTAGTAAAAGAATTGCTACCTATAAGATTCTAAACAGTGAGTTAGAGAGAAAAACAGAACTGAAATTTGATCATGTTCCCATAACACAAGAAAGTTCCTTTGAGTCCAAGACCTCCCTTTGACAGATGTGGTTACTGCTCACCACAGTCTAAACAGGGAGTTATTACCTGTAAACATCTTACATAAAACAGAGTAAAAAAATGACACATGGACAAAATCACCATGCTCCTCTTCCTTCCCTGCAACCAAGCAATCTTTTCTCCCTCTGCAACCCAAAAGTAGGTCTGATTCATCAGGAGATGCCCATTTCCTGGCCCACATCAAAGAGTTGTGACCACCTCAACCTGCACAATCTGAAAAACTTTTTTGGGTTTATCTAAACTGAGCCTTGGGTGAGATAACAGCTCCCATCCCTTCCTCAGGCAAAGGGAAAAAATAAAGGGGAGGTTGATACCTGCCTTGGACTTGCTCCAGCAAAAAATGGAGAGGTGGTCATCCCCCTAAGCCCAAATGTGAAAGCATGGGCTGAAAGCATCCCTTCTTCTCTCTTGCTTTCTTTTTCTCAGATACAATTTATGTGTTTGCAAATAAGACCTTAAGAGGTGACACATCATGCACAGGCACTTATAATGATCATTTAAGGAGCTTACTCATTCCTGTGTGTGTCATACAGCCTTATCACAGGTCATAAAAATACCACATTTATACTTCATACCTCTTCAAAAACTTTAAGCAGGGTCTAGCCCTGTTCTTCCAATGTTAAAAAATTAATTAAACAAACCTTTGTACTAGATGCATCATCATTGCAGATCAGAAAAACTAAAAAAATCATTACAGTTAAAAGCTTATTTAATTTTTAAGAATTTGAAGTATTTTCCTTTTTTTCCCATTTTCAAGTATGTCACATTTTAAAAGTGCACTTCGTTGCTTAATTCTATTATGAACATTTAAACCTATTGATATATATAGAATATTTTATCTGAACATTTTATCTGAACACTTTATCCTTATTTCTGTGAAAAAAGTGCTAGTATCTGTACAGACAAGGAGGTTCTCAGAAAGGAAGTTTCAATAAAACAAAAAAGGAAAATTATTGATACTTGCAACCAAAAGATTCGCTCTACTGACCTTTCCACTGCAACTAGGGTGTATGCTCTGATGTCTCCTTCCAATGCCATTCTCCTTGTTGGGCTAATACTGAGTGTCAAAGGGGAACGGATATAGATTTTGCTATATGAAAAGAGGGCAACAGAACTTATATCTCCCCCACAGTGTATCATGAAGGATGTAAGATGTGTGAGAAACAAAGAGCCCAAAGCATCCTTTATGTAAAACTAATTGAAAAAGGGTAAGTAAAGATGAAACCCTGACATTATCTCCTAATAAAATAAAATAAAATAAAATATAAAATAAAATAAAATAACAATTTAGAGCAAGTGATTGCATAGAGAACTTAATAATTATCCTGTGCTAAATAAATCATCTTTTCATCTCCCCATGCAATATGGCATCAATACATATTGCAGCAGCTTATAAGACATATGAATGCAGAGGAAAACCTGAGTACAAGTGAAGGGTGGATTTCTTGAGATGGCAACATCAGTGTGCTTGTGAATTGCAACACAGACACACATTAATATAAAGCTCCACAAGTTCTCCTTCAGTGTTCATTCCTGATCTCTCTCATCTTGTTTTATTCCCTGCTGAGCTATTTCACATCCAGTCTGGGCAAGCCTCTGTTTTTCATGCAGTCACACACAGGGATGGTGGGACTGTTGTCTGTTTTGGGTTAGAGAAAACTGTTCTGGACACAGTTTTGGTAGTTGCAGCATTCTGTTCCTACTCTTGCTATTAACCCTATGACCTTGTTTTTCACCACAGATATGGTTCTTACTCTGAGTGTTTCTTCTGCCAGATCGTCTGTGTTGCTGAAAACTAGGACCAGAGGTGAATTCAGGAATCTGGGGCCTGAAAAAATTGCTATCAATCTCAGCTGCACACGTACGGTGCAAATGGCACAATACTGCACCACCCTTCTTACTATTAGCATCCTTCCCAGATTCAAGTGACACCTCCTGAGTCAATCTCCTTAATCATTCCTGCTTCACTTTTCCTTTACAAGCTCATACCATGTCACCACTCCCACAAAGATTTTATGATAGTTTTTCTGCTGAATATTTAAAATGTGTTCTCTGTGAATGGCTGCTAGTGATTCTTCTCCTTTCAGGCATCATTCCTGTATTCATATATTGATTACACATACAGTCATGACATTCATATATCTAGAGTAAACACTAGTAGTTTTCAAAAAATTTATTTTAAAATTTAAATGAATATTTAAAGTCAAGCACCACAGGAAGCACTGGTATTCAGTGATAACTTGGCATGTGTGGAGGTCTTTTTCTGCTTGGTGTGGGGATACTTTGGTTTTATGTATGCTAATTGCTAAAATAATAATGCTGTTTAGTAGGTGTTGAGGTATGAATCTACAGACAATGAAACACATGGTTTTAACCTTGAAACATAAGAATAATTTGCACATTTTCATATTTTTATAAAATGTATGAGAATAGAAAAACTAAACTAACTTGCAAGTGCAAACAAAAATAATTGTACTTAACTATCCTGTTCGCACATATTACAGCCAAGAAAAGCAACGTACTTTACAAAATTAATGTCAGAATATGTACGGTTTCTAACTTCCCTATGGTGCATGGGTGGGGGAACTGATCACCAAAATCAGTCAGAAAAATGTACATCAAGTTTCTGTATCATAGGCATACAATTCATGGACCAAATTAATATCTCTTGACTTAGCCATTTGTTCAGGTAACGAACTTGTTGCCTGTTTTATAAGGAAGACATCTGAGTAGGACAGTGGAATGAATAAAGCTCTCCTTTTACAAATGATCACTACTTCTTTCACAGACACTTATTAAGTCATTAAGGTTTTTTTTTCTTTGTAAGGAGTCAGCATTCTGATGTTTTGAAATACAGTGACAAGATAATTGTAAATCCTATGCCTGAAATAGAAAAGTGAATGTGAACCCGGCATTAAATCACTGTATATCCTAGACTGCTAACAAGCTCTATAGCATCATGACAAGTATAGATGAAACATGCAACATCTAATTCATCGCTTCAGTACTTACAATAAATATGCCTTTAATTTTAAACTGTTCATAGCAAACACATAATGAGACAAATAGTGCTATAAAATTTTACCTCCTGGGAGGACATGAATTTCATACAATGTTCTCAAGATAAAAGGAAAAAATTCATGTTTTAAAATATATTTTGTACAAAATATATCGATTGAATTAAAAAATTAAAAAAAAAATGCCTCTCGTACTTGGTGATGTTACTTCTGAACAGCAGGATCTTACCAAAGAGACAACGTGGGGTTTCTTGTCTGTTTAGGGCCTCAGTGAAGTCAATGGGCTTGTTCATGCACCCTTGAGCCCCATGTAAAATTCTAAGCTATGAAAATTGCAGAATTCATGTCTATGGATTTGTCTCCATTTTCACATATTACTAACTGAAATTATTATGTTTTGTAGCAAGACATGAAACATCTGTTTGTTTCCCATTAAGTGTCCTCTCACAAATGAATAAATTTATCTGCATGAATACTAAAATGACATACAGAAGAAAACAAGTAATGAAATGTCATGAATAACTGCATTTTAGTTTCTTCATTTTTACTTAGAGCTATTTTACAGTAATGCACAGATCTTTTCTAATATTGTCTGTCTTTTGGAATGAAGACAATTTTTGGAATGAATAAATTCTGTTTTATGACTTTATAGTGTTCTTCACTTTATGTGTTTGAAATTATCCCACTTTGCTTTTCAGGATTCAGTGAAACAATGCAGTTAAGAGAAAGGAGATACAATAGAGTAAGGTGTCCATAAGGGAACATAGTGAGGGAGGATTCATTGATGGATTATTTTTTCCCCTGGCTTTATTCAGGCTGACAGGAGACCATAGGATCAAAGGGATTACTAAATATTAATGAATGCAGAAGCCTCAGAAAAGGGGGTGAGAGAAACTGATTATTGGAAGCTGAAGACAAAAAGGAACTCAGAAGGGAGTTGAAGACACAGACAATACAGTAGACAGTAACTTTGCTAGCCCAGAAAGAAAAAAAACCCCATAGATGATAGGAGTGGACCAAAACTTGCAAATAAGAGGAAGAATTAGGGCAGTTGTAAATATACAACCTTTTTAATCATCTTCTTATGCTTAAAATGCATGTTTGAGTGAAAAAAACCTATATGAATACATTGACAGTTGTGTGAATAAATACATTTGAGGGGACAAAGCAAAACTTCATTTTGAAAAAGCCAGAGAAATGCAGGTAATACAGATTTATATCATGGCTTCTCCTATATTTTGGATAAGGGAAATTGGAGGTGAACCTGAAGGAAGTACATTTTATATAAAAAGGAAAGTCAATAAAAGGGAAAGACATGCTTATAAAAGACTAGATAAGAATAAGAATATATAAAGCCTCCATCAGGGAGAAAGCAGCCAGAATTGAAGAATTTGGGCTCCCAAAAGTTGCAGAAAAGGGGGAAGTAAAATAAGGGAAATAGATTGGTTAGTACATAAAGCTGACAGCTGAAAATGGCAAACAGTTGTAGGTGGCACTGCTTGAGCAGGAGGGTTGGACCAGGAGACCTCCAGAGAGCCCTTTCAACCTTATCCATTCTGTAATTCTGTGATACAGTCAGTGTAACACCTACTGTAAGGAATCAAACCTCTAATCTCAAAACCCTTCCACACTTGGAAACAGAGTAAAAAAATCTCAACAGCACAGTGGAGCACAGTGGCTCACAGTGCACAGGTTGCTGGGGAAAGCAAGTGGTGTACAGGGCCAGGAGCAGGAATGACAGCTTCTTTTTATTGCGCAACACCTCCACAAGGCTTTCCCAATCAGCTTTAGTGTCTTTGCTTGGGTAGACACTGCAGGACATCCTAAAATCTTCCACAGAGCTCTGTGGATATAAAGAGGCATTCAGAATGGATTAGTTGAAATGTGCTGACCTTATAATGACTGAAACATGTGTTTGTCATACATGACAATCAGAAAAATCTAGCTTCAAAACCAGGGATTTTTTTGCAGAATGGAGAGTCGTGTCCTGACAGTGACACTAGAAAAATAGTGCCTGAATGCCAGGTGCACTCCAAGGTGTCACTGCATTCACTGGCAGTTGTAGTTACGTGTTTTATTTCACTTTTTGGCCTTGCAGAGGTTCACTTCAAGAGTGACATCTCCAAAGTAAACTTGAGGCCTAGAATACCCGGTTGAGGGAGTGAGCAGGTGCAGTAGTGATGCAGCCAGGGGATTGCAGGCAAACGGCAACTCAGTAGTCAACCAGCACCCACCTTTTGTCATGGTCTGCACAGGTTACATGTGTTATACATCCAGTGAACAGCACATCCTGCTACCAGCCTATTTCTATGTAGATCCAGAAGTCTCGGGTATCTTCAGTACATGGCATTATATCACCGTCTGCTAACGTTTGCCACACAGCTGTTGTGTGTTCATTCACAGAAGAGACAGCCAAGAGCTGAATCACAAGTACCCTCCAGCCATGGATAGCTCATTCTAACAATTAAACCAGAAGTTCATTTATGTTGTTCTGAGATTAGATCAGCCTTAATGTGCTGTACCTGATTGTAATCATAGAGCCCAAGACAAATGTTGTTCAAGTGCAGCTCTATAAACACAGTTAAAAATAAAGCTTCAAATCTTATTAGTTTGTTAGAAGAGTTTTTCTCAGAAAGAATGTCTCAATTTCTGGCTCCCTTAGATATTACATACAAACTTTGACCAGATTTTGTGAATAGCTGCATAATTTACAACTAAATTATGATTAAGGGTGTTGAGTCATCTGACAAGAATGAATTGACAGAAATGAAAATGAAAATAAAATTATATCAACTATACAGTCACAAAACCTCTTTCACTTACCCATATGAGCCAGATGTTGCCACAGATTATATTTTCATTCATTACTATTACACCTTCATCTTCCCTTCAATCCCTTTGTCTAGTTCCTAAGCAACCACAGTAAGGCTCCTCTTCAGAGACAACCCGTAGTCATGACCCCAAAAATGAGATTCCTTTAGATAGATTGGAAATGGTCTTGGGAATTCCAAATGTTCGCCATAGAACCCCATCAGGCCTTAAATTAAAAGCATAAACCAGAGACACCAACACTCAGAAAGAAATTAAATTCAGAGACTTTCCCCAGATTATTCTGTGAATATGATTGGATTGGCTGTTAAATTATGTCACATAGATGAATTATGTGGTCTTCCAGATTAAAAATTACAATTTATTTGGCATTTACTTAGTAGATATAATCATAGTCACCCAACAATTGCCTGTTCAATTAAATGTTAGTTGTATAGAAAGACAATTATTTCACTGATTTTTGAGGTGGCATGTGATTAAAAGATTTTTAAAATTTTTACTCAAAAGCTGTAAGTGGCTCTCAGTTAGGATTTAAAATAATTGCTTTTATTTGCCATGTCTCAGTTTGCTATCTAAAAGCAAAATGTAACATTTTTCTGTCTCATAAGGATTGTATTAATAACTGTCCATGAAATTCTTGAAGTTTCCTAAACAAAACCAAGATGCACATGAAAAATACAAGGGAGAAATGTTATCGATATGATAACACTTGATCTTTTTTTTTTTAATGCACAGATTTTATGTTAGGCAAGAACAGCCTAATTTCGTCTTCTTTGGCTAACAATGAAATAACAATGAACTGAGTTTTTCTTTAAAAAGTTACCAAGTAAAGTACTATTTACAATGATTGGAGAGGGCAAAACCTAGCCTTCATGGACTCTTCTTTCCTTCAAAAATACTCTATATGCTAATCTGTGTTAGCAACTATGAAACAAGTGATTCCTGATTGTAGATTCTTCCACCCTTCTAGAACCACAAGAGCCATGATAATTTTACTTGGGAATGGGGAAAAAAAATTGTTTCCACACATATATAGCAAAGCCAGTACCTGATATCTTCAGAAATACCTCATGACAGTAAGGTCCTGGACCATGATTAGTTACATCACTGCACATTCCTGATAAATTTATCTGACTGTAGTAAATATTCCCAAGGTCTCAATAGTTTCTCAAAGAAAAAAGCATTCCTCAGATTTTAACAAACCTCTTGTAACAAGTCCTAGAACAACATTTGGTCTCAGCAGTCAATGCTCTCAGACATTGGCAACATGCTCTCAGACAAAGAAACTTCTTGCCGTGACAAAGAAAGTATACTGAATTTTGGAAAGAATGAACATCTTTTTATCAGTCTTCTTGATGGAATTCCAGAAAAACATATATTGCATTTCTCTTTTCCCTTCTCTTCATGGAAGGAGATACTACATATCACTTTGAACTAAGATTGAGAAGTAGTAGTAAACTAATTTTATCTAATAATGTGTAGCCCTTTGGAGCAACAAAGCAATAAGGAGGAAATGTATATCGTCTTTGTTTACAATACTTGATGCCTTGCTGTCAGTGTAGTTTTCAGTTTAGTGGTGGGTACATGACTGCTGTAATACTGTCTACAGTATTACATTACATTATATTTCTCAAAAATTAATTTAAATAGAGATAGAAAAGCTCTTTAGGCTCTGAAGTTTCAATTTAAAGTTAATTTTACTTCTTTTGTCTTGGTCCTTCAATTTGTGCATTGAATGATATTTTCTTTCACTTTTTTTATTTCAAAGCCCTGAATGTTGGGTGGGGTTTTTAAATACTAGCACTTATTCTCATTAATTTTTCTGTCCACTATGGGGCTTCAGGTTTGGGTGCTTTTCTGAGCTTCTGTTTCTGTTATTCCCTGATCCAAGCATTTTCTTTATTACTCAGCTGAGACTGGTGTTTCTGTGAATACAGCATGCAAGTCGATATAGTTTTCTAGGGTTATACAAATCATCTTATTTCCTTTCCATCTTTTATCTCTGCAAACAAGAAAATTTACATAAGAAACAGCTTTCAGAAATTATTTTTACTTCAGTGTCATCTAGGCCCACTCATTTTTTTAACGCTACAGGTGTGACAGGAGAACCTCCAACTCAAATGCACCACCTCTCATTGTCTGTCACACTCATCTTATTGACTTATGTATGTATGGCTAGGCTTTGCGAATGAAGATTTTGGGAAGGGATCTACCCATGTGGATGTGTCCTTTGAGCCTGCACAGTGGATTTTTTTAGGTGAGGCATGTGTAGAACTGGCTCCACCCTTTAAGTCCTGAGGTTCATCTGCCACAGCCAGCAAGCTTGGACAGTGACAGTGAAGTCCTCAGGACTAGAACCTATAGCCCCCGGTATTCCCAGGAGGTCTCCCATCCGAGGACTAACCGGGGCTGACCCTGCTTAACTTCTGAGATCTGATGGGATCAGATGTCAGGGAGGCATTTAACTGCCTTATTGACTTGCTTTGATAACGGCTTTCTGTATTTCCTTGGTATCTGGCATTTCCTGAAACATGCAAATCTCTTTAGCAGAGCATCATCTGCTTTTGAGGTGTTTGGCTGACACATTGGAGGAGCTAAGATTGATCCTATCACGCTTCTTCTAGGTATTTCACTTTTCATCATTGCTCTTCAAATCCCTCACTCTCTAAGGAGAAATGCGAATCAGTCCATACGGAGCACTGAGTGAAAGCAGCAAGATTGTTTCAGCAAGTAAAGCTATTTATGAAATCCCTACATAACATTACATTATGCCACATTGACATTTCCTACATATCCAAATGCAACAACACAACTTTTTTTTTTTGTGTCCATGCTTGAATAATAGTCATGCCACATCCAAAACTGAAAAAATTAGAAGGGATCAAGCTTCCATGAGCAGCTTATTCATTAAATAGAACACCCTCCCTTCTAAACTCAGAAAACTCCCCATATATTCAAATCCCATTGTCCTTATATCCATATCCATGTAGTGGTTTCAGCTGAGATAATTTTCTTACAGGTAGCTGGTACAGTGATGTATTTTGGATTTAGAAGGAGAATAACGTTAATAATACAGTGATGTTTTAGTTGTTTCTGAGTGTTGCTACACTAAGTCAAGGACTTTTCAGCTTCTCATGCTGACACATCAGCAAGGAGGCCAGAGGTACACAAGGAGTCAGGAGGGGACACAGCTAGGACAGCTGACCCTAACTGGCCAAAGGGATATTCCGTATCAAATGGTGTCATGCTGAACAGTAAAACTGGGAGTGAGGTGGTTGGCTGAAAGATCGCGGCCTTCTGCTCAGTGACTGGGTGTGCATCAGTCAGCAGGCAGTGAGGATTGGTATTGTTCATCATTTTTTTGTACATTCTTTTATAATATTACTACTTTCACTTCCTTTACTGAACTATTTATTTATCTTTATCTCAACACATGATTTTTACCTTCTTTTTTCTTGTTCTCTCCCCAATCCCACTGTGGGGAGTAAGCTAATGGCTGTGTGGTATTTAGCTGCCTGCCAGTTTAAACCACAATGGTCTACCAAGTTTCATTATTTCTATCCCAGGTTTCACAGTTTACAAGCTCTCCTGATCTGCTCACCATCTACCTACAGTCCCTGGGGAAGCACAATTATGGAAAACCAGAACATGCTCCAATGGGAGGGAGCCAAAGCACTCCACTTTTCCACAGGAGACTAAGCCTAGCTCCCTGGCCTCTGCCTTCAAACTCACAGCCTCCAGAAAACAGAAATTTAGGTTATCCATTTAACAAATATGTGGAAAATTGCATCCCTAGCACCAAAGGGCCAGGCCCAGCATGGGAACCTCAACAAACTGCGCAAGAACAGGAATATCCTTGCACTGTTCATTTTGTGCTACCATTGCAAGAGGTCCCCTTGCCTTTTTTTTTTTCCTGTTTGGTCATGATCTCAAATCTTCTAAAACCTTGTCTAAGGAATTCTCACATTCTGTCACTCAAATTCCCTTTTCTGCCTTTCACAAATCATGCAAATCCAACTTCCTCATATTGCTCAGTTTCAATACCTGCTGCTGGCACAAGATTCGGCACAACCTCGTTTCCCTGGACTTCCGAGTTTGCACAAGGAAAGATCAAAAATGCAAAAATGAATGCAGTTACCCAGGGCAGTCAGGTTCCAAAGCAAAATGTACATAACACACAGACATACACATAATCCATGGAAGACAGTAGTAGCTGTGACAAAGAAGCAAGGGCAGACATTTTAAGCTCCTTAGTCCCTTCCTGCTCTTGAGTGAAAATAGTTCCTTCTAGTGCCTCATGCACGAAATGTGCAGAAAACATCCAAATATATTATTTTACTAATTTTTAATGTTAATTATAAAAATATTTTTTCTCCTTATGATAAAATATGCTTTAAACAGGAGATTAAAAAGGACAGCATCTGCTAAGGTTATTATGAAATAATAAGGTTTTTATAATATTTGTTTGGACAATTTGCACTTTATGTAATATTTTGTGCTATTTTATCTCTATACTTATGCATCTCTTCCATGAATACATAACTTTATTTATTTATTTGACTAAAAATTTACCTTTTATTATATATTCACACCCCAAGAGATTTGACAGCACTGGTATTATTTGTTTGTTCTACTCCAGAAAATTACCTAGACCTAGGACAGAGACAGAGAGATGGCAAATTTGAAATCCAGGTGTTGGATCACTTTAAGTACTCAGCTCTCCTGAAGTAAGCTTATCAGCGGATTGTAAAGTCCACTGATACAGTGGGTCGGTATTCGACCCCAGGGGGCAGGCCATGACAGGCGTAGTGATATCACTCCTTTAGGTCAAGCACCCTTAGAGTCCGGAATGGCTCCTCCTGCTCCCACACCAGTGACAATCCCCTGAAGGAAGAGTCCACACGGTCCGGGAGTCCACGAGGAGAAGCAAGTTTATTGGGGGTGCCCGGCTATGTATAGGGTACAGCAGATTTCTCTGGAACATGGGCGGAACAATGGGCGGAGATGGGGAGGAGCAAGGGATCCCATTGGAGGGTATGTAAATTAGGAGGTGGAACAGAGAAGGGGCCAATAGGAGACCCGTGTTTGAACATAACCGTACAAGGAANAAGCTGCTTACTTTAGCTATGCAAATATTGTAAGCATAACATAACAATAGCTAAGAGACATTCAGCTTTTATTCAGGCAGTGTCAAAGAGATAGTCAAGAAAGGATTTTTCTAACGGCACAATCCTGGACAGTGATACTAGACTTTATGATGCCCAGGCATGGCACCCTGCAGCTAAAATGTAATATAGAGATGTAAATGAAATTATGTAATTCATGCTTACTACAGGAAATCCTTACCATGCAGCCTACCAACCTGGTTAAACTTCATGTGACATTTCATAGAATTTTGTCCACCAGGACAGATATCCATGGAATGGTTAAACACCATTGCACTTCCCAGTTTCCACTGGTTACTGGAAAATGTATGACAGATGGCAAATTTCACTGAAATATGAACAGCCATTCCCTGGTCACAGCAGGTCATTTTGTCTACATGTAAAGAACTAAAGTTATACATTACTGATAAATATCAATTATTATCTTAACCATGTATTTTCTTCTGAGGTATGTTCAAGGACCTCTTAGATGATGTGAAATATGTATTTCAAGTGAATTCAATGACTGAACTTTTCTTATATTTTCTAAACTTCCCATAGGGGAGATGCATGGATATTTACTTCTAAAAATGCAACTCCAGAAAAAGTAGGTGTTTAATATATATCATTTTGAAAACACAAATGTGATTTCATAACCTCTTAGCCCCAGAGGAGTAGAACAGTGCCTTCCTCCAAAGGGGCAGGGGAAGGGGGAAGAATAGGGCAGGCAGGAAAGAGTATATATGAAGTACTTTATTATTTACTTACCAAAATTAAAATTTCCACTTTTTGAGGACTACGGGAGTAAAAACTTTATGAGCATAATCTTCTGCTGGAATTATGGCAGTCAATTTAAGATCTGTACATTTTTATGGAGTTTGAAACTAGAGGAACTAAAGCTGACCATTGTAGGGGTCTAACAGTGCCTACTCCTGAGAAAGAAATTTAAACCCCTGGTCAAACTCAGATTGCATTTTTAACTTATTAATACAAAACCAGTCCTGCCTCCTGAGAAGCTCAGAGAAAATTTGCAATATCAACAAAGGACACCTTTTTCAACAGTCTGGAGAGGGGAAAAAATGTGACTTGGCTTGTTCCAGTATTTCCCTTTATTAGTGAGTTGTTTTCTCCTCCCACATTCCCAGCTCATTGTATTTTTCTCTCTTGTTTCTTTGCTTGAAACAAATGGAAAAGTCACTTTGTTCAAAAATGATCTAACTGAGTGTCATGTGTGGCTGTTTTATAATGTGCAAGTTTCCACAAAATTACTGTAATTATATATGCAGCCCAGTAAAACAATTCTGAAAGATGCAAGTTTCTTACTAATATTAAGATCACTCTCAATTGGTCAAGCCAGGTTTAGAAAACTCAGGTTTGAAGCAATAAATAGATATTTTTCTTTTAATTCCCTTCTCTAATGAAAAGTATTAAAATCCATAAATGTGATTTTTAAAGTGAATCATGTTTTCAAATTTCCTAGAAACAGCTGGATTTCTTCTCTTTTAACTTGGAACTCCAGCTGTGTACCTTCACTGAACTCAGCTAACTTATGCTGCCTGTCAGAGGAAAAAATTCAATACCAACATCTTTTATGATACATGCAAATAAAAATAATGTAATTTTTTAAATATAAGTCCCATGGTTTTGAAAATTCTTTAGTAAAAATGAGAAGAAAGAAAAAAGGTCTCATATGAAAAATAATTCAAAAGACATCATAGAACATTCTCAGATTTTCATTTCTCAAAACAAAATCAGGACAGAAGTTTTCATTGAAATATTTTTTTCTCATATTTGCTCTTCTGGCAATCTCTCCTTTGAAATCTGACCACAACAATTTGCACTGAAGTGTTCATGATGCAGGATCAGCAAATACTGTTGCCATCTTTCTGAATCAATTAAGAAAAAAAAAAAGGATTATACAGTACTGGAGAAATATATCTTTGCTGTCTTGATAAATCTCACTAGTTTAATATTAGCAGCATCTCCCCAGCGGTTAATTTCTAGATGGCTTGTACAGTCTGTAGAAATTTTGAAAGACATAGCACTTTAATCACTGATAAGAAGTCAATAAAGTTTAAGAGCAAACAGAATTGTGCAAAGAACCATGAGTGTATGCTGGCAAAGTGTGAGGTTGCACCACTGGCAACTCCAGGAACAGCAATGCAAAAATCATAACTTATTGAACAAAATGCTTTGCTTAACATTTCATATTATTTAGTGTGGGTTTTTTGCTTTTGTTGTTGTTTTTGAGGCATTGCCAACCTCTGTCCTCAGGACACTTAAGACAGAAAGCTTATGTGTCTCTCAGAAGCTGAAACACATCATCATGACACAATGAACTGCTCCAAAGGCTAGGCCTGAGAAGGTCCAGCACAAGGAAAAGCTTGAAACACATGGGATACATATTTTGCCTTCACCACGGCAGCAATAAAAGTTGATTCCAGTTTGGGTATTTTCTTGCATTTGCTGTACAAGGGTGGTTGCTGAGGATATGTTGCTAAAAGTTCAGCAAGGTATTTGTGGCTTGCTGAGTGACTGCGTGGTAAAATTCTGTAATTTGTGCTACGTAAAATGCCAGACTAGATGATTACAATGATTGCTTCTGGTCTTAAAATGTATGAATTTTTTAATAAAATAATTTAGATAAATGGGAGATGAGGGAAAACCTGTCTGACTTAGCTTAATGGCACTATTGTCTGAGCAACTTGAGGGAAATGGAGCAAGTGGAGTGCAAATGAAGGAAAAAATTATTAATGCAACTTTTATAATATCTGTATAGTAAACAATATGTACTGCTACATCTGTTACTGCCTGAAGGGGTCAGTAGGGACGGATGTACATTTTGGTGCACTCATCTATTTTCTTTATAAAGTATTTTAAATGGGCAAATCAGAAAAATAAACAATTGAAAATATAATTGAAATCTCATTAAAATTTGAAATAAAACTACTTAACATCGAAGACTTTTCCTTGAACATTCTACAGTGCAAAAAGATCAAATTCTATATTTTGCATGTTATTTCAAGGAAGTGATATCGCAGTTGCCATGGTAGCAAGACTTTTTTAAAAGCTAAAATGAAGAATGTTGCTGACATGACCCATTGTAACAATAACTCATATGACCACGAGATTCAGGAAGATAGGATAATTTAGAGAAAAAGAAACAACAACTGAAAAGGAAAAAAAACACTAGAATTGCATCTAATCTTCTGAAGACATTTCTCTTTTATCTATAAATGAAAATAAACACATTTTGCAAATACCTTCCAAGTTTTAAGGAAATATATATGTCTGCAACTATATTTCACTGACAATAAGTAAGAAAATACAGGAATGTTTTCATTTACTTCAGTTAAGGATCCATACTGTCTTCACAGTGGAATGGAATTTTTTCTTCTGCAAAGGTTAGATCAGCATTGTGAGGAGACACGGGGCTGCAAGGGTGTGTAGTCCTTGATTACAGGAGCCTACCACATACTGCAAGACATGAGAGAGCTTTTGGTGCATAGGACTACAACAATGGCACTGAGCTCTGCAGCTGAACAGAGAGCACTCACCTTTGAGTGTGAACCTTTGGCACAGAGGAGCAGAAACATATCCGTCCTCCATGAGTAGCTCCCAGCCTGAGGGCTGTCTGGTGCTGGGGAAAGAAACAGTGGTGTGAATCTCTGCTGCTGGCTGATTGATCTTATTTCCTAGGGTTTTTTCTGTAGTTGAGCATTTACCTGAAGGCCTGTTCTGCCACTGCTCATGAAGAGTTTACAATCTGTCAGTAAGCAACTTGTAGATGTTGCAAGAAAACTATATTCAAAAAAGTACATGATGAAATAGAGCAAAAACCACAGTAGTATCATCAATAATGAAGTTACGAAGCCCACGTGTCTAAAGATCAACTATGATCATCAACAGCAATTTCACTAAGCCTTGATAGTGATCCACAGAAATAATATCTCATCAAAGTTTCATAAGCCTGTTATGGATGCACAGTCATAGACTAGGACAGTGAAATCTGTGTGGTTGGACAGCAGCCATGCCGTCCCTCAGCCCTCAGCCTCATCAAGGCTGCAGGCATCCCTCTGCTCCGACCCAGGTACCTCTTCTGGCTGTGGAAATCATCAATAAGGCTTGCTAGCAATCCCAAATGTTTTGCTGCCTGGATGGGTAGATAGAATCTTCTTTCAAGTTTCTTTCTCTTTGATTTATTTTAATTATGATGAGTTCTTCACATCTCTATTAAAATTTCAGACATTTGACTTTTGATGACAGTGTAGTTCTTACATACACATATATATTTATATGCACATACGTACACACACACAAAAATACGTGTATGTAAGTGTACACAGATAGATGGATTTTCCATTCATTCATTCAGTCAGTCAGTCAGTCAGTCAGTCAGTCATTCAATTCCTTTTCATCTTATAAGAAAGTGATCTGTGAGATGTCCAATAGAAGTTTACCAAATTCTCTTCCAATTTTACAAAGTATGATACATGTATTCTCTATTATAGTGATGGGATGGGAAAAAAAATATCTCATTAATTTTAGTGCATTGTACATCAAGCTGTTGCAGGGTTTTGGTTTTTTCCAAATACTAAACCAAATTAATCAATATTTATAACTTTTTGAATATCAAGCAATTGAAGCCCCTAGATAAGCCAGCTGCCCATGTCAAATAGGCAATGTGTATGCTTGATGGAGTTCAGAGAATCATAGAATACCTTGAGCTGGAAAGAATTCACAAAGATCAAGTCCAGCTCCTGGTGCTGCACAGGAGAGCCCCAAGAATCACACAATATGCCTGAGACCATTATTCAAATGCTTCCTGAACTCTGGTGCTGTGACCACTTCCTTGGGGAGCCTGTTTCAGTCATTAAAAATAATGTGACTAAAAAAAAATACAATAAAAAAGAGGCATTAATATGGTTCATGTAAAAAGAAGAATCAAAAATTAGATTCCATGAAAAAAGTTATGACATACTCTACATGCCAAGACATACTACAGTTTTCATACAAAAAATAGAAAACTGAATGTCATGCTCATAAAGAGACTGGGAAGCTGAAAGAATTTCTCATGAACCAGCTCAGTGAGAGTTTTGAAGCAAGGGACCACAGCTAGATAGCCATAAGACCTCTATAAACCTCTCTCTTTCCCTTCTTTAACTGTGAGAGGAGCTACAGTGCAGTCTGTATTTTGTTTTCACTGTTGAAGTTAGTGCACAAGTTTGCATAAGGGCAAGCTGAAATTTTGTCTAAGCATCTAATTGACACATTTGTTTTGAGTCTGCCCATTTGGGCTGGAAACCAGAAATTGAGCCAGAAATAACCAGAGCTCTCAGTAGAGACTATTCATAAGTCATGATCCCTAGCAGCAATTACAGACTATTTCCAGCCAACTCTATACAGATGTTATCCTTTTAATGAACTTTTACTGTAAATTCTTCTTTACAGGTACCCACAACTTAAGATAGCTGTAAGTTCTTCTGTACATTTGTTGTTATTTTTGTAAGCATTTCTATTTTTTTTGGAAGGGAGCAAGAGGGAGAAAAGTTAAAAGTTTATTTTACTGCTTTGGAGTCTCTAGAATTAAAAAAAAAAAAAANTCTCCCCGCCAATCAAAACAAACAAAAACCAAACAAAAAAGGTGAAAAACTCAAAAAAAAAAATAAAACAAAAATATAAAACAACCAAACAAAAAAAAAACCTAAAGCCCTCACAAAAACACCCAAAAGTCTTTCAGAAACGTTTATGGTTTTTCTCTGATTCAATTAAAAAAACCCCAACATAACAAAACAACAAAAAACAGACAAAAAGTCCATAGAACTGGGTTTTTTCTTGATTTTGAGAAAAACTGTCTAGGATAAAAAGGTCTCATGAGGCTTATTTATGTTCTCTGATATTGTCCTGTTCTTAATATCACCTTATTTACAGTCATTGAGGTCAACTGACTTACTGTACAGCAAACATAATGTAATACCAAATGTAGATACTTGATTTGAAGTACAGATATGCTTAGTTCCAGCTATCATCATCTCCTGGCTAACATTTGAAAAAATCCTCCATGCTCAGGAGAGCAGGTTAGTTATTACTTTAAATACTTTGATGAAAGTACAAAGTAATGTTAATATTCATTGAATTATTAAATCATTTTGAATTAAAATAAATATTGCTAAAGGAATGACATACACAGTGTGAAAACACAATGAAGTTTGTTGGCAATAATGTGTGCTAGAGGGTAATGCCAGTCAAGGAATAAAAATCTTAATTGTTTCACTTAGTATGATAGAAAACGGAAACTAAATTCCTAAATTGTCTGTTCTGGTTCAGATTTTATAGACAACTGTGTGAAAAACTGATCTTGCAGTCCTATAGTTGAAAACAATAAAATATTGCTTTTCTCAAAACCATATAAATTTACCCAAAATAAAATTTTCATATTTGTTTCTCATTTTTCTTATTAAAACTTTTGAATTAAAAAAAATCTCCATGGTTAATTTCTCCAAATACTTTTTAGAAAAAAAAATCCTCAAAACAATAAAAACCACTTCTTGTTGTAGCACTATTTTGAAAATATATTTTTATATTGTTCTAATTTTTCACATTTTACTTATCTCATAGTACAAGTCTGGTGCATACTGGCATATTGGCTTAGTGTCTTCAGTATGCTTTATCATGACAAACAACTTCATCCAGCTGAACATTGAAATATTGCCATAAAGTTAGTTAACTCGAACCAGAAGAAGAAACTAAGTGAAAACTGGTTTTAACTATCAGCAAGAATATTGAACACTAAGAAAATAAAAGCCTACAAAAACCAGAGCTGAGAAGATCTCTGAAAATGTAAAGATGTAAAAAGCCATAGAAGGTTAGCAGGATTGTCCCCTGATGTTGCTCAAGATCACTGGCCACTGTTGGTACTGAGGTAAGTGCAGTTACAGTAAAATCAAAAGTGAGCAATTCAGATCTATAGAAAACCCTGTGAGACTCAGCTATCAGCCAGAAGCAGCAAAGAGCTCAGCTGCTGCTGGCTGGTAGGGAGGAGGTTACTCCCCAAGAATTCACATAGTAGGAATTCACAGGACTCTGCAGGTGCACGAAAACAGCCAGGACGAAATAATATAAACATGGGACTTGTGAGAGATAGGCTCTAACCAATTGAAGTTTCTAGCGTGGTGGTGTGTAACCCTTTTAGCCAATAAGCTGTACTCCTAACCCTATATAAACTGTGTGCTTTGTGTAATAAAATGTCTTCACTATGAATCTCATAGATTGTGTGGAGTCCAGTTCCTCCACCATGTATTTTTTGTTTACTTTAAGGTAAGTATAGAGAAAGGACATGGAACAACATTTCCCCAGCAGTCTCTCCAGGTCTTCAGAGGTTTTTGGGTGAGCCATAGGTGTTGATTTATGTAAGATTGCCTCCAAGGGCTTTTTTTCCCCCCACTAATTTCTCTACTCTCTTTTTGAAGCTGTACACATATTATGTCAGCCGTATCATGGAGTAGAGTTCCAAGCTGACCTATGAGCTGTGACACAGGCCACATCCATCTGCTGGCTTTGAATGCACCACCCGCTAACTAAATGTGATTCGCTCTCATTTTCATACTGAGAAAGGCAGTAAATTGGTTTTTTCCTCATCTCGCCCTCTGTGATTCAGGTTTTATAAATGTGCATAACATTTCTTCTCATCTCTTTTTCTGACAGGCAAAGTCCTTTTTAATTAACTCCCAACGAGTGCCAAACCATACTTCTTACCATCCTTGTTGCCCTTCTTCTAAACATCTCCCAGTCCTACCATACATTTAGTGAGTTGAGGGTGCAGAATTGGATGCGTCATTTGAGATGCTGATGTGTCATGGACTTATGTGATGGATTAACAATGCTACCATGTTTCTCACTCCTCCTTTCCATGTTCCTAATACTGGATTAGTATGATGAAAGGATGACACTACATGGTAGGTGCCTGTGCCATCTTAAATTAAATGAAAGGAGAGCAACTACCCAGATATAGATCTTATCCATTGCATTTATAGAAACACAATGGTGGCAAAAACATTATCCTATTTCCTTGTTTCACAAACACAGGCTTCATTATATTATTTTGGACACAGCACCAGATTAGCATAATTAATACCTCCCATAAAGCAAGTTAACGGAAAGGCTAAAGGATGGCTGATAAAACATCAGCACAAATATGAAATACCATATTTTACCAGTAAATTGTTTATATCTGTTAACAACTCTTAGGCAAACTTCTTAATTCTGAGTTTTATTCTCTGTGTGCAAAGGAAATCACATAGAAGGAAAAACATTGCAGCTACTCGTAGTTTGCTTAAAGTATTTTTCTTCATATGTCTGTTCAAATGAAAGAAAAAGGTTCATTTCTGACAAGTTTCACTTGTCTCTTTGACAGTGATTAATAAATTCTCCTAACTGGAATAAGAACCAATTGAAAGCAGCCCATTTTCATTTAAAAAAAAAAATTCCCTTTTTCTTTTCCCCGTGCTTGTGCTGTGCAATCTGTCCTAGTGGTTCTGGAAATAACTCCTACTCTTGCAGCTCTCCTCAAACTTCATGAATTTCTGGACTTGCCTGAGCTCAGAGAACTTAAACCTATGGACAATTTGAAGAAAAATGCAGAGTCACAAGGAGACAAAAAGGAAAAAGAAAACACCCATAAATAAATAAATGCTGCTTTATTATTTTTGGAGAAATTATGTTGCTTACATACAGAACACATCAAGTCTGTAGATTAGAAAAGAAGTACTTTTAAAATTATGTATTTTTAGAAATTAAAGTAAATGTGCACTTAACATTCCTGGTTCCTTAACATTCTACAAGCCTGTTCATATTCTAACAATAACAAGCTAAAGAAGTTTTATGAACATTAAGCTCTTGAACAATTGCTTATGGGCAATATTTGGTGATGGTGAAATTGAGACATGAGGAGGTGGAAAAGGAGTAGGTGGAAAAAAATAAGAGAAATAGAAAGAAGACAGAATAGCGGACGCAGTGGAGGATGGAGAACTGACAGCAATATTCAAGATCTAAATTAGCTATTAGCTTGCAAGGAAATGAAGTAATACCATTTAAAATTAGAAAGGTGGGTTGCTGAGATACGTCTAGAGAATAGAGACTTCAGGAATTTTCAAAGAAAACATAAATTATCTTTGAATGATCTGTCTGTCCTACAGTCTTCCCATTCTTTTAGTGAGCGGAGTTTGCTGTATGAAGAAAGAGCCACAGATAAATACACAGCTTTAAGTTCAACTGTGTTTTCCTCTCTATTGGGTATAAAATGATAATTTTGTAAAAAGCACAAGATTTAATAACCTTGCTCAACTATTTTTGTGTTCAAATCCCAGCTGGGATCTGGAGTTTGGCATTTTTCTGAGTATTATACAAACCTGCAAAAATGTTATCCCACCCATTCATGTGCTATCTGAGCCCCAGGGAGCTGAAAAGAAAAGTCCAGCAGTGCACAGTTCTAAATTTGAATTATCATCAATCAGTGCTTTGGTGTGATAACTTTTCATAGGCACAGTGGTTCTGAAAGGGACTACGTGTGCATACACTAGTTCAAGGAACAGATTCTTGATTTTTATAAATTCAATCATTTCTTTTTGTGAGCCCTTAGTTCTCTTTGACAGCACTTTCAAAATTACTAAAAAGGTACGGAAATTTTTGTAGACAGTGAAAATGTTACATGGCAGAACGCAACACCCTATGAAAAACTATGCAGAAGTTACAATAAAAGGTGATGGATATAGCTTTTGATCTTTTTTAATTGTTTGATATTCAAATACTAAAATCATAACAAAAGAGTTTGTTTGCTTTAAAAAAGAGAGGAAAACATCAGTATTTTAAAGTGAATATCGTGACTTCCAAGTAAGTGTAATTCTCAGTAAATATGATGTAATGAATGGGCATTTTCACATAGATACTGACACTGTGGGGTGAAACTGTGTGTCCTCAGGAATCAGTACCTCCATGCACAAAGTCTGTTCCCTTTCCCAAGTGACCTTCAGGGCTAGAGAGCACAGACAGATTGGGAATATGGATTTTTAAGAAACTGATTTATCCATTGACCAAAATGTTGGTGATAATCCCCGTGAATGGTAATTCTTTTCATCTTGTGAATATTTCCCAGTGTTAGTGCCTCTGATAGCCACATAGGTAGGTATATTGGGCCCTTTATGGTTGAGCTTTCTTGTTTTTTCCCCCCCAGGATGAAGTGGAGGGTGGCAGCACATTGCCTAGCACGATGGCATGGTTTATTTTCTTCAGTGAATGTATTAGTTTTCCTCTTCTCAGAAGCATGGTCATATGAAAAAGGCAGCAGGCTCCATTGGAGCAAACCTGAAGCTGCAATACTTAGGTGTCGCAGTCTTGGTCTTTTGGGATAGGACCAGACCGGCGACGGGGGTTCTTTTGCTGCCTGCTGAGCTGCGGTGGATCGAGGCTGCAAGGGCTTAAGGTTGAGTTCACCCACCCCGCGACCCGCAATGAAGACACGGAGACGAAGCAAACACCTCGAAAGCTTAAGCCGATCCCCTTTATTAACAAAGTGGAGGGCCTTTTATGCCCTCGGGAGAAAGACCCTTCTAGAAACTGGGTGGAGATAAGGCGGAGCATGCAAATCCGCTACAAACCATTGGAACAAGAACTTATGTGGGTGGCAACCTTGGGAGGAACAAACAGGAGCTAACAGGATCGGACAGCTCCCCAGGGAGAACTGACCAATGGTAGCTGTCCCCACGCTGACAGGCTGCACCTGCCAGTGCTACCAGCACCATAGGAACAGGGGTGACAGAACTTTTTATTTCAACTTTAATAAAGAACTGGGGTAACTGTAAGCAAAGTCCTGGGTATTAGGTCACAGTCCGGCTGGGGATGGTCCTCCTGGACCTTCCACACATCGAAGTTGGTCACTTTGTCCCTCTCAGTCTTCCCCTCGTCCATAATCGTGCAGGTGCCATCTCCAACACTTAGGCAGCAGGGAAATCTGAAACTATAGCATAGTAGTATTTTTTTCCAATTCCTTCTGAAAAATTGAAAATCTATCAAAATACAGACAGGCATAAGCTGCCTGATAGAAGCTTGAGCAGCAAGGTTCTTGCAATCATTGGGAAGGAAATCTGACATGCATAAAATTTATTTTTTTCTCTCTGCATATGCTTGAAGACAGCAGGATAGAATTATTCTTCCACTAAAAAACTTGCATGAGAGAATTTTTTCTTCAGGGTTTCAGAGTTTTCTAACTTTCAGTAAAAAAATAAAATAAAATGCTTACTTCACTCCATGACACCAAAAGAAATTTTATTTTAAAAGACATGGGGTTTTTGAATAGAATTTCATATTTCATCAGCAGACATTGCTAATGTTTAGCTATTTTTTTGAATGGAGCTAAGTTCTTCTGTACAGTATCAGTATGCTCTGGTCTACTCCTCAAGTAAAAGGGCACAAAAAAGCTCAGAAGTTGTCTAGCTGAAATATCTTCCAATCAATCAGTAGGTATTTCTCAAGTCCCAGTGATAGAAATCAAATATATACAGAATCAGTTATCTTCAAGAGTTATTTGTTGTTTACCGTAAATCTTTCCTGATAAAATTCTAGACTGTAAAGAGAGTGGAACTGATTAAATGTTTATGTACAAACATATATGCAAAATACATTTAAAAGCAAGCAGATATTAAACACATAAAATCTGACACCTTGAAAAAACACTATGCCCAAGGAAGATTTCTAGCAGAGCTGCACAGAGGAGTCTAATGTACTTCTGACTGTACCAGAGATTTTACATTGGCAAATTTGCTTTGACTTGAAATGGGAATGAAAATAAAAATAAAGACAGAAAACGCATTATGTCTGAAGTCACACTGTGTATCAGGGCAGAAAGGGACTTTGAGTGGAAGGACTCCACCTGTTCTTCTAGTAGTTTATGGAGCTGTTCAGCACCTCCATTTCACAGGTTCCAGGCATCCAGAAAGGAAGACAAAAACATTGTGAAAAATGTGACTTTATGGAAGAGTTCATGAAGCAATTCAGTTTTTGCTGCAGTGTTCTTTAATAGCATTAGGGACAAGGTTGCATTTCTCTTCCCAGCAGCCATTAATTAAACTCTCTAGCTCCTCAGATAAATGGAGTAGGTGCATTACCAGCAAGCCTCATGCATTATACCAGTCTGAGTCACTTTGTAGGAGAAAAAAAAACAAACCCCAAAAGATTACTGAAAAAGACACATTTCTATGGGGGAAATATGTGATTATATATTACAGTAAACCCTTCACTGGGATCCATTTTCCTTTTCTATATGTAAGTTAAAGAGGAGAGAGCACTCAAATAAGGATTGCTGGCCACATTTAGATGGTGTTACTGAAAGAGCTGGGTTGTACAAACAAGAATATCTAAATATCTCTAATTTTTGCTGGTAAATAAAAGAATGTCTTAATAAGAAGAGTGCTTAATCACTGTCTGTGCCCTAAGCACTCTGGAGTATAGAGAAAATAATTTATTAAGAAGCAAAGAGGAAGCAGAAGACTTTCCAGTCATGAAACGATATTCTGTGAGCTATGGGACATGATCTACAGATTGCAAATTCCCCTTTATACAAAGGATTTTTAGATTTTCCATGCACAGGTCAGAAAAACTACACAAATACTTGGTCAAACCAAAATACAGAGGAAAGAATCATTTCCCATCTCTTCCAGCACCATGTTTCTAGCTTCATTAGTAAAAATATCCATCTGGTTTTGTAAGACAAATTATTTCCCCTGAAGTTACTAGTGATCATTTGATTTCTGACAAATGAAGATTTGATTGTAATAATATCTTTACTTAGTACAAAATAAAAATAATCCCCCACAATTATATTAAAAAACCAAAACCAAAACAAAAGGCTTTTCTGACTAACCATCAAAGAACACAAAATAACTTTTCAGCTAAGGCAAAATAAGAAATCCAATAAAATATCACTATTTCAAAGGCTGCTTATGGGATTCCTGGCAACACAGAGGAAATATTCTAAGAAGGAACTCAAATTACACCACAGCAGGCAAGGGCAACTGTCCATAAGTGCTTTCTTTTGACATCATTCATACGAGCTTCTTCAAAAGACATATTTTCTAAGTACAAATTCAACCAAACACATCAAGGTCTCAAACATCTTCTATCTTTCTGGACTTCAGCAACTTTTTTTATTACTTACAAAATATCATCCTGGAAAAAATGTCCAGCATAAGCTGGATAACCATGTTACATGATGGGTGAACAACTGTCTCATAGGTCAGGAACAAAGGGTTATAATGAATGGGGTGACATCAGGCTAGTGTCCAGTCACTAGTGGGGTTCCACAGGGCTCCAACCTCTGCCCAGCTCTCTTCAACATCTTCATGAGTTTGATGCAGAACTCAAAGGAATACTAAGTATGTTTGAGAATGACACTAAATTGCGAGAAGCTCTTTACTCCCTCAAAGGCAGGAAGGCCCTGCAGTGAGTCCTTGACAATGAAGTGGGCAATCACTAATCGTATGAAGTTCAACAAGGGAAAGAGCTGGATTCTGCATATGGGACAACCAGGGAAAGCAGTGCCACGGAAAGGGACCTGGGGATCTTGGTTGATGGCACGTTAGATAGGAGTCAGCAGTACCCTGGCAGCCAGAAGGACAAACCACGTCTTGTACGGCATCAGGCAAAGCATCACCAGCCAGTCAAGGGAGGGGACTGCTGCTCTCTACTCTGTGCTGGTGCGGCCTCACCTTGAATATTGCGTGTAGTTTTGGGCACCACAGTATAATAAAGATATTACATTGTTAGAGAGGGTCCAAAGTAGAGCCATGAGGATGTGAAGGGCCTTGGGGAGAAGCTGAATAAGGAGTGGCTGAGGTCATTTGGTCTGTTCAGCCTTGAGAAGAGAAGACCGAGGGGACACCCCATTGCAGTCTATAACTTCCTCCTGAGGGGAAACAGAGGTGCAGGTACTGATGTCTTCATTCTCGTGACCAGTGACAGGACTCAAGGAAACAGCACGAAGCTGAGTCAAGGGAAGTTTAGCTCACACACACCAGGAAAAGGTTTTTCACCCAGAGGGTGACTGGGCACTGGAACAGGTTCCCCAAGGAAGTGGTCACAGCATCAAGCCTGACAGAGTTCAAGAAGTCTTAGGACAACACTCTCAGGCACACAGTGTGGTTTCTTGGGGTGTCCTGCATAGGGACAGGAGTTGGATTTGATGACCCTGATGGGTGCCTTCCAACTCAGCATATTCTGTGATTTTGCAATCTTCCATTTTATGGGAATGTTCAAATATGAGATGCCTGCAAGCAGTTATTTTATAGCCCAACTCCTGAGCACAGCAACCTGTTATTACTTTTACACCACTAAAAATCTTGACTGTAAAAATAATTTTAAAAAAATCTTTCACCTTACCTTTCCAGAATGAAAAATGAAAATGTGAGATGTTAGAATGTGTAAATATACCCCAGGATTTTTTTTTTAATGGCTTTCTATGGAATGGATGCTTTATTCCTCCTCATTTCCTTTTGGAAGCTAAATGGGAAGTTCTTGTGAAAGTAATGTCAAGCTGCTCATGTAAGACAGCTCTTTTCCTCCCACCACTGATTTTTGGGGATTTTTTTTTTCAGACTGCTCAAGAGGACATAACAATTTAAATAAGCATCAGGTTATTAATCAAAATTGAAAGACTTTTGCAGAAATCAACAAAAATTGAAAGCTATAGCTCCTTCAAAGAAAGCAGTAATTAATGAGGGAGATAATGCAGGCAATCTAACAAGATAAGTATTGAAAATTAGGCATTGGAAAACATTATGATATTGGAGGAAATCTGGGTCTGACAAGATTTTTAATAAACAACAGCTCAAAAATGCATAATATCTATGTGAAAAGAGATAAAATTGTACCACTAACATTTTTGGAACAGAGATAATTTTAACACTGAGCTTGTAACCAGAAGATGGAAAGCTGTGAAAAGATTTTCAGGCAGCTTCTGAATTTGTTGGGCTGGGCTCAGCTTTGCTTTTATAGACAGTAATGCATGGCAGTAGCTATCTGGGATATAAAACAGAATAAAGAAGGGAAGAAGGCCAGACTTGGAGCCTGACTTCATTTGCATGTGGAGCTCATTCATTTTCAGTGGGTTACTGAAACACACAGATGGTGTTTGCACCCCAAAATACCTGCTTTAGTGGATGAGTCCCTTACAAATTTAGCAACTGGAATGGTCTTTAGGAGTTTTGCCCAAGAAATTCAGAAACAAACAAAACATAGAGGGGAAGGGTGTAAGTATATTCTAGACATACAACTTGTAAATAGATGGCATAAGTAAGAAGCTCTTTCATGTGAATTTGGGGGGAAAAATCAGTGTCTGTAAGTTAAAACAATGTAAATCCAGAAATCAGAGTGAGTCACCACATAGAAGGACATAAGAAAGGGAAGAGTTTCTCTAAAAATAAATAGGAAAAAAAAAAGAAACAAATTAAAGTATTGAAAGTTTTATTTACAGGAGAAATTGTTAATAAAAAATTGCAAGAATGAGATGAGTATTTATGGCTTCACTTCTCCTTAGAGGTACAAATATATTCCTGCCCTGTGGCAATAATGTACTTACAATAATAACCAAGGAAGGTGGTGAGGTAAAGAAAAGAATAGAAATCTAAATGGAGTATGGAAATCTGGGTGTAAAATTTGCTTCTCCGCTCAATTATCAACGATCTGTGTTGAATGTATTACATGAAAAAAGGTCATATTTAAAGATGAAGGCAGTCCGAGAAGCACTGTTCAGGTTTATTACAGCTAAGCAGGAAGTTCCTGGCAGAACACAACAGAGCCTGAGCTGCTGCACACCCTGACCAACCAGGCAGAAGACTGAAATGAATGTCAGCAGGAGACAATCAAACATAATGGGACTATATGTGTACAGCAGCACCAGGAAAAGGAGCAGTGAACTGTGATGAACTCCTCCACCTCCATCGTGTCCCACTACCAGTATCCAGGCAGCAGGTCTTGCAAAGAAAGGACAACCCCTTACCTGCTTTGCCAAAACTTCCCTGTCAGAAAGGATACAGACCTGGTGATGCTTTGGGTTCAGGGCTGGTACCTTTCTTCTCTCCCAAAAGTCATGAGAGAGCAAGCTCCTCTCAGCTAACCACCCTGCCTGCTGTAAAAACCTGGCTGTTCATGCAGTGCCCCTCACTATCTGCAAACTATTGCATCATGATATATCTATCCCAGAATGAACATGGATTAATCTCTTGTCTTTTATCCTTCTGTGGCTAGAAGTCTGGGAGAAGCTTGCTAGCAGAAGATAGTGAGAAATTTCAGTTAAAAGGTGATCTGATATTGGTTGGAAGAAAGCCAGAAAGCAAGAAGGATGGAGACAATCAGAAGAAGAAAATAAGCATAAATTCCAGTAATGCAACAGAATATAGCTATTGAGAGCAAAACTGGGATACTCTGGGAGAAACAACTCTAAGGTAATTTAGTACCATGCTGTTCACGAGTAGTGTAGAGTGAAAACAGAGTACAAGGAATTTCACCTTCTTACAGCAAATAACTGCATCTTTTATGTCTTTTTCTGAGCGTAACACTTACCATGTCAACTGCATGGAAACTGCAACATAGCCTGCCAGGGCTAGTGTTCTTTCAGTATCACCTGAGAGTAACAAAAAAAGCAAGGGCATTTTTTCTTCAAAGCAAAAGATACTCCTCTTTTCTAAGCAGACTGTTTTTGAAAACGATGCCTTGCAGGGTAATTTGTCTTCTAAGATGAGCTCTGACTTTACATTGTTGTTTAATTTTCCATGTGGTCATTGCACAGATTTCTCTGAGCTGGCAGTGACCATATGGGGACCTTGTCCATCCTAAGACAGTTGCGATTCAAACCTAATTGTATGAACTTTTGAGAGAGAGAAGGAAAATACAAAAAACTCAGAAACAGAGATAAAAACAAGTTCAGGTGAAGTAATAGCCAGGTATTGCTGCCTTTGGGAGCCAATGGATTTGGTTCCCTAAATAGACATTGAAACAATAGGAAGGTATATTGCTGTGTAAGCAGAGAATAACAGATTTAGTAGCTATATTTAAGAATAGCCAACGTTTCAAACAACCATAAGCCCATTAGTGTGACCCTATGTTACACAGGGCTCTAGATCAAACTATGAAGGAAAAAAATAAAGAATGGAAAGGAAGGATGAAAAAGCATAAACTGCCGCAGACTAAATGAGGTCAATTTCATTTCTGTATGAAACAAGGTAATGAAAGATCTAGAGCCTATATGAACTTCAGTGAGACATTTAAAGCAGAACACACTGGAGAAGACAGGAGCTATTTAAATCACAGAGTAAGGAACTAGCTAATGCAAGAGTGTCAGGTGACATGAATTTTGAGGCATTGCCAACACCTGAGGAAGATCAGAATATTTTATGGGAATAACTGAACAGTCATGAGGCTTCAAAAGATAGAAATAGTTTAAATTTAAAAGCACAACGTGCAAAAGTGCAAATCATGCCTTAGTAAAATGATAGCAAAAATGACTGCTCCAAGCTGACTCATCATCAGCTGAGAACTAAAAATGATAAAAATGTCTGGGCAAACTAAAGCATTGTTAGGAGAGCTACAGTCTACCAATGTGTTGCCACGGGGTGGAGGTGGGGGGTGGGGGTGGGGGGTGGAAATCCACAGATTTATCAGTTATACCATTTCCAGGGGAAATAAAGGTGTGATAATGCACTGTGGAAATTCCACCTGGAGATGAATGCACAATTTCAATCATTCACACTCAAAAAAGAAATAACCAAACTGCAAGGAGGAAAAGAAATAAGACTGTCTTACCAAACAAGACTGAACAGCCTGCCCTGTTTGGCTTAGTAAAATGAAGCTTGAAATCTAACACATTTTTGTAAAGTGGGCTAAACACCATGCAAAAAGCCTGCTACAGTAGTAGCAGAGTCAGGGGTATAAAAACCCCCAAACAAATATACAAATGCTTTTAAACTGCAGATAGGGACTAGTTATAAAATGAATAAAGAAGGGGCTAATGGGAAGTATGAGTGAGATAATGAAATTTTCTGAAGACACAGATTTTGAGGCAAGTCAATAAAATGGAGTTTTGGAATAGCCTTCTAAAATTAAGTTACAGGAATAAAAAAAATCAAAATTAAAACCCCTAATACATTTAAGACAGAATTCCATGGGTTCATTAAAGAAATACTGATATGGTTGACTGAGCTAGCAGAAGATTGGACTTGCTCACCGCTGTAGTCATACATTCTCACACTGCCTCTTTAGAAATACGTAGCCTTATGTTAAGCCTTCAAACAGCCTATTGCATTGGATTTTTAGGAACACCTGACCCCCCAGCTGTTTCTTTTCTTAAGAAAGAATTAAGCCCTCAAAGCTCACTGGCAAATTTAGAAACTGTTTCACCGTGAGCAAATATATCCATCTTTACTCCATCTTTTTGACAGTTATAAAACAGAGATAAGGAGGAAAAAGAACTTTTTAGCCATTCTCCATTCTTGACGTGTAGGCCACAAGGAATTAGATAATCCTCCTGACTGCTTGTTAAGAGTGCAACACAGCCCTGTGATTTATACCTTTTAAAGGAATCTGCAATGAAAAATCTTTCCAGGAGCCCCAATGAAGGCCATTATGTGCACTTAACATGCGATTAATGTATGTTTCAAATTAGTGGGTTTCATTACTAATGCTCTGCTGTTATGCTTATCTGATGTTTCCTTATATGAAACAATGAAACAAAATAAATGAACCCTTGTTCAGCAGGAGCTGTCAAATTAGAAACAGTTACAAAGTAATAATTAGGGAAAATGGATCACAGTGTTCAGGCTTCAGCAATGATTGTCCCTCTGTGGGCCATTAACAAAATCTAGTCGTTGGATCTGCATGCAATTTTAATGAAGCCACAAGTAAACAAACTGCAAAATGATGTGGGCAGCAGTTCGCTTTCTTTGGGAGGCAGATTTTCATGGTACTGGGCTTCTGCTTCCTCTTTTCCTATGCTTTCCTCCTCATGCCAGTAGTTCTGGTTAAGGAGGATTAATTTATGATACACACTCACACTAAGAAAAATAGTGGTGTCTTCTGACTCCTATAGTATAGGTCAGCTGCAATTCTACCACTTGGATAGGCTGCATTTTATTTATTTATGAAAATGCGGGAATTATAGGGATGCTGTAACAAACTCACAACTCCCCAGTGAAGCGCAGGACTCTGCTGCTGGACAGTTTGATGCCAGACACCAGGGAGCATGCTGCTCCACCGAGTCGTCTTTCTAGAGACGTTTGGTACTGATTTTTTGTCTTCCGATTGCCATGCAAGGAGAAACCACGGCTATTCCACCTCCTAACATTAGAAGGAGGACGGCGGCAGCGCTCTCCTTTTCTGTTTTTAAAGAAAACCTCCGGCAGTGGCGCTGCCCATGAGCAGGCTCGGGGGTGGCATGGGCCGGGGGTGACCCCCAGGGCTGTTGCGGGCCGGAGCGCTCCGGCTTCGCAGGGAACGGAGCTTCGCGGCCCCATCTGGTGGCCACGGGAGGAGGAGAAAGGTGGAGGGAAAGAGGAGCAGATCGCAGGGAGCGCGGGGGGCACACTCGCGGGGCCGCTTGTTGTTTTAACACTTCTCCCCAAATTAGTTTATGGAAGGTCAAAGGGGCTTCCGTACTTTCACTTGCCTTCAACTGGTCTGGAGTGCCCTCGGGTGCTGATAGAGCTAGTGATGATGTTTATTAGGTTCATTTATTTTCTCGATAAGCATCTAAAAAGAGAGATGAATCCCCTGGTTTCTTAAACAGCAATCTCATTACTTTCAATATCTCTTATACTCCTTCATTTGAAGACTCAGAAAGTGTTTCTGTCTTTTCTCAGAAATTTCCTTCGGGGAATTTACTGACAAATGTAAACTGTCCTTTCCATTAGGCCTGGAGTGCCCCACTGCTTCAGATTTGTTCATAAAATGGCTGGAATTGAAAATTGTGCTCTGAAAAATATTTTTATAGATTATGAGGAAAGGAATTTGAGTCCTAAAATTATTTAACTTAGAATTTTGAGGAAAATGTTCCAGTTACTGGGTCTCCTGTCCATCACACATTTTTTGGCAATGAGAGAGCTGAATAGGCCACTTAACAGCTCCTGTGTTTCCACTCTGGGGTGTCCTTGGACCACCACTGGGTTTGCAAAGCTGCCACAGGTTCCTTCTGCCACTCCTGGGCAAAGGGTGCCCATGTAGAGAGCTCGATTCTCCCGGCACTTATTCAGCAAGGCAGGCAGCAGCACAAGAGCCTGAAATTAAGTAGCCCAGGGGGCACATGCAAAGAAATCTATTCATTATCACTAAACAAAAGTCATTGCTCTGATCGATCTACAAAAACATCCTCAGGAAACGAGCCAGGCAGAGAGGCCATTGCAATGAGTGGGAAACTACTGTGGAGTTTCAGGGATGTGAGGATTTTTTTTCCTGTTGTAGTGATCTATGTTCCCTGAGGCACTGCAATGTGTGTTCTGGTAGTATATGGCAAATCACAGCCACTATGGCAAAGCAGTGAGTTGCAAAGCTCTGGAGGTAACATAGTAGGAAATAACTGGTTATGGGTTAACTTTGAGTCAAGCACCGCTACCCCAAATGTAATTACAAGGTATATAGCAAATACTGGTCTGAAATATTATATGCACTGACATCTGCACTGAGCCAGCCAGTTTGTGAAGTTATTAAATGTTCTCTTTTGGTTTTCGGTTTCCTTTAGATGTTTTTGAAAAGTTTTACTGTGAGGCACAGTCATCTGTAGATACACTGGATGAAGCATATCTCTTGTGGCAGGGATCCAAACTTTGGGATGCAGATGCCTGATGAGAAAAGAAAATACTTGTCATTGCTTCACTTCTACTTGATTGCATTTCCACAACATTAACCTAGGAAAACAGCATACAGAGCTCAAATTCACATTGCCTTGGCTACTACACATACACGATTCACCTGCAAAGCCCAGGTGCAATTCAGCCTATATCTCTCATGCCTCCAGATCCAGCATCATATTATACATTTCCCTGGATTCCTGACCATGTTCTCTTATGCCATATGATGTGGCCAGTGCTAGTGGGCTGCAAAGCCTGTCACTATTTGGATGATGTGTTTCTAAATCTGATTTGATAAACTACTGCAAGAAAGAGGATGGCTGGGCAAAAAAAGTTCAATCTAAAATTCTCTAAGTGAATTCAAACTGTAAGACTGGCAGAAAGTTGAAAGCTAAGATGAATCCTTCACACATAACACAAAATCACTTTTAGCGATTTATTTCCTTAAACCTCAGATTAAGATATTTCTCCTTATTCTAAAAGTCAGGAGTTACTTTCCTGTCCTTTTCTGCTGACTGATTGTTCTAGTTTTGATTTAGTTTTTTAAAAATAACTCTGTTATGAGGTAAGCCTAAAGATCTCAATGCTAGGCTGATCCCACAGCAATGAAGTAGTTTCACAGAAAAAAAACCATCTTCCTCAACCCAACCCTCCTGAAAGTTTATTATACAAGAAAATTGTACAAGCATAGTGAAAGACACAGGCTTTCCAAACAAGATGTAGATATCAAAAAATCCAAGAAGGAAATTAAAATGCCTTTAGTACCTGTCAGGAGCTTAGATTAATGGAAAGCACTGTCTCAGAGTTTTTAAACTCTCATTCCCCTCATTTCAGCATTAACAAACCCCCTAAAATTAAAGGCCTTACTTAGGTAGACTCATTAAAATATATTCCATATAGTCAAATAACCATAAAAATATATGCTCCTCTTACAACACTGCACGTTAAACCTGGAAGATTCCAAGCTTTGGGGCAAGCCTTCTTTTCATTCTAACCTTGCACTGAGACTCAGCTGTGCACAAGGACACTCAGAACCTCTCTTTCCTTGCCCTTTTTTTGCACTTAGTGGAAAGACGGGCAGCTAAGGCAGATAGGAGCTGTAATCATTCCCAACGTGGACTTTGAGAGGACCTCAGGCTTGTAGCAATCTGTGGTGCCCTCCCATAACTCAGTATTTGTATAGCCACCAGGCCAGGTCCTATTTCAAGACCAGAAATACTCGGCCCTGTCCAGAGACATGGTGTGCCTTGGTTGAATTCCCTGTCAGACCCATTGCTTCATGAGAAGAAATAATAAAAGAATGTCTTACTTTATTTCACTATCATTGGATGAGTTTAATTCCCACCACAAGGCAAGTAATCCTCTTCTACTGGTGGAGAGAGTTTTCAGTTTGCAATTAGTACTTTATTTTCTAGAAAAAAAACTGATAAAAAGTCAAATAGGTATGTCTAAAACTGGCAACACACATAGAAATTCAACCACAGGAATCTTGTACATATTCCTATTGAATTCCCTTTACCCATCAGGGATTCCTATATCTACAGAGAAGGACCATGCACTGAAAGGAAATAAAAAAACCTGATCACCTTTCATCTTTCACCCCTAATATGCTACATGTCCTACTATAAAGACAGAGAATTAAAAAATTCAACTGTCCCTATGTCAGCTGAGAAAATTCTCTCTTTTGCCATATTTTTTTTTATTTTCTCACTGACCATTTTCTAGTAGATCAAAAGAGAGTGCTTCAAAACACATATTCCTTGACTTTATTTGTAAAGAAAAAACAAGCTGGAAAGATTCCTATGTCATGGGCCTGTATCATTAAAGATTATTTTTATATCAATGAATTGCTGTGAGAAAACAAAAATAAGGAAAGACAGCATGGCACAAATTCTGGTTCCTTTTTCTAATCTATTTTGTCTATAATCCACAGTCTCCAAGTCACAACACAAGCCACCACTCCCTGCGGGAAACTCAGAACAAAAGCAAGAGTCTTGAATAAAATATTCCTTGGGACTTGTTTCTGTTGCTCCATAGTGGAGACAGGTCTGTGCTTTCCCAGTTGAATGACAGCAAACTCCTCTTAAATATGTCACTGTTAGCTGCCTGTTTGTTTCCACTACAAATTCTCTCTTTGTAACTGACAGCTAAATAAACCATTTGATATCACTGTTAAGTTGAAGCTTACTGCTGATCACCTAGTAGGAAACAAGTCAAATTTTACTTGCTTGGTTTTTCTAACAGAATTTCCTACTACAATACCCTTTAGCAGTATGTATCCATGGAGCACCAGCTTAGATACCACATTTTTCCTTATTAGTTAACTCTTTCTTGGTCTACATTATTTGCAGAATATTGTGTCTAAATGGACTTCATGTGCAACTGAATTCCCACTGAAACAGAAGAATACAGGATATGAAAAGTGAGACTAATATATGGTACACAGACAATTTGCCGACAACCTGATGGATGACTTGATTACTGCTTTGGAGGAAACAACGTTATAAGACTAAATTCAGAATGTAAGTAAGCCTCGAGGCTGTCTAATATACTGTGGCTTGCATCAATTCTAAGTAAAGACTGGAGGTATTGCGCATGTCAAACACATCTAAATCTTCCAAAATCTGAGTTTCCTTTATCTCTACCTGAAATTCCCTTAAAACCAAGAGCTCTGTGGACTTACCTACATTTATTGAATTACCTTATTTTTTGCCCCAGTGAGGCAGCAAATTTCCCAAAGGCTTATAAACAAAACCCAGTTGGAAGAAATACATGGGGAATGATAGGAATTATAAAATTCTAATTGTTAATAAATTTATTATAATGAAAATTGTAATTATAATTTGAAAAAACTATGAAAGGAGGATATTTTGATCTGAAATGGGAGCCGTACTAAACCAGGTGCTTAATATAAAAAAGCACTGAAATTTGGCTACCTTAGTGTTGAAGCTGTTGGTCTTTTGCAAGCTTTGTCAAGCTGAAACCTTGGTAAATTACAGGCCATTATCCTGTTGTACAGTTTAAGACTATCTAAGGTTCAGATACCATATAGGTATGGATTTGTGAAATGCAGTGCATGGAGATAGTGTGTTGGTCTTCCTCCGAGCAGACAGACAAGCTCTGCACTTGTGCAGAAGAAAATACACTCCCTTTCTACCCCTTTGCCCAGACTGGAATTGTGCATTCTGCCCTCACAGAGAGGTTTTGTTGTTTTTTTTTTTTTTTTAAAAAAAAAGGTATTTAAGAGGCAGTATTCTTGTCTGAGGCAAAATCCCAAATCTTAAATATTTGAGCATCTAAACTTAGTTACCCTATCCCTGGGGTTAGTGAAAGTCAAGTCTGGGTCCAAATTTTCCCCCATGCCAACCAGACCTCTGCACCCATAAACCCCTGAATTATGTTCCTGAAACCCCAGATCTGAGTCATCTGTGCTCTTAGCCATTCAGCAATTGTAAAAGGAAAATGTTCCTTAAAAAATATTCATCACCACCAATGAACTGGTGTGTTTGCGTTGCCAAGCAACTGTGCTGCATCTCTGCACCTCCGAGACCCATAGGTCAAAACCCAGTGTCAACATAAAAGTTTGAGCGTCCATTCAGGATTATGGCACATAAATATTGATAAGGAAAAAGACAGAAAAGGGTGTATATCTTTGGCCCTGTTTTTTGAAATAATGGTGTTCTCGATGATGCTATCAATAAAAAAGCCAGATGTTTTTCAAAATCAGAAAATAAATAGTATGTTTCTAAGTTCAAGCATGATCAAATAATTCTTAAGGTAAAAATCTAACTTACCGAAAGAGTGATTTGAAATAATCATGCAAGCACAAGAAAGCTATTAAGCCTTTGATAGGTCTTGCAAAGAGGGCAATAAGGGCATATCCAATTTGTATTATAAACAGTGAGAACCATCCTGTTTTAGATTGCATTATATATTGGCCATGGAGTGATTTATTTTATTGAGAGATTGTAGCAAGTGAGACTGTAGTAAAGTGGGAGATCACTCCAGGCAGTGCTGTTGCTTCAGCGTGTGACACATCATGTTTGCATATTTCTTGTCCTTCCTCATTAATAACTTCTCCTGTAATTAACCAAAACTGGTGAGGCGTATGCTCAAATTAGACAGCTTCAAAAGCAAAAGGTTTTGCTTTGGTTAGTGGTCCCTTGCCAGTGATCTCTCTGATGAAGTGAAAGTACTCAACAGCTGAGAGGCAGCAGCTGAAAGGAGTGTCATGGCTGCTTCCCCTGTATCCAAATTCACAAACTCTTGACTTTAACAGTCAAACAGGAATAGTTCCTGCACCACAATTTTTGGTTTCAAGACCGTGTTTTCCTCTGTTGTGACCTTTCATCTTCTAATTCTCATTCTTCCTCAGATTCTCCTGCCTGAGCTGGGTATACCAGGATGTAGGCAGGCAGCATGGTCCTGCACAGCAAACTACGCTTTGCCAGACTCCTTCTTGGAGGGCATAGGGGCTCAGGAGGACATTACTGCTGTTCCAGCATTTGAGTAGATTGTTGGCTAGAGAGCACACAAGTTTGGCTGCTTTTCCTCTGTCCCTGAGACAAATGTTCTCCCTTTTGGTTACTGCCAACCCCCAGTTTTCTGTCAGAAAGCGGCAAAGACATTTTGGGCTCTGTATGATGTTTGAAGAGCTGACAGGCAATGTAGTTTGGAAACTCACTGATTTATGGAAAGAGACAGAAACCAGAAAGTCCTCACATTTATACCCAGCCTGCCTGAAAAGGCACATCATGCTGCCCATGGGGACTTTACATAGACAGTTCATCCCCAAGAGAGACTTTCCACTAGCAAAATTACAGTTTATTAAATGCTTATAATTATTTGGAGATGAGAAAGGGAAGTGAACACCACCAGGGTACCAGGATATTACCTGTGGTTGCAAGTAAAGGTCAGGCAAATAGTCTGTGTCCTGCACTGTGAAGCTTCATCCAGCTCCTCAGCTACTGGAGAGTGACTGTGATCTCACCATTAGGAACCTACTAGGTGGCATTTGATCTATAGAGGTGCAGCAGAAGCTGCTCATGCCCTTCCTCCTCCATTGATGACTGGCTGCCCCAGGGCACAGTTCTTCCATCCAAGAAGAACAACCGAATGTCCAGCAGGACCCCCTTCATTGTGGGACTGTGGCAGAGAGCCCCAAGCACCTGGTTACCCTCCTTCTGCAATACTCAATATCACAGATTAACTGAGAGGGAAGACACAGAGGCTACGCTGGTACAAAAGTCCACCTGCTCTCCAAAGGACCCCATTAGAAATTTCAGAGAATTAAACAGCTTTTTGTCACTGCATGAACAAATGTTGGGCCTCAGGAATGTCAAATTCAGCAAGGCTGTCATGACACAGCTGTGGCAGCACATCAAGTACAAAGCTGAGCTTACCTACAAGTATGTGATGTTGTTTTACATCTCTATTTCTTTTATAAATTGCAGAAAGAGAGGTCTGTAGATAGCTACAGGGAGCAAGGTCAGCACCAAGGAAATAGACATCAAATATTGAAAATCATGTGGATATAAAATGTGCCAACTTGGGATGGAAATTTCTATTTTGGGAGCATATTAGAAGTAACACAAAAGCTTTCTGTTTCACCTCTTATGCCCCACATATACTACCTTTCTTGACATTTTTGCTACAGTCTGATGTCCCCTGGAGAGCTGGCTGGGTTGGCTAGGTACAATAGGTCAAACTTGACAACATATGTTGGGAAAACAGGGTTTCTGCACTTCCTCCTAAAAGCAAGGAAATGGGCACAGGAGAAACTCTCCTTTTATTTACAGGGAAGCTGTTCTTAAGCAAGGCTAGCAAAATCTTGACAAGCATTTAGTCTGAAAATTACAACAAATGCTCAAATTATTTACCTTTAAGATAGTCTCTTTTATCTGTCACCCTTCTGCAAATAGTCATAAAACAGTTTTGCTGGCACAGCTACTTAAAGAGAATATCAATATAAGAATATAATATGCATGAATATTCACATAGTCATAAAATTCTACATTTACAAGCACCAGTATGTACACCAACACATTTATTAATCCACATGCAAAAAATAATGTCTTGTGACTTATCCAACCAACTGCAAGTAGCTGTTGAATCTAAAGGACTGAGTGTTCACAGGGTACTGTAAGTGAGCAGTCCAAAGAGACAAATCCATTAACATTTGTAGAATGCATTGACTAATGCACAATTTTAATGAAATGGGATCGTGAAGTTATTTTTATTAATGACATTTATGAATTAAAGTGCTTCTGCAAATGCTGTAGCAGTAGAGAGTATTGCTATCCCATATGTAAAGAAACAGGTTATAGTGATGGAATAAATTGCTGTGTAATACTATCTTGTAGTTCTATTTTCACTTGGTAGTAGCACCTGTGATTAATTCCTTTCCAACTGTCAACAATGTTTCTATTCTTCCAAAAGACATAGGTTCCTTTGATCTCATAAAATATCTGAAAACTCAGTTGTACTTTTTGTGTGAAAGGTGGGATTTTTTGAAGCTAGTGTGTTTTCACCTTACTCTTTACAGTATTCTTATATAGTAAAAATTAAAAAGTGCAAACAGGAAAAATATTTTTAGCACATGAAATGCACATTTCCTTGAAGCAGGACATACAAGGAATACTGCTTAAGAGTGATAAGGGGCTCAGTGCTGCAGAATCCTAAGGATTCTGTATTATGTAAGGAGATCCTGAGGCAATTTTATATACAACTCTACTATCATCCCTTTATTCTCTGATCCAGATTTAACGCTCAGCTGAAGTGCAGGTAAGAGCTCTAGCTGACAAGGACTTGCAGGGAAGTGTTGCAGTAAAGCCCTAAGTTATTGCATGTAAAAGACCAGGTTATTGGATGAAAATTTTTAGTTATTTTTTTGATGGAAAATTAAGGCACAGTTTCATTTAAGGTGAACATGCAAGAAACCTAGAGGGCTTGTGCATGTACATTCAAGATAATGAAGAGTATTTGGAATATTGTCAACAATTTTCTTTAAGAAAGTCTCTAAGACAGTAAAACTGCCTGGTCTTTATGCAAACTCTCTCAAAATACCCCCACCTAATATAAAAACTGCCAGGTAATAGCTTTAACCCAAGCAAAATTTAATTTTATTTGGAATGTGCTGTAATTTTGCTCCCTGCCCATCTTTTCTCTGCTAGTGTTCATGCTTCTCTGCCTTGGAACAACTGACTGTTTTTCTCAATTCCCAAACCTCTTCACTCTGAGCAGGCTTTGTGCAGGATCCCTGTTCCTTTGGCAATAAAACACCCTCCCCTTTAGCTTCATTCAGTAATGCTGTCTTGGTTTGAGGAGA
>VWZD01008571.1:12791-30318 GCA_013396695.1 Sakesphorus luctuosus
GCACAATAGCTCTAAAGTCTTTGTGTCACTATCATAATGCTTTTTAGAAACACAAAATAAAATAATTAGATAAGAAATAATAGTAAAATAAATTTTATATTTTTGTCTGTTACTGGTAAGCAGTTTAGAGACCCCAACCCAAACTTTTTATGAGACCAAAAAAAAGTTTGACCTTTCTTCTCAAGTTTCATTGTGACCCCAAGATTTACTTCTGGAACTGTTCTATGATCAGCTCAGACTAAACAACTCCCATTTTGTTTGCAAAGAAGAAATTTTGTCTAATATGAGCAATCCTGAAAGTAAAGCTAGATGGAGCTAGGGTATATTAACATATTGCTGCAAATTTGCTGGCTATTGACTGCTTGGTCTATAACCTCTTGGTCAGGTCAATAATAAAGTGGGGTTGCTAAAATGTGGCTCGATTTTGATTACTGGTCACATAAAAAGAACCAGTGCTCTTTCAATAAATATGCCTGGAAAATTTTCCTATTAGCAGGAGTACTATTCTATAATGGAAAATATTTCATAGAAACATTATTTCTCTCTTTTTTTAATTAAAAAATTAAATCTGTTTGCTTTTGTCATTGTGATTTCAATATCATAATTTGAGTTTTACCAGACTAAAATTTTCCACAGGAATTAAGCTCATTAAACTATTTACACAATGAAAAATAATATTTTATTAGGTTTTCAAATATATATATATACATGTATCCAAGAAATATCTAAAGACAACTGGTCATTTTAGTTCATTGTTAGAATAAACTCACATTCCATTATAGAATGAAAAAAACCCCCATAAAATATTGAAATATTTACTGCAACAAATATTCTGGTTTTCAACTTACTGAATATTAAAGATTTTTCCTTAAAGATTGTTCACTGCAGGTTCATTTTGGGTGCAGTACTGCTTAGGAAGGAGGTGTGAACAGTGTGAAGAAGTATAGTAGATATGGAATATCATACACTGTAATGAGGACAGGGGAAGTTAATGTTCCCTTTAACTTTCACTGTTGGCCCTTCCCCCTCACCTGGTAGTAACTATATCCTTCATTCATGGTATATATGTAAAATTAGAACATCTTTCCTAAGAAATTTTTAACTGATTATCTTCCTTTTAAGCAAAGAGAAAATATGTCTACAAGAGCTGTAGTACTGTGCTTGCATATGCACCTGTATCCAAAGCATATTGAAGCACACAATGTTAGAGAAACTTTTGATCTATAGCATACAGTAAGAGGTCTTTCACTAGCACTTCTGTGACTCACACCATTACAACATTGTATATCACCATATTTTTATTGTATATCATCATATATTTCTTTCCTATATCCTAATTATTGAAATTTATGCAAACCAATTAAAAAACAAAAACAAAAAGAGCAAACAAAACCCAAGAAGTCTCATTAGTATCATCAAGAACATGGAAAAAAAATCCAGTAACTATAGAGAAAAAAATATCTTTAGAATGTAGAGTTCTGGTCTTCAAGAGCAGAATAGAATGACACAGGCTGAAGCTTATAGCAGATTCTCATTGCAGTGTAACATCTTAATAGAAATAATTTAACTACTCAATATAAGCTGTCCTTGCCTTATTAAAATGTGAATGCTCAATGTCATTAATTGACAGGTCTCAAGAATGCAGATGGTTTTTTGTAATAGTTCCAAATACCTCATCATGTTCCCTGACTGGGGCACTTAGTGTAATCAAAGCAATAGTAAGGCATAACAGAATTTGCCAATGAACATAATTTTATTCATGCAATTCAGTAAAGCAGAAGAGTGGGATTAGTCTAAAAGTAATATTGTTGAGAAACTGTATCATGAGAATAACATATCAGAGGTCCACTTCTTCCACTATGCTCTGTTACGGAATAGTCAGATATTCCTATGGAAAAAGTGTTAGAAACTTGTTATAAATGCCCTTGGTTTTCCTCATAGTAATCAGCAGCTCAAAGATATCTCAAGACAAAGGTGATTCATTTGTTTTTAATAGTGTTTAATGTTTTGCCCCCAACACCATATGTTTTGCACTTGCTTTTTGAGTCCATACAACTTTTTGTTTTCCAAAACATTTTTACTGATGACTTCTATACCCTAGATTCTTATATATATGTGTGTTGTTTTAGCCAAAATACTGTTCAGTATTCTTTGAACCTAAGACATTCGATTTGTGTCTCTTTTTTATTTTCCCTTATGAGAAACTATGAATATTCATTCTCCATTCTTTTTCTTTTTTTTCATGTCATGTCATAACTTCATGGATTTTAAAATAAATCTCTCATATCTTTTCTGGTTGAAAAGTCATCTTCTAAATTTTTCCTGGAGTGGAATCTCTTTTATTTCTTTCAACAGCAGTTTTATCATTCATCTCTTTAACTCCTTGTCATGGGTTTGGCTGATGGGCCTAAGTTTGGGCCTGGGAATTCAGATTTGGGCCTGAAATTGTCAGCTGCCTTCAGCTGGGCTGGGCTAGCTAGCAGCTGACTTCTTCTAGCCAATGATGTTGTATTTCATACCATCTTACATCATCTCAATAGGAGTAAAATCCAGTGTGTGGGAGTGGCTTAGTTCAGTTTCACTTTGGCCAAGGTACAGAGCAGACACCGTGCTGTCCCAGGAGGGATGGACAGGCCCAGGCCCACAGCATCGGCTCACCATCATGTTATCTTAGGGAAGTAAAATGTTTGTTCTTAGTTCTTCTCTTTGCTTAAGTTTGTCTTTGGGGAATCGACTTTTTTTTTTAGAATGATTTGTAGTCAGAATGGTAAAATCTGTGCTTATTGGGGAGTGGGAAGTTATATATAACTTGTGTGTGCTATATTGTAGTTTTCTCTTAATTTTCTCTTTTCTGTATAAATACATGTAGTTAGTTTCAGAAGAAACCTGGCTTTAGAGGTTTTTTTTTCCCTCTCCCTCTTCTTTCTCCCTTTGGCTGGTTGGGGGGAGGAGGACTCTTTTTCTCTGTACTTGGGCAGTTGGCGTTTTGCCAGCTCAACCCAAGACACTCCTTCCATTCTCTATTTTTGAAAGAAACACCCCAAAGCTAGTTGTAGTTTCCTCTATGAGTGCATCACATATTTATATTAAGTTGCTAGGATTTTTTCCCCCCTTACTTCTTTGCTGAAAAATTGCACTGTGTAATGAGATTCTTCGGCATTTCAGGGCAGATGCTACCATCCTTGACTCTATGAATAATTTTATCAGCAAAGTTTGTCAACAGCTTTTGTAAGTCATTCATGTTCCTTCCATGTCCGTCATCAAAACTTGTCATCAGTTCCTACATTTTCCTGTTACTCATTTATTAGGTAGTTATGAGACAACTTATCTCAGCTAATTAAATATATATAATTCTGCAAGATAATAGATAATGAAGTATGAGATAAAACATCTGAAAAAGTCAATTAAAATAAAGATGGTCACTAAAAACTTCTAACAAGCTGGTACCTCAGCCATCAGTGTGGGAAGTGTAGAAGTGAATATACATGTGTGCAGCATTTTAGCAAAGGCAATTTGCCATAAATATAATCATTTTGGCAGCAAATGCAAATGAATGTAAAATACGAAAGTACTCAAGATAGCTTCATCACTGAGCCCTGTTTTCTATCACCAGTGAATTAAGGATAATGATTCCACAAGAAAGACAGATAAACAACTTCTGACTCATTTGGGAAATATTTTATCTTCTTCTGACCCAAAGAAATATTTGGAAAATATATGAAAAAAATATACATCCTGTATACTTATCCTGCCAAAGAATATTAGAAAAAATACAAGGAAGAAAAAAAAAAAAGAGAAAATTTAAGACTTCACATTTGCCAGAATTCATCTTATACAAAATTTATTGTTTAATTGTAGTGTCTACTGGCTGAACCTTGCTACATTTATGATCTTTTCACAGTCTGTGAAAACCAACAACAAAAGTTGATTCAGATATTTAATTTAAAAATAGTCAATTGTTTTTATTGTACTTAGAGGCCATTTTAAAGTAAAGTTCCTGAGGAGTCTATCTTGGGTCCCATCCTGTTTAATACCTTTTCCAATGAGCTGGAGAAGGAATAGACAAACTACACCCTAACCAACTTTGTGGGCAACTCTAAAGTTAGTGTGTATTGCGCATGTGCAGTCAGTATGCATTAGGGCACTGCTGCCACCAGAGGGACCTAAAAAGGTCAGTGGAATGAGGCAACAGGAACTTCATGATAAGCAAATGCAAAGTCTGCAGGTGCCAGTTCCATGCTGGTGCAGGTTGCTTATTGCATCATACCATAGCAACTCTACTGGAACAGCTGGGTTTCCTCATGCCCTGGCAGCAGTGAATCCTAACAGCTTACTGTGCTGCATTAACATACATTTTATCAGTAGATAGAGAGTAGTGAACATTCTCCTTTACTTGGCATGACCTTAGCCTGAATCATAGATTCATAGAGTGGCTTGAGTTGGAAGGGACATTAAAAATCACCTAGTTTTAACCCCCTTGCCAAATCCAGGGATGCCATCCACTAGACTAGGCTGTTCAGAACTCCATCCTGCATGGTCCTGAACACTTCCAGGGATGGGTTATGCACATCTTCTCTGGATAACCTGTTTCAGGCCTCACTGTCCTCACAGTAAAGAATTTCTTCCTAATATCTAATCCAATTCTAACTTCTTGTGGCATAAAACCTTTCCACCTCACCCTGTCACCATCCGCCCTTGTAAAAAGATCATGTAAAGTCCCATTTAAGTACTGGAAAGTCACAATGGAGTCTCCAAGAATCCTTCTCTTCTCTATGCTGAACAACTCCAGCATTCTCAGCCTGTCTTCATAGGTGAGGTGCTCCAGTCCTCGGAGCTTGATGCTCACCTTGGTGATCTCCTCTGTACCCACTCTCATAGGTTCACATTTTTCATGTTCTGAGAACCCTAGAGCTGGACAAGTATCCCAAGTGATGTCTCATAAGGGCAGAGTAGTTGGGAAGAATCACAACTCTGACCTGCTGGTCACTCTTCTTTTGATGCAGCCAAGGACATGATTGGCCTTCTGGTCTGTGAGTGCACACTGCTGGCTCATGTCCAGCTTTTAATCTACTGGAATCCCCAAATCCTTCTCCTCAGGGCTGCTGTCTGTGAGAATTTCTCCCAGTGTGTACTCACATCTGCCTAGATGCAGATGCAGCAACACTTGGACTTGTTGAACCCCATTAGGGTCTTGCGGGAATCGGGAATACTTAAGTTTAGTCACACAGTAAAAAAATACATTGATAACTCAAGCATGTTCAGCAAAGTATAGGGTGTTTAGGAGCTGAATCTGGTTGTGATATTAAATCCTGAAAAATACCAGTTAGAAATTATCAAATCTGCTGACATGATAACAGGTGACCGATGTCTCACAACTGTACAGGAATGCTGTGAGAACAACTGCTCAATAGATCTGAAACTTAGTATTGCCATGCAGCATCATTCCAAATCCACAGCTAGCCTAGGCTACATAGTGTGTTTCAATGTACAACAATCTAGCACCATGGCATGCTTAAATGTGTGACTGTGGTGTAATGCTGAGTGATAATGAAAATACTTGGCCCAAGTCTGATAATCTCTGTTCTAGTAATTCATCTGAATATTAAACACTGGTGGTTTGCCTTCTCAGTTCGTGACTAAAATGACTTGAGGTGTTTAGAAACTATTTTGGGATATTTTGACTTTTATCCATTAGTGAATGAAAGACAGTTCTTGTTTCTGTTGTCACTCTTAAATTAAAGTTGTATGTTAAATTTGCATATCTGTGCATCTCAGTGAAATGCTACATTTAGATTGTTCTACCAAGTACTTCACTTTCAGGAATGCAGCTTCTCTCGGCTTCCTAGCACTTCTCTCAGCTTTTTAACTGAACTTATAAACATACTGGCAAATCTTCTGTTTGTGTTGAAGAAGGTAACCAAATATTTTCTTTATTATTTTTTTTCCTTACACCCCAGCAATTGGAGAGAAAGACATATTTTAAGTCCTTAAAATTCAAAATTAATGAATCAGGGTAGATATTTATATAGTCCTTTTATCAGCTCAGGGTCTGCCCTATTATGTTTTTATACATGTGTGGTAGTTTTGGCTTTAGTTCCAGTATAGGTCCCATTTAGGCCTCAGTTTTTAGCAGGCCTTAAAGGATGTGACATAGATTAGAAGGGACAAACATCACCTGACTTAAGCAACCAAAGAGGTATTTCATATCATCTGACATCATCAAGAAGTGTCAAGGGGTATAATAAGAGAGGGAGGAGGAGTTTCTGTCTCTTTCGGTCCCTGCTCCTGACCTGAGAGGATCCTACTGCCCTGACTGCTGAGATTAGGCCATTCACACTGTTGTTTATCTAGGGAAGAGAACATTTTCTTGCTAATTTCCTTCTCTCTTGCTGGGAGGCTTCTCGGGAAGAGTTTTTGGGAGGTTTTCTGGGATTTGGGTGGTTGGAATCTGGGTTATTAACTGGGTGACTCGATGGAGGTGTTGTTATTTCTTTTCAATATGTATTATATCATATTCTGTTTTAAATTTTCTTATCTTCTGTGTAAATATAAACACCTCACCATTTCAAGCTTCATTTCTGTTTTTTTTTCCCCTCACTCCCTTTCCCTGGGAGAGGACCCTTTTACTCTGTACTAGGCAGTTGGCATTTTGCCAGCTCAAACCATAACAATATGGCAGTTTCATGTCACTCAGAAGTCTCTGTCACTTAAGCAGGTTCTCAGATTAAGGTGAAGAAAATTGTATCTATTTAAAGGAATTGAGAAATATTCGAGCCATTAAATGAAAATAATAAGAGAAAATAACTTTTGTTTAATCATTTGCTATACACTAGTTTGTGTGAACAGAGTTACATCAATATAAATGCATTGAATAGACAGCCTCCACTAGCTTTAGAAATTCTAAAATTAAAGTACTGCTGGCATTATTAGGATAAGTATCACCACAGTAATATCCAGACTGATCCAATTCTCTGAAAAAAAATATAGTGAAATTAAACACTTCCCATTTCAAGATTTCCCTGAGGAAAAAACCTATTCTTTCCCGAGAGAACAATCCAATTTTACAGTGATTAGAAATTCTATTAAAGATACCTGCTTCTACAGTATAACTTTCTGTCCAGTAGATTAACAGAAAGTCTTTACAGGCAGAAGGAATTTTATGATTACCTAATCCAGCTTTGTCAGTGCAAAGGTCATGGAATTCTTTATAGTACTTTCATCTTATACTTCAGCAAAATCTGATTAGATACAAATCAGTCTTTCAGGGGGAAAAATGGTCTGTCTGTAAAAGTATGAAGTGCTGAAGGATTTACCACACTTTTAAGTAATAATCTCTTCCATTGGATGTTTATTTTAACTAGTTATTTGTACTCATTTAGTTTTTAATTTGTTGATATATTTTATCTCTTTGTTTTTAAGAGCTATGTAATTTTCAGCATAAATTGCTGTGAAATTTCTTTCCCTTCTAGTCTACTGATGGGAATTTTCCTTAGGAAAACAGGAATTCAGAAGAATTAAATACAGTTTAAATTTAATTTAAAGAATTAAATAATTTTTGGTGCTCAGTAGGAACAAGCAGATTGATTTGGCTGTCTAAATGTAGGTATCTGGTGCCATTTGAGATGCCTTAAAGTATCTAATCTGACTTCCAGCTGTCACTGCAGAAGAGCTCAAGTCATAGCTTATGTCGTATCTGCCAGTTCAATAGATACACTAGGACATCTAAAAATGGCACTTAGCATCTCACTGTGAGCAACCAAATGCAGGCACAGAGAACTGTTCAGCTCATCCTAAAACAGACATCAACACTTGGTCAACTAAGTAACTTTGCAGACACCACTGGGAGCTGTTCAGTTAAGTGAACATAGATGTCTAAGCCTGTTTGAGACACTGTAGCATATCTCAAATGTATGCCAGGACTAACAGATAAGGTGTTAGATCTACTGCAGACCTAGACTTTTCTGGAGTGGCAGTGGGAGGCCATGCAGGGTACTACTCTAGGGCCTCTTAAAGAGTAAAGGAGGAATTTACAAAAACAGATTTAAGTAGTGAAAAATAATTTAACCTCCTAATGATATGAGTCTTATTCCTCAGTGTCTTCTGCAAAAGATGACAGTGACTCACTTATTATTTAAGTACCTAACTTGGAAACTTATGAGACGTCTGTCTTTGGCTTTGCTTTGAATTATGTGGGGAAGATAAATATACATCTCTCTCTTTTTCAATCTACAAAATAGATGTGCAGAAGTCACGGAATCACGAGTTGGGGTTGGAAGGGACATCTGGAGCTCATCTAATTCAGCATAGCTAGTATCTATGTCACAGGATAGAGGCATATGTGTTGGAGTAGATACAGTAGTACACCTATGAAGTTGCTTTTCCATTACTGTGGAAACACTGGTCCCTCTTCTGAAAGGGCCAGATAACAGCCTCAATGAGACTTTCACAGAGGGAATTTTAAAAGAGGTAATTGGAAGGACTATACCACTCAGTTGCGTAATAGTGAAAATTTAATGAGTAAGTTCCCAGCTCTGCCCTGACAGCTCCTTGTGTCGCCCTACACTTCTTCTGGCCCCCAGCTCATAGGGAGCTACTGGCCCTTATAGCACTCTCACCATGCCTAAGCCTTGTCTGGCAACCTAGGTGTCAGATAAAACGGGTATGACCTTAGTGTCAAGCTTCTGTTTAATATTTGGCTTCTATGGATATGTTTCTACATGAGGTGCTTTCTAGTTGGAATGATCATCATGAACCACCAATGGTGTTATGACCCACTCCAGAATGAGAAGGTAACCTGGGTTCTTGTTAATAAATCCCTTGGTGTGGATTAGAGTGAAATGACATTGAATAATTAGTGTTTGTAAACATATATGAGTAGGGATTATTCTGGAACAATTTTGTTTCAAAGGTAAACAGGCATGTTGCCACTTTGGATGTGATAATCTAGTAATACAGTAATATTAAAGCATAAAAATAACACTTAAGACAGTGCATAAGAGAGAGAAAGAGAAAGAAAGGATAAGGTCCTAAGATATACATAGTCACCATTCGTTGGATCCAGAGATGAAATGTTAGTTGCAGCTTCCATGTCTGTTGGCTGAACTGGTGGTTGCAGTCCTATTGAAGTGATGGTCTTGATCCATTGGGGCTGGAGGAAGCCCCCCACAAAACTGAAAGATTTCATGAGTTATCATCCACTTCAAGCTCAGGTGAGAATGCCTTGTATCTTCCCTGGGCTGGAGCGTTTTACAATGGATAGTGTCACATGGTACATCTCAGGACGTGTCACCTGACACCTCCTGTGTCTGTGACACCTCCTGAAACTCAGCATTGATCATGGTCCATCGTGGTCCAACATTTGAGATGAATAGCGCAGGCCAGATGCAAAATGTATTTGAGGTTCCCTGGAGGGCTTTTTCAGCAGAGTCATCATGTAAGGGAGGACAGCAGCATGATGAGAAGGATTATCCACCTCAGAGGATTTTGCCTATTAGTTTCTTCCCTTAGATGTATAAAGGTGCATAAAGATCAGGTCCACCAGCCCTCAAATTGCTTGCCATTCAATGGTTTCTTCTTTTGCAGTTAATAAAAACTTTTCAGCATCATAATTGGTCCACTGAGTTCAGAGAACATTGTGAAGGATAGAGGAATTATGAGTTCTGTTTTAAAAATAAGGAAATGTAGACACAGTGGTAAAGCAATTTACTTCAGATCACTCATCAGGCCACTGAAAGAGCCACATACTATCATTTGATGCATCCCTGAATGCTTCTAAAATGAGCTAAAGGGAAATCTTGAGGAGACAAAGAAAGATGATGTTAGGGCAGGGCTAAATACCATCTTCAGTACTTTTTAACCAACATACAAACATATACACGCATATGCACACACATTCTCTTACTCTCCCTCTCTTTTTAAAGATTTCAGGAGAAAAACTTCTTCCAGTTATTCTTATTTGATATATCATGCTATATTTATTATGCAGCCCCTGAGGGCTTTTAAAATGATGATGTGTCTAGGGATTTTCAACCCTAGCAAAAGTTCCCATAGTTTTAATTGTGGCAGACAGAGTAGATTGTCAGTCTAAGAAAGCAAAATCAATGGGAAGTTGACAGGTTTGACTTAAAGAAAAACAGAGAAGGAAGTGGGAACATGGAAGAAAAACTTAATATGAGCCCTCTGAAAACTGGTGGAACTGCAATCTGAAGAATTCCAAAGGGAGTAGAGCCATGAGCAATACTTGGAGAATTCTAGATCTCCTTCCAAAAAAAGAAAAAAAAAAGAAAAAAAAATCTGTGCTCTGAGAAAAATTATGATAACACCACATATAATTCTCAAAGAATACTTAGCTGGGAAAATAATTAAAATCAATCATGTTAAATCACTAGGATTTATCACAAAATAAAGACATGCACTTAAGAAAGGAATATCGTTTTTACCCTTAAACTGCCTGAAGAAAGGGGAGGCCTTAAACCAGGTGAGAAACCTTCTGAAAATTGATGAGTATGGGGGCACTTTAGGCATCTCTATTCCATGAGGAACTACAGTCTTGTTGCAAGACATGTTGATAAGATATATCATACTATCTGCACTATAAGGAGAAAGCAGTGACATGACAGATGTAATTGAAATCAACACCGTGCAATAAAGAAGTTGTTATTGATATATTCTATGTGAGTTTCCAATATAAAATGTCAGTGATGAAAACGTGTGATGAAAAAAGGTAAATAATGACCTGAGCTTTAAGACAAATCATGATGGTATACTGGTAACTGATACTTAACACAAGACAGGATCATAAGAGAATAAAGCATGAGGGGCAAAACAAACTTGACATGTGTACCAAATACTGACAAGAGACAGGTCTCTGTCAATGTGAGTTTTGTTCTAGGAGTTTAAAACAGGTTTGCTTCTCAATCAGATTTGTGGCAGTGACTGACATAGACCTGCCAAGTCAGAGGACAATGGGAAATTGTTTATTAACAGTCATGCATGAGCATTTATACTCCACTCGGTAGGCAGTAACATTTTTGTTACTAACCCAACCTTACCACCAGTCAACTCAAATCACTCCAGGAAGCATGTGTGTACCCCTACAGAGATCCTTTCAGGAACGAAGTTACAAAATAGTCTTGAGACCAAAACTGGTCTGCAATCGAAAAAAAAAAAGGATATTACAGTAACAACTAAAGAGAAGAGATACCATAGTTGAAACACTTCAGAGAGATACATCTGAAAACAGTGAAATAACATATTTAAATAATACACTAGACTGTTTAAAAAAAAAAAAGGCAACAAAAACCCCAACCAACCAACCAACCAACCAACCAACCAACCAAAAAAAACTGAGGAAGCATCCAGTCTTGGACAAAACCAAGAGTGCTATTGAAAGGAATGTGAAAGTTGAACATGCAAGTATGAATAAGGGATTTGCAACTTAAACTGGAAAGACTTAACATAAGTATATTGGATTGAGCAGTGCTGTCCATATTTCATAACCAAGTAAGAAATGAGTATTTTAAGGATTTCCCTTGCTCTGAATCAGTAAGTAGTGGACTGGGTTCTCTACCTGGAATATGGGAAAAATACAAAAGATTAAGTATGTTGATAGACAGATAAAGACCCAAGTGGACCAGCTGTTGTTTCAAGTAAATAGAAAAGAGAATCCTAGATGATGGCTTACAAGACCTATTGGAATGGTCTTAAAACAAGGAAGCAAGATAAAAAGTAATGAAAATAATGTGAAGACATAATAAACCATTAATGTTTACTGCTCTCTTTTAATGTATTACATTTTAAAAGACAAAATAAACACAAATCCCCCCTAGTAAAGCTAATCACTCGATCACTAGTGCAGAAATGGAGCTGTAGAGATAATGCATGGCGTGACGAAATCAGCATAGCAACTTGGAAACAGGTCTGGGATGGTATTTTCCTGTTTCAATGGATCACGCTTCGCTTCAATATACCTAACAAAGTAGACCTGAAATTTGACTTTCAGATGCGAAATCTGACTTTCAGATGCAAAGTCTGGCAGAGGTGCTTATCTTGCACCATACTGCCTACTCATACTCACCAGAACTGATATCCTAATTACAATCAGGTTTTATTAAGTTATGTTATTATGTGTGAGAAACAACAACATTTTGTGGGAGAAACAAAAACATTCTCCTGCATGTTTGAGTCTCTGCCTTTACATGAAATGTTCGTGTGATGAATTGTATCTGCTATTCCTTTTACTTAGTGTTGAATTGTGTTTACAGAGTGGTCTGCCCCAAATCCTGACCTCAACAGCACAACTCAAGTTCTCTTCCTTGAGGGCAAATAGCTTTTAAATTTAAAAAAAAAAAAAAAAAAAAAAAAGGAATGATCATAACTGTAAAAACATAGCCAGACTACTAACTCAGGCCTCACCCTTTTCACATAACTGTTTGGTACAAATCTGAAGAATTGCTTTTAGAAGTTTAGTAATGGGAAAGAGAAAGTCAGAGCCAAAGTGTGATTCCATCTGCTGCCATCTAGATCTGTGGTCATAGAGAGATTCTAGATTGATCATCTTGTAACTTAAAGAGAAATGAGGGACAAGGTTCTTAGGAGGAAGCTTTTACATCACAGAGTAGAGATGTAAAAGAGGTCAGAAACAGGAAAATTATCCATAAAATATATTATACATTGTTATTCTATTTATAATGTAATTATGTTACTGAGTCAGAGGACTTAAAAAAAAAAAAAGGGATTGTTAGTCCCTGTGGAACAGAGGGAAAGAGTCATTAAAACTTGGAAGGGACAAAATGAAAAATTACAGTAATCCATAAAAGCTGCATCTGTCAAGTGTGTGATTTTTAATATGCAGCAGAATTAATAATTTCAGTTTCTAGGCTCAGCTTTTGAACTGTTTTTTATATCTTAGTTGGATTTCAGGATTGTTATGTCAGAATTAAAATAACAATTTCCTGAAAAAATATTCTCCTATGTTTTAATGAGATATTTTCATGAGATATTTACATGAAGTATTTGATAATATGTTATGGAATAAAATTTCAACAAGATCAGCCATTATGAATGGTTCTCCATTTTTCATCTGGTCCTGGGACTGTAAAACAGAATAGAATGGTTAAGAGGGAGAAGGACAAGCTTTTGGTTTGTTGTTTTGTTTTTTTTTTCCTATTACACTAGTATTGAAAAAGAAGCAGTTAACAACGAGCTCATTATCTGTTTCATGGGTTTTTTTTCCTCTTAAATTTGTTAACAATAGTTCAAGAAATGTTCTTTTAAAAGTGATCTTTAAGAGCACTGCAATTCACTTTTTTTTTTTAATGTAGATTTTGGTATGTTATTTTGTCTTGCAGAAAATGTTTTGTATATCAACAAAAGATTTTTATTGTTTTAATGTAATCTTTGGGCCTATTAAAATTACACTATTAATATTGCTAAATAAAAGGCAAGATTTTGGCTTTTTGCTTAATATTGTTTATTGCTGTTTTATAAATCTAAAAAAAAAAAAAGACACATAAGTTTTCTCTACCTCAGTCTACATAACTGTTTCCCAGCTTGGTTTATTTTTAATTTCAGTTAGTTTAGTTTAGTTGATCTTATATCTAAGATTGATGTTATTTGCAGAATATGAACTATAATATTCTATAGTGAAAAAAGGTCACTTTCAAACTCATTTTTTGAGAGACATAAATCTAGATGGTGTTTGCAACCCTGGTCTTTTATACTTCCTTTGATCTCCTTGCTCTACTTTTGCTGAGATTCTGTGGTATTAGAAGGAAGTTATATTATTTCTTCTATTGCAAAGCTCTGTTTTCTGGTCCTTGGAAAGTTCATCTCATGGTTCTCAATGGAAGGGGTGACATGAAATTTTAAGGCAACTGATGTATGGATGTCAGTTTTGATACTTCAAATATATTAAGTAATTAAAAAATTACTTAAACTACACTCATATTCAGCATAGGACAGAGATTTCAGAGGTAGCTTTGAGACGTATAGGTCTGGTCAGGTAACAGATGCAGTCTAATATCAGCAACATGAAGTTCAGTTAGTCAGAATTTAACTTGTTTAACACTAGTTCAAGCATTTCTATATTATTTTCCTTTGCATTCTTTGCCAGTTTGATCAACTGTTCCATATGGCCATTTCATGTGTTATTTGAGTACAACAGTTTAAAAGTACTGTCACATTTCAAAACAAGTGATGCAAACATCCAAAACAACTTCACTTCTTATCTTTCAGTACCCCACTAGTCTGGATGGAAAAAAGACACATGAAAGATACCAAGGAAGGTGATTTGGTTCAGGTTGGAGAATACAGTTGAGGGAGGATGTAATGGCTTTTTTCAGTGAACTGGAAGACAATTACTGAGAAATGCTTTTCTTTTTAAATGCAGAGCAAAAGGAGAAGTATTAGAGTACACAAAGTGCAGGAACAAGAATTCTTACCACAAATGGGGAAAAAAAAAAATTCTTCACAGGAATGGCAGCTAAATAAAGAAGTAGGTTAGCAAGAAAGACTGTGAAATTTCTATTTCCATTCATACAAATTTTCAGTGTTCACATGGACAAGGCCTCTTGCAACCTAATTTTTCAGCAATGTGTTGGACCAGATGACCTTCAGTTATCCTTACCAAACTATTCTGTTATATCACAATCTTTCTGTGATTTAAATCTTGCTGCTCCTTTGCACCCAAGTATTGAGTTAACCTTGAGTGAATCCTTAAATGAGAAGAAGAATGAAAAAAATGAAAGGTTATTTAACCCTAAATGGGAAGAAGAGATATTTAAAAATATTTAAAATCTTGATTCTAGTATGAGTTTCCCAGTAATGTTTTATTTTTTAATTTACTAATGAAAAATGACAGGTTTCTACTGCCTCAAGAGTGCAAGGTCTTGTGAATTGACTGGATTTGTACTGAATTGAGTTTTTTTGTTTGTTTGCTTGACTGGCATAACAATGATCTAGTAACAGGAAACCATTATTTAAATTAGTTTGAGTTAAAATTTAATTAAACCTGTAGAGAGCAGCTATGTTCAGATAATTTAATTGCCTGTGACTTTAAATTTTGCAGTGTGGAATAATGCAAATATGAAATGATACCAGTGATTCCAGATTACAAATAGAAATGGCAGTTGTGAGTTATCACTAAAGGAGTGTGACCTTATATTGATGCTGTGAGAGACCCTCAACAAAGCAGGACTCTGAGCCACGTTAGTATGGGATAAGATAAAAAGTAAAAGTCCTTTAATATCAGGCCTAGTGCCTACAGGAATACATGATGACATGCACGTGCTCCCTCAACCTCTAGTTTCCACAACTTTTATAGTATGATCTATCCAATCATTACTTTACACATTACCGAGTCCAGCCCCAGTCCCACCCGCCAGGAACTGAGTCTGGGGTTGGTGAGACTTCCTCTTCATCATTCTTTTCTTCCTCAGGCTTTGGAGTTCAAGTGTTCTGATTTCTGGGTCACTCTGCCCTGTGTTTACGTCTCATTCTGCAAGTCTTCTGATATTCTTCAGCTCTTTACCTTGAAGAGAGTCTAAATAACTAAAAGAATTTGAGCTACTGATATATGCTAGGGGTTAGGATACATAAACAATGAACTTAGGCTGCTAGAAATATTAAACTACTAAAAATCTGCTTTGCTACAACTACTGTGTTCCTAAAATCTACAAAATGTGAAAATCAAAAAATCAAAAATCCTTTCTGAATCATATTGTTCAGTAAAAAAACAGTTACAAAAAATAACAAAGAAAACAGCTACACTGAGTAACAGGGAACCAGGGAAACTGTAAGCAGACTTCATTGAGAAAATTATATAAAAATGAAACAGCAGATTCAAGACAAGGATGAAGAAGACATTACACCAAAATTTTGAGTTTCTCAGCAAAAAGTAGAATGAAAAAGTTGAGTTGGACACATCTATTTTGGAAGAATGAATGTTTCTGATTCAAATAAGAAACAACTCAGGAATAAATTATGATGAAATAACTTGCACAATGGCAAAGTTATATCAGCTTTCAGCTAATGACTACATTATGTGTTGAAATCCTTTTCTTTCTTTTTCTTTCTTTCTTTCTTTCTTTCTTTCTTTCTTTCTTTCTTTCTTTCTTTCTTTCTTTCTTTCTTTCTTTCTTTCTTTCTTTCTTTCTTTTTCTTCCTTTCTTCCTTTCTTCCTTTCTTCCTTTTCTTTCTTACTTTTCTTGCTTTCCTTTTTTCTTTTTGTGCTTTCTTTCTTTTCTTGCTTTCTAGCTTTCTTTCTTGCTTGCTTGCTTGCTTTTTTCCCCCTCTCTTTTCCTTCTCCAATGTTGCTGTGAGTGTTTTCATTACCTACATAACTGTCTAATCCTTTTATCAATTCAATTCCTGTCTCATTGATAGGTTGTAACAAAAACCCCTACAGGTTAATTATGTATTATGTAGAGATGTATTCTTTTTAATCAACTTCAAATTTGTGCTTTTGAATTTCACTCATTGTCTCTTTGCTCCTGTATTCCAAACTTCTAGTATGTTTCCTTTCAGAAATAAATGTTATTAAGATATTTCATTATTACCTATTTTAAGTGTATTATCCTCTCCATAACAAGATAATTTTCAGAATACCTAAATAAATTATATTCTCTCTTAACCCACAAGAACTCCAAACCCTTTTATGATTTGCATGTGTGCGGAAGTTTCTCTGATAAGCTGACCACTCAGTTCTTTGCAGTGTAAAATTTTATTTCTGTTGTTTAGAAATTATAGTGGTTTTGGCACTTTTTCCTGCTTACTTAGAAATAATTTGAGCCATTTATTTTATAACAGTTAAATGTTTAGTTATGTAATTAGAAACTGATTTTAATTACTATGTAGCTCACAAAAATATATATTTCCTTGATGACAAGACCTAATTCTATATTTTAAACTGACTGTTAATATGTCATTGAATATATCAAATGGCAATTTTGATAAGCACAGTCATGTATCTTGAAATACAGTTCATCTCTAAGTTAAGTGGGTTTTAATACAAATAAAAAGTATGAAAAATGATATCACTAAAATATGAATTTGCAATGGAACTGATGACTTAAAAGCCATTCTTGTTATGTTATGCCTGCTACAGTTATGAGATTCAGTCTCCTAAGAAAAATAAAGGGCAAATCCAATTTGGCAGATATATAATTTCTTCTCAAGCCAACAGATGTGTCATTCAACTCAACATCTGTTTGGCTTTTACTTCTAGTGAGATCTCATGTATGAATTTATAATTTATTTTAAATTATGAAAAAGCCAGTTGAAAATTTCTCAAAAACTAAAGCTTTTCCTCTAAGAAGTATTATGAAACTTACTTGTTTTATATTAAACAAAATATTTTATTGAAGGTAAACAAAGCCAGAATGAAAAAGAAAAAAAAAAGACTATATTTGGGCACTGGATAAAAAGAAACAAAATGTTTGAGGAAGTTCTATTAATAAAGATGCATTAACCAGGGAGCTGAGTGTTTGCTTTAAATGTCAACAGTAATATCTCGGTCTACCATGATGGA
>VWZD01008572.1:1628-22212 GCA_013396695.1 Sakesphorus luctuosus
TAGTAAAAGTAAAAAAAAAATAAAGAACAATGCACTTGAATTAGTTCAGAAAGGCAAGCATTAAAAAGGGTTTTTTTAGTCTAAGCTAGCCTGATCACTGAAATCAGATTAGCACCCGTCTGTTACTTGGGTTTGAACATTCTGTTCTATTTGTAACAGCCGTGACAGCAATGAGTACTGTATGTCATGCAAAAACCCAATTAGGCCTGACTAAATGGAAGCCATTAAATGCTTTCCGTTGTCTAAAGAAAGAGGAAATCCTGGTTTGGAATCAGCTTTATACTGGACTCTAAATACAGAGTTCAAATCGCACAAGCTCAGTAAGTTCAGTCAGCTTAGTGCAAGAGTATGTTCTACCATCAGCTGATTGCATTCCACTTAGCTTTTCAATGTTTTCCAAATTTCAATGGCTATTGATTTAGTAACTTGTGTAGAGGTAAGAGAAATTCAAGAAACTAAAAATTATCATCAGCAACAGACTGAAAGTGTCCAGTTTCTTTCTTTCAGTTCTTTCTTACAAAAGAACAAGATGGTTTTTTCAAGTAGCTTAATACCTTTTTATAAACACAAATTACTAAACTAAAATATTCTGTATTTCTTTTACTTTTTCCCCTTTTTCAAAGACATAACTGCTAAGTATGTCCTCATTTTACAGAAGGAAGATGGCTATGGATGACGTGGAAACAAACACCTTCAAGTTTTCTATCAGTGTGTGATCCTAGATTTGAGCTCAACTGCTCAGAGAAAGAGGTATGATTCATTGCCAAAGAATCTGGTTTAATTCAGAGAAGTAGCAGAAACACTAGTATGATTCTCCAGTTCTGATTACTTCTTTCAATCATGTTTATAAGAAATAGCAAGCTGCTATCACAACGACATGTAGTGAGGAGTGACACGACAATGAACAAGCTAATAAGAAGAGAAAGAAAGTGTGTTAACAATTGGAAAGGTGAACTCATTACAGGTAATATTTCCAAACAAGAACACTGGATGTGCATTGCAGGGAGTTAGTTATTCGTGATTAGCCCTGCCATCAGTCCACTGAGTGACCTTTAGCAAATCACTTTCCTTCTGTTTGCCTGGATTTCATTTGTATATGAGAGAGACATCACACAGAATCATTTGTAAAGAATGGAAAGATCAATTACTGAAAAATTACTATATGTGACCCAGAAATTAATCATCCTTTTCATGGAGGAAATAGGTTTCTCTATATCTATCTTTTATTGAAAGGGCAAGAGAAAATTGAACAAAACATTTTAAAAATTGCTGTAGACCGCAATTCCACAGAGCAGGTAAACACTTCGGTGTAAGTAGACACAGTAAGACACTTTTCTGTGAAATTTCTAATACTTCTGGGAAGTATCCATGGCACTTTATAATGAAGGCAACACTTCTGTCATCAAATTTCATGCCATGCCAATATAGCTGCCATGGCATCAGCTGTGGCAGCTATATTAAACAGAAACATTTATGTGTGATTTTACTCTGTGTTTGTACTAGGAGTTAATACACATCAAATAAGGTTATGTTGCTGCTTGAAAGTAATTGGGACACGAAAGTGGAGTACACACACATACCTTGACTTGCTGGTCTCTTTGCTTTGAATCTTGCAGCTGTTCCTGTAAAGAAGTCACTATCTCTTTATACTTCATATACCTTTCTTCAATCATGTCCCTTCGGCAGTGGGACTCCTAGAAATGCATTGAAAAATCTAGATCATTTCACAATGTGAAAAGTAGTCAGTAAACGTTGTCTGGCTATTGCAAACACATGTACCATCAAGGATTTTCAATACAGAGAGAATGAATTGACTTTCAGAGGCTGAAATACAGAGTCCATATGAAAACAAAATGTGCTGTACAGAAATATAATGGTAAAATAAAAATAGGTGAAAATGGAAATGGCCTCATCCTTAACTGGAGAATGATTTCTTGTAACTCTTTCCAAAACTCAGCAATATCATACCTTCTAACAAAGAAATTCTGTAATTGCAAAAAATTAATTACAATACTGTAGAAACAAGCACTTGAAGAAAATGGGTTCTAAGGATATGGACTAAAAAGTATGTTTAAGAAGAAAACATAATGCTTTTCATTGAACTTGCTAAGGATTCACTTGAATTAACAGAACACAAAGACAACCGGTGAGGTTTTTTAAAGATTTACTCTCTCTTTCCTTCTCCCTTCCTATGAAAACATTGAGGGAAGAACTTGCTAGCAGTGGAAGACAATGACTGGCTTTGAAACACTTCATTCATGCATACCACTTGAGAGTAAAAACATGCTTTGGTACAAAAAACCCCAGTGGGTTACTTTCAAATAGAAACAGTAATGCAACTCCAAACTGACTTCCTTCTCACAGCTAAGACATACAGCTTACCTTGAATAATAAACTATTTCCCAAACAATACACTGTGTGTCTTTAGAAAGCTAAGCATGAGGGATAAAGGCAGAGCTCAAGTTAAACCAAAGACTTTGCAATCCAATCTCACAAATGTTGGCAAACCAAAAAATGACAATGTAATTTCAGAGCAATGTTAAGCAAGAGAGGGAAAATGTGATGGAAAAGCTCCTCTGGTGATACCTGGAACATGAAATTAAAACTATACATCTCAATGATACTTTTTGTAAAAATCCAAGCATTTTAACCAGCATTTCCATTCCTAACTCTGTTAAAGATCACATCAATAAAATGGTGTATAATTATTAACTGATGACCTCACACAAGAACACTTAGAATAAACAATGCTCAAAAAAATTATGTTTTGAAATTTTTATGACTACCTCAGGATGAGAAGTTCTGCACAGCAAATCAAATGCAAATCATTATGTATTTGTTGATCTGTGGTTTAACACTGATTTGAAATTTATATGGAAAGTAATTATGCCACAGGTGTTTAAGCCACTTAGCCACTGAAGATCTTATCTGAGGCTTTATGACTCTTGACAGTATGTCACCACAGCTGTCACCATGTCCCACTGTGTCCAAACACACCTTGACGTGACAGTGGTGCTGAGAAAATAAGTGGCAATTATTGTCATTACATGAAAACAAAACAAAAAGCTGTAAAGATTATCCATCTTCACTCATTATGTTAAATATTGAAATAAGTGGTGTAATTTATTTAATTACAAAAATTTCATTTTTTAACATGTAATCAGAATTTACCACTCAATAAAAGTATTCTGAATAATTGGCACATGACTTATTACACCCTGTTATCAATGCTTGTTTGCATTTTGGAGCACCTCACCAGTTTTACTATTTAGAACTACATTTATAGCCTCAAAAAATCTAGAAACATGAAAATAAATTTCTGTACATTTTTGCCTATATAATATTTACATATACAATTGTAAACATCTTATTAAACCATTTATCTGTACATTTAGTGAGGAAATCAATTAACCAAAATATTTCAGAACTACTGAAAGAGTCAAATAAAATCCTTCTCACTCCAGTATCTTTCAAATCTTCTAACAGACTCAATTTCTCAGGAACAGACTCCAGATGGTCTAAAGCTGCTCGAGTGCTCTAGAGAACAGAACACAAGTTAAAACATGAAAAATTAATAAATTCTCTCATCCACCTCAAACATTAAAAACCTGTTGTATCTATGGAAACAGGCTTATAGGTATGTACGTGCCTGTAAAGTGAACAGGTCAACAGTAAACAATTTGTTAAGGAAAACAGTCAAATTAAAACACATAGCATAGTCTCCTTAATTTGAATCTCCATGATTGGTTACCACTTTATTGAGCAGAACAATATTTATCTACAATTCTGGAGTTTATGTAGCCTCCAGAATGAAATTTTCTTTTATTGTGTTTCAGGGAGTAAAGTACATTTAAAATAGCAAAAACATCCTTTAAGTTTTTCTTTTTCAAATACAAATCTATGCAATGGACACTTAGCTAGACATAGAACAATCAAATTTCCCATTTTTGGTCTACACATATGGTATGCACTGCTGGAAAATTAATTACCACTCCAGGAAGAGTTAGGGTGAGTCTCAGCAAGATTTCACATCCACACCCAAAACACAAAAATCTAGTCTACTGTAAGAAGAAAATAAGTATCATGGTTTTGGTTTTGGGCACAGATGAAGTTGGTTAGTAATACCCCATAGGCCAGATGCCTCTACAGCTTCTCAAAGGTTGCCCTTCTATTATTTGCTGAAGAGCAAGTAAAACCAGTACCATTTGCACTTTCTGAACAGTTGGTATTTCCTCCACAATTCTATAAATCACACCTCTTTAGATAAGGTTCTGCTACACTGGTATTCAATCTACCAATAATAAGCTTCATTAACCATATTACTGTCTTGGTACTTTAAAGGAAAAATCCATAAAACAAATAAAACTCATCAATCCTGAAGTCAAATATCATTATGCTGTAAACTCTAGGCAAACTGAGTTAACTCGCCCTAACTACAAAAACTCTGTTACTAGCCTTGGAAAGTCTCAATCTGGCCAACATGAAAAACATTCCATTTAGATCCCAGACTTAAGATTTGCAGAGACTAAAACTTTCAGTGCCAACAGGGTAAGAAAAATCAATGGGAACCTCTCAGCACAAGGGCAATCTACTCCAAAGACACGGAGATGAGGAGTGAGGAGTGGAGAACTAGAGTGAAACAGAGTAACCAAAATGCAGACACACCATCAACTTAGATGCAAGGATGTCTGCCATGTTGTCTGTTCCAAACATTCAGTTTTTAAGAGTATAAGAAATACTTTTCCCATAACACGGGTCAAGTTTCATAAACAATGGGACCCATTTGCAGCTCACAGGATTGAACTTGTAACCAATATTCAGCCCCAATAAACTAAATCAGGTAGAGAATTTTACACTAGTTCTTCTGTTTCTGTAATTATATGAATGCAAAAATATTATGTGCATAGAAGTATTTCTGTATCTTCTGTAGCTAGGAAAAATTTGTACCAACAGTCAATATGCTGACAATATTAGGACATATTTCTATAATATGGTCAAATTAATTTTCCAGATTTTTTTTTCCTTTTGAGATTATTAAGTTTTAAACAGTATCTCCCATTTTCTACGAATAAACTTTGACTGAATCCTGATATTTAGCAGTCATCCTAGTATCACACAAATCGGATGGAGACATGCCCACAAAGTTCTTTACTCTGAACACCAGCAACTCCCTTACTCCATCAGAAATAAAATGCTTTCTCATAGGAAATAATGCCAAAATTGTAATGCCCTTCAAACTCTCCTCCTGCTCCAGCACCAAATTAAACTATAACTATTTTAAGCTTATGGCACGTATTACCTAACACATTTTGCTAAACTATTTTACTTATGAACTGCAGAAAAGTATAAATTTGAGGTACCATATAGAGTTGAAATAAAGCTTTCTGGGACACAGGACAGACTTAATATAGTAGCTCTTCTTCATGCTATGCTGCATACTCAATTTACAGCAACTGTTTTTCAACTATAAAGATTTTTGCTTCCCTTCCCCCACCCTCATTTTAATAAAAATGACCTGTGATCTGTTCTCAGCAAAAAAGGAACATAGGCCCTAGGTGTAGGCACATGCCTTAAGCCATCCCATTTTTCAATTCTTTTTGTCAATTCCAATACCAAGACCTCATGTCAACACTGTCTGTAAATAAATTTAAGGAATAAGTTGTGTGTTCTTCCAAAGTGTCTCTTAAATATATCCCCTCTATTTCATGCACTTTTTGTAGAAGAAAAAAATTAATTAGCTAAATCTCAGCTAGTCCTCATTAGTTACATTTTTAAATGTAATCTTGAAAGTAGAAGACCACCCTTTGAGTTATATGCATACTCAGTCCTTGGTTTTCTGGTTTTGTGGATAAAGGATGATAATAGACTACGTGGATTTCTGAAAGCTGTTTTAGATTCCTAAAGTTTAAATCTAACTTCACACTCAAAATAATGGGCTCTAAGCTAACTACTTAAGAAGAAAACCATGTGGAAATGATACATATTACCAAGAACCTGCTAACTCAGTGCTCAGTACCAATCAGAAAAGCAAAATCAACACTCAATATAATCAGGAAAGGAAAAAAAAAGCCAGAGAAACCAACTACTCTTGAATATGAAACCACTTGCATATTGACAACTGAGTGCAGAGGTGGACTTTTATCTGAGAAGAAAAATAGGGAAAGGTCAGAGAAGTACAAGAATGATCAAAGCCATGGAGTGCTGTTTCCAAGTGAGAAATTATTACATACAATTGCTCTAAATAACAGGACTCTTCAGTCAGGAAGAGAGATGCCTGAGGGGAGTAATGACCAATTTGCACAAAATCAGAAGTCACATAAAGGTAGAAAACTTTATATGGCTTTAAGCAGAAAACTGGGCAAGGTAATGAATGAGAAATACCATGGAGCAGTTCCAAATTCATAGAAACTACATTCAGGTCTGTGTGTCTTTGAGCTTTGAACAGTCAGAATCAGAGTGAATGAGTGAGAAACAAAATATATGTCCACTCTGATCACACAGTCTTCCCCAGGCATCTTATTTTGGCCATTGTTGCAATTCTATAGCTGGGCTAGATTGACCTTTGCTCCTAACCAGAATGGTTCCTTTTATATTCTAAAATTCTCAGTTTTCTGAAGAGTTTTTGAAGGGACTTGAATAGAATAACTCACATGTCAACATTTTCAGGGACAGAAATGTGTCTTTTCTATAAAAATAATGAAAAGAATGGTAGTGATGTGCAAATAAAAAAAAAAAGAAAGAAAGCCAAGTTTGTTAGGGGAAATGCAATAAAGAAGGTGGCAGTGAAAGAATACATTGAAGAACGGGAGGGAAAAGTGATGAAAGAGATTTTAGCTGGCCTACAGAATTGGTCCGGTAATTAATGAAATGCACAGCAGCCTCCTCAACATGGTTCAAATGCCATTCTTGTATCATTAATGACTACACTCTATTCTATTAAAAGAGATGGATTTAGCCACACAGATAAAATGCGGAAAAGGATGTTAGAAGCACCTGACATAGAGGGTAATTAAGTACTGTTAATTTTTTTCCCAGAAATCAGAAAGCTGTATGCAATAATGCATACAAATAATCCTAAAGACAGCAATCACATCTGTCTGCTTATGTTTAACAGGGAACAGCAGGTACTGACCCAGTGCACTGATGGTACTGATAAGAGGAAAGAACACCAATTGCACTGACTGAGGCAGTATTAATGGTATTTTATTTAACAGCAGTCTCTTCCACAGACTGAGTGCTATTAATCTGTTTTTAAAATAAAGGCTATTTACTTTTAAAAAGGGTGTTCTATGTTTTCACAGAGAATGATAAAACAAATTACTTATTTTCCATGACTTCATACAAACACTTTGATGTTTAAACTGCATGTGAACAGTTAATACTCCTATATTGATGTGTTCTTGGTGATAGACGGTTGCACACTGTCTCAAGGGACAGATCCAAATCAAATTTTATTTTTAGTCTCAAAGCTGCAATTCTAAATGCAAATAAATCAAAGCAGGTTTGTATATAGTACTCTTGAAGCTTGCCTTTATAGTCGACATATTGAAAACACATAAATATAAACCAAACTTCATTGACTTTCAAGTACAGTGCTTCTTTCTTTTCTGAGGTAGGTAAAAACAAATGGCTATCTGCAGAGCACAGATTTTTTTTTAAAATTAGAGTTGACTTAAGTACCAGTTGCCTAATCCCAAAAGAATAACCATAAAAAGATTAAATGCAATGTAATTTTAACTGTCTGCAATGCATGTTGGCAGGCAGTCACTCACAAATCAGATAAAGGATATGTTAGAGGTGATCTACAATGACTTATTTTTAAATGACCGTACCATATGGGCTACTTAAATAGCAAGCATAGGATGCAGTCAGCATGTATAAAGGCATCCTTTGCTTTCTCCATGAAGATCTGTAAAACTGTGCACTGTCAGCTTTGATTTCCAGCTCTAAACTGATACATCATATGCTCTTCTTTTATACATTGCAGGGTCTGCTTAAGAGGCCTGAGGTGCTGACTTTCATGCGCCAGGTGAACTCCACAGTAGCTGGGACATTCTGTGCACAGTACATGATATATGGAGAGGGAACATAGAAAACAAAAAAATTATTTTGTACCTTTATGTTCCAGGCATACCATTACTCCAATTGTACCATTATTTTGATATTTTCAACACATCAACAAGTCAATTTACCTCCACAAAGATAAGCAACACATAAAACTCCATCAATTTACAAACCAGGCATGTTCAATTGACTTTTTTTCTGTACTATACATTCTTTCATGAAAGTTTTAACAAGTAAGATTTTTTTTAAGCAAAAACTACACTTATTCTAATGAAAAACAAATGACCAGTTCTAACAAAGCTTTGCAAATCTCAAACATTTAATTTAGACTCCAGATGTTTCTGCATGGGTTGGACTACATTCTAATTAAGGAAGCTTCATGGATGTTTTTTTCCTGTTTGCAATGACAAGGACTGCCTCCTCTCTCATTCGAGAGCACATAATATCCCTGTGCTAACTAGGAGAATTGTTTATATGGGAAAAATCTAGGAAAGTATTTTAAGAATTTTTAGTTGTTTGATGCATACTAGCAGCTGAAAACATGGAGGAAACAGTGTTGTCCTTTGGCAAGACAGCTTTCTGTGAATCATCAGCTAGTGCTCCAAGTACTACTAGGGATCCATAAGACTAGTTTTTGAAAATCTATTCTTTATCATTTACTAGGAGTTTGATCAGAGACATTTAGACAACTCCTGGAAATGAAAAGAAATATAACTCAAGAGGCAGAGTGTAAAGCAAAGCAATGTTATGGGGAACACATTCTTAAAAGGTATGACTTCCCTGTTGCCAATTCATGAATGTCATTCATCAACATTATGGAGCATTGTAGGATAAAAATCTTTACATGTAATTTACATTGAAGTTTTGTATGCTAACAGTATTTTGTCAAGCCTTCCAGAAAGCATTACAAAAATTCAATTAACACAGCTTTCATGGGAAAGAAGAAATATTGTCAATGTTCTTCAGGCAAGAAAAACTGAAAAACAAAGAGAAGTGATTTAACTGAGTATTTGCAGCAAATCATTGTCAGAGTAGGAAAAAAATCATGAGTTTGCCTTATGGATTTCCCCATTTAAATCAAAAAAGGCACAATACTGAGAGAAAAAAAAAAATCTATGGTGATATCAATAGGTGTAACTGATGTCTGTGCTCCTAAAGTAATAATTAGATCCAAGATAAAACATTTCTATCTAAAACAAAGGACATAGCAGCACACTAGAAACATTTAGTCAATACTTGTCTGTCAAACAAAATTTAACTTATTTTGTGAAATATAAACCAAACCAAGAAGAATACGGCAAGCATACTAGACTGCATATATCTATGCCTCAGCAAGTTATAAACATCCTATATTCTGTGGAAAAACTCATAGATGTAAAGTCCACAGATGAAAGGCCAACATAATTTATATGAGGAGCAGCTGAGAGAGCTGGGGTTGTTTAGTCTAAAAAAAAGAAAGAGGCTCAGAGAAGGCCTTATGGCTCACAACAGTAGTGAGGTCGGAACCAGCCTCTTCTCCCAGGCAACTAAAGACAGGACAAGAGGAAATGGCCTCATGCTGCTCTAGTGAATGTTCAGGCTGGACATTCAAAAGAATTTCTTCACTGAAAGGACAGTCAAGCATTGGAACGAGCCGCTCAGAGAGGCTGATAGAGTCACCATCTCTGGAAGTGGCTGGACATGACACTTAGTGCTATGGTTTAGTTGATAGGGTGGTGTTTGGTCAAAGGTTGGACTCAATTTTTTGAAGTCTTTTCCAACCTTAACGATTCTATGATTTCTAAAGAGAATTCTGCAGATGGAACTCACAGGATCTCTCTTTGAAATTACATTTACAAACCTATACCTACCATGTTAAAAAAAAAAAGTGAAAAGCACTGTAGTTCAACTAAGTAGTAACACTCCTAGTTCAGCTAAGATAAATAACTTTGGATAATGCAAGACTTTTGTAAGGAAGATTTATCTTGTGATTTTTCTTTTCTCTAATTAAAAACTGAAGGATTTTGGTTTATTAAACTTTGGAAAAAATGTCAGATATTTGCAACATATGGAACACATTTTCGTAATTTCAAAAGGAGCGTAGGTAGTTAGAGAATTTAGGGCTTGCACTAGAAGTGTTGTCAGCAGGTCAAGGGAGGTGATCCTTCTCCTCTAGTCAGCCTTAGTCAGACACATTTGGAGTGCTGGGTCCAGTTCTGGGTTCTCCAGTACAAGAGAGACATACTGGAGATAGTCCAGCAAAGGCCAACTAATTTTTTAAGGAATTGGAGCATCTCTCCTGTTAGGAAAGGCTCAGAGAGCTGGGATTGTTTAGTGAGGAGAGGAGAAGGTCCAGGAGATCTCATCAATGTGTCCAAGTGTCTGAAGGGAGAGTGTAAAGAAAAGGGAGCCAGGTTGGTTTCAGTGTTGACCATGGCAGGCATTGGGCCCAAACTGAAACACAGGTGGTTCTGTCTGAAAAATAGGAAATGCTTCTTCACTGTGAGGGTGACGTAGCACTGGCATAGGTTGTTCAGTGAGCTTGTGGAACCTCCACCCTTATATGGAGATATTCAAAAGTATTCTGGACACAGTCCTGGGCAACTAGTTCAGGGTGACACTGCTTGAGGCCCTTCCAATCTCAACCATTTTGCGATCTGTAATATATTTACTGATATCACTGTTGGAGAAACTATGATGTTATTAGACCAAGTGGTTAGACATGCCTAGCGATTATCTGTCAATAAACAAATATAAAGCTCTCATCCTGACTGCCAAAGAAAGAGTAGTTTAATAAAATTTACAGTTACCTACACTTTGTAACATGTCTCTTAAAAGCAATTTAGCACTAAATTCCTAGGCCAAAAATTTAAATGTTCTTTAACAAATACCCAGCAAGATATTCTTGATTATGCTTATCTGTAAGTTTAGTATTCAAAGTCTCAATGTAATTACATATATATTTTCAACAATATGTTATTTTATTTCTTTCATTAATTTACTAATTATTTTCTATAAAATAATGAACATTTTTAATAGAGAGTAATTCAAAAATCATTGATTTTTTAAGGGCAGTAGAATTAGAGAGGCAACATGAGAAATATGTGTTTAGGTTTTGGACTTTGAACAAGTACATAATTTTAAATGAAATGTAGAAAAGTCTTATAAAACTATTCAGCATTTTTAGTTCCCACTCTGAATCAGGCAGAAAGTGAGAAGTACACATGAATGGGAGAGAAAGGTATATGCTGAGAAGAGCACACTTTTAGCAGCATCAGAAATTCTTTTACAGAAAAAAAATCGAAATGTTGGCAGAAGAAAACTAGAAGTGGCTCTACTAATAAAAAAACTGAAAGGACAAGTGAAACACCAAATAATAGGGGGCAGAGGATGGACAAGGAGCTGGGTATTAAATAAGAGGGTAAGAAGACAACATCTAGGAAGAAGGGAAGAGAAATGTGAGCATCAGGAGAAAAGAAACATCTGGGTGCAAACACCATCAGGAGGCAGAAGCTACTTGAAGGGAGTGAGCAGAGGAAGGACACAGTGACCCCAGCAAAGGGAAGTGACACACTGGCTTGCTGATGAAAGGAAAGGAAATGGTGAGGTGGGCAGGACAGAGGATCTCAAACTCCTGCTCCTGTCCTGGTCATTTTTATAAGATCAAAGCATAGCTGCATTCTGGGAGGACCAGAAGGCCTTTGATGTAATGCTAGTTTTGGCAAGACACTACAGAAGCAAAACAAGGGCAAAAGAAAGTATTAAACCTTAGATTCAAGATTTCCTAAACATTCATACAATACAAAGTATGAAAATTGTGAAATAATCTCAAGAGCTACAGTAAGATTTACTTATTGATGGTAGGCACATTGAGAGACACAGAGAGAGGGTGAGTGAGCACCTTAAAAGAGATGATGTTAGGCAGTTGCATAATCTGTCTGTGAAATGCATTGGGTATTGTCATCCTTCCAATTCTTCTTTTAAATTGGATGATAACCCAGAAAATTGATGTAAATTTGAGACTGCTACTACAGGAGAATAATCTAATAGTTTTTACATTGCTGAGTGTATGCAGACAGAAATTTGCTTTACTGGTATTCAAAACTCTACCTTCATCAACATAAAAACAAGTTACAATAAAATACATAAATGTTCATTCTGAAAAGGAAATTCCTATTAAATAACAATTTTGCCGCATATTTACAGCGTTACTGGAGTTAACCTAGATTTATGGAAATGTTAACAAAAATTTGAATTGTGTCCAGAAAAGACTGATCCAAGTATTCTAAGAAAGTTGTAACCTCACTTCTGGATCCTCTACAGAAAGCAGCAAGCTGTTTTATTGATCAAAGGACATAGAATGCATATGTACACTAGAATAACTTCAGCATGTGGTTGATTTCAAATTAAATTTTGCAGTCTTTTATATCACACTAGTACTACTAAGGCAGAGGAATATGACTTGTAGATTATGCTCACAAAGAACAGTATGTCACTTACAGAAACCCACTAAAGTCACAAGCACAGCATAGTAGCAGTGTGCACCTCCAAAATGCATCCTGATCTCTTTATGAGAAATAAATACACTTCCCATTGTAGCCACATGTCAGAATACAATACAGATTTTTCCGAGAAAAGTCATACACCTTTGTCTATAAATAATATAGAGCCAAATCCTGTATGTCAGAACTAAGCTATACTCAAGAATGAAGTAAATCACTTTATTTAAAGATAAATCATATTCATTCTCTTAAAATGTCAGACTACATAATTGATTACTAAAGTAATTAGGAAACCCTAACCCTAACACTTTATTAAAGTGTTAAACAAAAGAAAAAAGAGCCAAACAAAACACATAATCTCTAGGTACTCAAAACCTCAGTTTCACCTGTACTTGCTATTCACCTGACACTTTTCAAGAGTTGAAGGATTATTCCAGAAAACACCTTGGTTCTTCAGCTCCTTTGATATCCACTAGTGAATCTGTCTAAATAATCCCGTTCTTCCTTCTTGCCTTCCAGCTTCTGATCCTGACCTGCACAACCTGTTGGAGCAAGAAGCTGTGTACCTACCTATTGAATCGTCTTGAAAAATTGATCTAATTGAAAAAAAAGAGCCAAAAAATCCAAAAGCTTCTTTGAAGGGTACTATTTGTTCTCAGGTTCCTTAAGGGAGTGATCAGATCACGTCTCATATCTTGAATGAGGGTGGCAATACTGCACTTTCCTTGGGAACCGGGAGTTGGCAAAGGAAATAGAAGACCCAAGAAACGGTCTGGTACAGTAGACAGGAGATGGAGTTTCCAGCTCAACCAGACTCCTGAGAGGATAAGGAGCTGCCAGGGCTCAGAGATGAGGCAAGGGACCTCCTAGTTTGCAGCAACTCACAAAATCCCTGAGTTAGATTAAGGTAGGCCTGGAAGGTTTATTCACCCAGAGCTCTGAAAAGAAACTGAAAGGTTCACATTACATTTCTTTTCCAATTTTTTATATTAGCAAACTTGGCAAGTTCCTCACATGGCTACCTACTACAAGAATTTTACTGGCAAGTATGGAAGTTAGAAACAAGACTGTAGAGAAAGGGAGGAGAGTAGGCTGCCAAATATACATCGCAAAATATGTACACATACACAGTTTCCAGGTCACTGTGTAAAACAGTTTGTTTAGGTTAAAATCTTAATGATTAAAAAATTAATTTACTGTTAGATGTACATATCTTTTCTGTTGCTTAAACAGGTATGTGCAAGGTAGAATCAATTTTAAAGGTAGAGGCAAGAGAGTTCACATTTGTAGTAAATCTCAGACAGCTCTGCTCTTAACTTCAGCTATTGCCATGCAGAAAAATTTTTCCCCAGGCAAAATAAGAATACTGTGGAAGAAAATGTAGATGAGATTGCTAAAACAGCCATCCAATGGTCTCACGGTTTAAAAAAGGTTCTGGAGAGCTGATGTTTTCCTATACATTTTGTTCAGTGTGCATGCATGTGCACACGTGTGTGTTGGATGTCTTTTCCCTTCTTTTGCCCCTTTTTCCATCTTGCATCTCATGAATCTCATGAACCGTCACCATAAAAATTCAAAGAAAATGCTTTTTCTACACAACCTAAACATTTTTTCACTAAGGATTCTGTTCGAATTTGAATTTAATACCATTTTCTATAACCTGAAGCAAATCTTAATACTTAACTGGTACTTTTTTTGACAGGTGATATGAAAATCATACAAATATATAAGTACCATAACTACTACATACTCAGAAATATTGCATAGGTATACAGCTATGTAGACATACACACTATAAATTTAAAGATTCTTTAGAATCCCTTATACAGCAAGACTTATTCATTCCTTTGCTCAAGGGCTTTTCTATCATAGCTCATCCTGACACATTCAGACTGTGTAAGCATTACTCCTCTTTTTAAGATCCATGAAAGGGAGGAGGAAAGAGAGATGCTATCATCCTCAGAATTGAAACAAAGATATAAAGGTCAAACTCTTATTCCTTTAAAGTATTCATATCAGCTGTCTAATATCTGAATTTTGAGTTTACTTAGCAATTACAGATAGCCAGATCTCCTAACGAATTTAGCTGTTAGCAAAATTGCATTTCTGTAAATCTGGCCTCAAAAATCACAAAATCAGACACTTAGAAAATGAGAAAGTGATTAGAAGTATTTGAAAAATTCAGTTTAAGTTATTTGTCTGACATCACAGAGGAAGTTTACGGCAAAAGTAAAATGAGTGCCTTGGGAGCATTCAACACCCTTAGTGATGACCATACTTGTCATGCCTGCAATCTCAGGGCTTAACATTACATTCCTTCTGATGTCAGCAATATCGAAAGCTCCAGGATTTACCATCACAAATGTGCATTCAGGTGTTACCTCCCAACTTGCATTAAGAAATAAAATAATATTTTACTGACAATAATCCTTTTCTTTTATCTGAATAATAACACACAAATCTCTCTTTTTAAAGTAAGAGAGACTGGAAATGTAAAAAGCAGAAAAGCTCCAGAAAAATATAGAAGCAAACACTGTCACAAAATATGGACTGAATTTGCATGACATTTTGCCATTTGCAAGCACCTATCCTCTGCCTGTGTCAAAATGGCTCTGGGAGCAGAAAGGACAAGGAATTTGCAAGCGGTTTAATTCATGGTTTGTGAAAAATGGATGATAGTGGATACATGTCTGACTGGTTGTCGTAAGCAAACCATGAATAAGAGATTATCCTGAACAGAATCAACGTCCTGTTGACACTTGACACTCACACAACACTATGTAAAGCGACAGGACACTGTATGTGAGCATTAGCTTCCAAATTCCATAAGGCAGGAGTTCCAGCATAGCACTCTGACTTTTGAAGACCTTTCTATGAGTGAATTCAAGCTTCTTTTTAAGATATTGACTATATTTTAAATATATTTTTGAAATAAGAAACTGTTTTGAGAGATACACAGAACATTAGAGAGAATAAAATAATAATTTGCACCACTGAATTTTAAGTTTTTAACTTTTGCAGCATTGATATTCTCTCAGTAGTGGTTTATTTAGATGAAATTTTTTTTACTTCTCCTGAAAAGAAACTATGGGCCTGATACATACAATTTGTGATGTATTATTGGGCATTCTTACATAAGAGGAAAGAAGCCTCTGTCAGAAATTATAGCTGAGACCCATTCCAGCTATTCCACCTGACAGACTTACCAGGTTGGGACATCCGGAGAATGCAGCTGCATTCATGGCCTGTACAGGCATGAAGTTTTGCACTTCAAACTTAGGATCTCATTAAATTAATCAGTGATTAAAATTATATTCCATTTTGCTTTTAGTCGCAATGTCGATGTGGGCAGATTAACTGAATCTGTCTGTACCTCCCAGTCCAAACAAGTGTCAGAACAGACACTGAAATAATTACATCTGTCATACTGACCTCAACCATTAGAAGTGTAAAGAAAAATAATACATTTTCTATGAATCAAATCTACAACATTTTTCTTTCGAGGGATGGGATGAGGACTAAACTGCACAGAAAAATGACAACAGGGAAATACACTGTATTTCATATAATGAATACAAAAATATTGTAGTAAAAACCTACAGAGAAAGCTGCAGTCCAAAAATATCACATCTTCTTTTAAATGCAAAATGTTACTTAAAAAAAAACAGAACTGCAAACTTTTTTTTAAAATATATGAAAATAATATTTTTCATAATTTAGACAAATTGTCAGCAATGTCATTGTGCTGGGTTTGGAAATTAATTTAAGAAACTTACCATTTCTAAGACCATAATACGCTCCTAAAAATAAAGTATAAGATTCCATCAGAAAGCGAAGAATATAAACACAATGTAAGTCAAACAGTGATGAATAGGATTTATTCGGGGGGTTTGGGGGTCATATGTAGAGTTTCTTATAATAATCTCACTGAATGGGAACTGTTGTATTTAATTGGATGTCTAACCTATTTACCATACTATCTCACATAGAAATTTGTTCCAAAATAAAGAAACTCCCTAGAGACACAGAAAGAAAGGACTTGAAATAAATTACTCCACAATATATTTTTTTCAACTAGTACATTAGGTTTTTAATATTGTTGATTTTACTTTTATGTATCACAAAGAATTATTTCTTTTTTTGATCATCTCTGACTGTAAAACTAGCATGTTTCGGAGTTCATGTCATGTTAGCATCTGGTTTAGTTTTCTTTTAGGCATTTCCTTAGAACACTAAAAAGTAAATTCCATATCATTATTCTTTTATCCAGAAATAGCTCTGAATAATGTTTTATTAATAACAGGATGACATTAGTCAAAGTCTCATGTCAAACAAAAATAAAATACAAACAAAATAAACTTGTGTCAGTTTTTAATCCAGCACAAGATACAGAGGACCCAGAATTAACAAATTTACTCTCTATATTTTACATTATTTCTCCAATTAAAAGTATCTTTTAAGAAAAATCTTAAGCAAGTAAAATCAAGATGGTGTACTCTGGTACTGTACCCTGATCAGGTATGGTATCTTAAGCAATCTGACAAAATGCATATTCAAGTGTTTAGATGAGCCCACATTTAGAGTACATGACCACTAAGACATTACAGGAACTTCTACCTTGCTCAAACATTACTCAGATTTTTCTCATGAAAGGTACTGTACAAAATGCTAAAGTCTTTATTCTTTCATAGAAGTTGATCTGAGAAACAGACCAAATATTTCCATGCATCAGAACAAACATGATAAAAAATGTAATGTGAAAAACTCAGAAATATTTATATTAAAATGTTTGTTCCTCCACAAAATTGCAGTGGCTGTTACAAACACTCATATTGATTTAAAGATTCTGGAACAAACCCCAAACTCATTACTATAAAAAAGGTGGTATTTATAGATCTCATAAATTTGTGGTAATAATGAACTGCAATTCAGATATATAACTCTCTTCAGCCAAAAAGGCATACTTTGAAAAAAAGTCTTAGAATAAGTGTATCAGTAGAACGATTCCACAGGTAGAATAAACAGTATTTTCAAAATTACTCATGTATTAAATAAAGTGCATGATGCCAAATTATAAAAATATAATAAATTTCTACAAATTCAGCAGATAATTTTCTGAAGACTAATCTAATGTACTAAGAAATTTACCATGGATAATTTAAACACTATCAATACATTTGCAAATTAAGACTATTTTTTTATTTATTAGCTAATAGAAATTGCTAATTCAAAAGCAAATGACAATGGTTAGGAAATGTTTTTCTAGAGAACATAATTCAGTTGAATATTGCAATTACATCATGCATAGCATATTATTTTCATGACTCCAATCTTTTGTACCATGGAATAGCTTTGGGGGAAAGAGTACTATTTTATTTGCTAGTAGTCCTTAATTTGACAATCAAGTACCCTCTAGCAATCTACTTCAATAAAAGCATTCATACATTAACGTGCTTTTCTTAAGTGGGGCTCAGAGGATAAAAATATTCCATATTATCTAGGTTAACAAAAGTATAAAGAGAGCCAGATTCAGCTCCAGGAAACACCATGGTTCAAAAAATCTCTCACTTTCCTCTTCCTTCCTATGCTTTATATATGAAGATTTTACAGTTTGGGGAGATTCAGTCTTGATGACACAAGCTGTTTTTTTACAATCATTTGCTAGCAAAGTTATACATATTCAACCACTGCAAGTTTAGAATACAACTGTAAGAACAGAGGATCCCAGATTGCAGACATTTTGACACACATTGACTAAGCTGGACATACTACTATCTAGAAGAATAATAAATGTTTTTGTTCAGTACTTTGACTGTGACAGCATGGATATCTCAAGGAAGAAAAAATTGCTATTAAACATTTGAATACAAAAATAGCAGCCAGAGCAGTATAATTCACACACTTAACCAGAACTGCCAGTTAGGGAAGGGCATAAAGTAATTCAATCAAGAGCTTTACAAACCTCAGAAATACTAGCAGACACATATATCCATACAAGACACTATTATGATGCAATTTCCTGCAGTATAAAATTACTCCTCATTCAATCAGAGGTAATATCATTAGAACAATTTGTCAACCATAAAGGTTCACATGAAAGCAGATGCAGAATTGCTTCACATGAAAGGAGATCTTTTTACATTGATGTAACTAGATATGCACCTGTGTAAACTGCTTGTGCAGACAAGCTCTCAGCCTTGTTGAACTTGAGCTGCCAGAAAGCCAAGCCAAGATTTTTGCTTGAACAGGAAACAGCTGGATTGGTGTGTTGTGTAACTTCTGGGTCTTGCAACTTGTCTCCTCTTACTGGATCAAACTGCTTGTACACTCTCTGATACTTCTAGCACTCAAAATGCCTTCTATTATATGAGAAGAGGAGCTTTACCTTCAAACAAACTCCTATGACAAAACTCAGGTCAATACATAACGTCATTTTCCTCATGAGCCTTATCTTCAATGCCCTCACAAATGTCCTGCTTTCAGCACACTTACAGAATACTGCCTCATTAATACACTCTTCATATTGTATGTAACCCTTTCTTATATTCATGTTGGATATTGTTTGCAGCAAATTGTTGTTACAAATTTCTTTTTTCCCTTCTGTATTCCGAAGAATACATACACTACCCTCCTTAATACTATCTTGAGCCTCACAATTCAGACATTACAGCCTGGTTTTGCTTTCTTAGCCACTTCACTTTGAAAGGAGTATGTTTTCTTTGACTGTCACACTTAAATACTATTCCAAAGCTGAGCTTAGGATAAATCTGACTTTCTAAGTGCAAATAAAGTGCTTAGCACAAACAGCTTTAGTGCTAGAGGACATATAGTGAGGATTTATTGTATTGTATCAAGTCCTGGCATATACTGACTGGTCCCTTCTTCCTCAGGAAGGTGATTATGGACATTTAGTGCTTCAGGGACTTTAAATACTTAATTAAAATATTTTACTTTCAGTTTTATTCAGAGATACACAAGACACTAACACAGCACAGAGAATTTAAGCAATGATGTAGAATATGCAACATTTTTGCAGTTCTGAATGCAGAGTAGCAGTGCCTGCCCCTATTCACATACAGTTTCAGTGAAGCCACCAGCATAACACAACAATTTCAGTATTTAGAGTGACTTAAAAGCAGCATTATATTCACTGATTAATTACATTTACAGACCACTTCAGTTTTCTCTAATGTGCAACTTAAATGGTGGGGCAGAAACTCATCAGTGATTATTACTAGCTATTGAGTCTTATTTGCATGTATTTCCAAATCTGAATTTAAGCTACAAGGTAGTTCAGAAAATTGTAATACTGTAACAAAGTTTGGTTAATTTTAAGGATGATAAAAAAGGAGCAAGTTAAGTGAGAACAACATATACCTGGAGAGCTCCTATTTCTTCTTCTCTTCTGTTTGTCTTCTCTAGTAGCTCTGCAAAATGAGAAAAACACTTGTAAATTCAACTCCTGTCTCATAGCCTGATAGAAGAAGTATTGTGTAAAACAGCTATTGAGGTTTTTATTTTACACATTTCATAACACTCCTTTTCAGCTGAATAAACTATTAGATTATAATGTATCACTCCTATGACTGTTTCCAAGCATGGATTGTTGAGGTGACTGAAAAACAGCCACAAGAACACACAGAGACAGTTGGACTGGGGGGAAAAAAAGCCACACAAATTCACAGAGAAACTTCTCTATGCTTAAATCAATCTTCTGGTGTATTTTTAGAAGTGAATGAAAAAAAACAAATCAGAGATTCATTCTGAAAATTGACTAAAACAGATCATGAAAGCTATGCAACCATATATGAAAAGTTAACTGTACGTTACTGCAGAGTAGGTTATTTTGACTGTTACGACAATAATTACATTTTCTCGCTAAAATGGAACAGTTTTGATAAAGGAAATAGTTCATTGTGACAAAATATTACAAAAGCTTTTTATAGTCTTTACACCATAAAGTCCTAATATCTTCTATCATCACTTGAGTGACAATTACATACATTGCCACATACATGTACATATGTAACACTTCACAT
>VWZD01008577.1:1060-12664 GCA_013396695.1 Sakesphorus luctuosus
ACAGATAAAATTAAACCTCTGCCCCCACTTTAATCAGGACTGATCATTTCCAAGTATAGTTGTCATAGTCTATGCCCCTGACATCCACCATATAACTGTGTGAAGTGTCACCCATCTACAGCTGCATAAATATTGAAATAGTGAAAAAGCAACACAAAAGAAGAAGATAGACTATCTGGGGCCTTGTTTCAGAACAGTTAGTCACTGAATCATGGGGACAGTTTTTCAGGTCATATTTATTTTAGAAGTAGCGTCATTTTTGAAATGTGCTAATGACCATCAGTTATACTAATGAAAAAAAGGGAGCACTAACACTAGTGTCAAAAAACTAATTTCTCAGAAGTTTATCTTTTCATTTTCACTCCTTCCTGGTCCACCCTGTTCACCTATAGGTTGACATTGGAACTGAGGAAAATGTTTACTGCCACACATGCAAAATGAAGCTGTTACATTGAAAGATAGNTTACATTGAAAGATAGTTAATACACTGCAGTAAGCTGTTAAATTAATCTGAAATAAGAGGAAAAAATAATTAGCCTGTCATATAGTCCACTCCCTTCAGTGTTAAGACAGAGGCCCCTTTCTTTAAAAGCAGACTTTTTTCACCTAGTAGATGGATATTTATCATTGTCTTTAAATTGTTTTTTTTCTGAACAAGTTTTATTTGTATCTTATATAGAGATGTTTGGTGAGTAATTAGGCAATGTCTCTATAAAATCATAATTGTATCAACAGCTGAGACAATAATTACATTAAACTGAAATTTTGCACAGTATTCCCCATTCATGTGTAACTCACAGAAACATAAGCAGAAGTTGGACATGGTGATGGGTGTCATTTATCTGGAATCATTTAAAAGAAAAAAGGACATTCTGGAAAAACAGAGCACTCCTTAGAGACCTAGTCAGAACTATGACCTTACACAATCCTTCCTAAATTCTCACAACTTGCATACGGTTGTTGTTTACACATGTATGGTTCCTGTACTGCTAAGGCAATGTGGATTAAGAGGAAAGTCAGGATGAACCCTCTCCATTTGGGTCAATGTGCTGTTGGATCACATTGTTCATCTTCTGGGGAAAACCTCAGTCTAATGTGTAGAAAAGTAATTTGGTCCTCATTATCTTGCAGTTCATTATATATTCATGTGCTGATGGAGATATATGTGGTCTTAACAAAGAGACTTATTGCCTATTTGCATATTTTTATATAATTTTAATTGTTTACTATTGTTTCAAGGAATGGATTTCAGTGAGCATGAATAGTATCTTTCAATATAGAAAATTATTGTCATCAGGACTGGTTAAACTAATCCTCTGAAATTTTTGGCCACACTTTTTCCATTCTGTGAATTTTTCATGATTTTTATTTGCTTTTTTTTCCTGCTTTTTCTTCTGCTCATTTTTTTTTAAATTTATTGGTCTTTAGTTCTACTCTAGTTTCATGAAATTAGACAATTTCCTTGAGCATGGCATATTTCTTAGTACTTTCCTCATACTTATTACAACTCAAAGTATTTAAAAGTCATTACAGCTACAGTCATGCAAGTTAGTAACTTAACATAAAAATCATGCAAAGTTTCCAGTATTATCACATTTGTGTTCCTTTAATTTACTTCTTGGTTTCTCAGCTTTAAGTATTATACTTAAGTCACATTTTCCAGCTTTTCTTTCCTATGCTAAAGCTGGTTTCAGATTCCTTATATTCAGACAAGTCTATCTGGTATTTAAAAAACTTACCTACTTTCCAGTGAAATGAGAGCTATTAATACATTGTCAGGCTTTTGATTTGTGGGGGAAAGGCTTTTTCCCCTGTTCATCTGTTGACTAAAAAGTGTCCAAGAAGTAGAGTCAAGTGGACCTTAATTCTCTCAGCTTGTCCCCAGTCTTGCTACTCACTTTGTCAACTGGTCAGAGTTCCTTTTGGAAGATGCTTGCTGATGCTTCAAAGAAAACCTGTCCTGGGAAAGATCTCAAAGGTCATCTAAGTGAGCCTCTACTCTCAGACAAAGCCAATGTTTCCATGACATATTTGCCTAACCTTTTCTTAAAACTTTCTTTTATATGATAAACAAGATAATATGTTCCAGTAATTACTCATTTTGCAGTCCAATTCTCTTCTCCTTGATGTTCAGTTTATCTCTTACACTACAATTTCTGCTTACCTTTTAAATTTTCATGTGTCAGGATTCTTGCTTCAGAAATGGTAACTGCAATTCCCTTCTTTACTCTAGGTCAATTTTTGTCGAAGTTTGATCATCCCATAACATTCTTCTGAACTTTCCTTGATTCCTACCTGTGAATGCAGTTCTCTGTACTGGACAAAATGCTTCAGATGAAGCCTTTTCAATATTTTGTAAAGGGATACAATTACCCGCGGATCATACTTCTGTTTACACATGCCTATTGATACTTGCCTGTTATTGCACAAGCAATAACAAGAAACAAGAGGCAAAAAAGCCCTTTCTTTGTGATCTCATGTCCCTACGTTATTTCATGCACAAATCAGTTCTTCATTCTAAATCTGTATTGATGACTTCTCACCTAACTTTTGATCTTTGTACTTTTCCTTATGGAGTTGCATGCTATTTAAAATTTTCAAAGCAATACTCCAAACTGTTAACTATAATTCCAATTCAGGACATTCTAGTGACACTAAATATGTTAAATGAGCATCATCTGTAATTGAAATCAGTAGAGTTTTTATTCTGTTATTCTAGTAATGAGTGAAAAGAGAGCAGTACCCAAGGATGACCCCAGAAGAAATCCATAAAATTGAGCCAACATTAGATATTCTTTAAGTATGATCTTCTAGATGGTTTTGCCTATATCTGATCATAGATCCAACTCACGAAATTTTTAGCCTCATTTTGAGAAGATTATATAGGGAATTTTAAGAACTTTCCTCTGGCTGACACACATCTAAACTGGTTTTTCTCCTCTGTCCACATTACTTGTTAGTTGATAAATGAAATAGTCTTAAACTTTTATTCTTGTTTATTCTAGAGAAACAGCGTTGACTCTTTCACATTTTCTATCATTTTCTAGGATAATTACTTACAAAACCCTTTTAGTTCTTTACTCAGTATTTTTCTGCAAATTAAAACAAAATGAATTGACTACAATAACGCAGCTCCTCATCTTCTTCTTCTTTTAAAGAGACATATTATAATCTACATTCTCAATGAAATTCTTTAGTCACCTATCTGCAGTATACCAGTTAAGAATCTTGACAAATTGGACACCTCTTCGAAACACTGTAAAGAGAAAAATAACTTTTATGTATTTGGATTAAGTACTAAATAAGTATAGACAGCTAATTCAGACGACCACTGAATGTTTAAAGTTAGGGACCAAAAAAACCTTACTTTTATCCATGGAAACATCATCCATTCTCCATGAGTTCTAATTCTTCATTAATATTTTAGAGGGTTTTTAGGTTTTTATCTCTAACTGATACAGAATGAATTTCCCCAGACTCAGTTGATCTAAATAGACATGTATCTGTTCTAGCTTAATTTTTTTACCCTTATTTTTTTATTATGCTAAATTCAACTGAAACCATTGGAAATTTTATTGAAGGATGATGTAAAATGACACAAAACTCTGCATTCTTCATTTTAGTACCCATTGAAAGCTTTCGTTATTGGGTAGTAAAAAGAGGTCTTTTTTTGTCATCTTTACTACACTACTCCCATTCTTTCTCATTATACTTTATAGACTTTTCTAGTTCCATAATATTCTGTGCCTTGGTTTTTGTCCCTAGAGGCTTTCTCCTGTAGTTACATGAAGTCATTTGACCTACTCTGCTATAGGCTTCTATCAAAATTTGTGATCACTGAAAAGCTGATGATGTAGAAAAATTAATAATTTAAATATTTTTTCAGTCTTCCTCCGCATCAGAATGGTGGGTGCTTGTATTCTATTAATATAACTTCCTTCAGGATGTGCCTTAATTATAACAATGCTGCAAACACCACAAACAAAATAATAAATTAAATTAAATTAAATAGAAGTTGCAGATGATATTTTGATTGTGGTAGTGTGTAACCTATGGAAATCTGGAAAAATAACAGAAGAAAAGAGTTGCAGCAAAACTCCAGAGCATCAAGGGTTCATTTCAGCGAGGCTGCTTCCTGGCGAACTCAAACTTTTCACCATGCGTGGCTCCTATATATACTTAATAAATGTTTCATTCCTACTGTTCAGTCTGTTCAATCCACCCCTTGATAATGAAACAGTTGTTTTTGAAAGCTCATCTATTTATATCCACCTGCTTTGCATGCACAAGCAGACTGCTTGATAGAGAGAGATGACAGACATAGATAAACATTAATCTCATTTTGACTTTGCATTTGGTATTACTAGAATAAATCTTAAAATATATTAGTATAAAACCAGTGCCTTGAAACGTAAATCAGACATGATTTGTCTGATTGATTGATCAGACATGAGAAATCAGACATGTAGTTATGTTGTTGACATGTTTGTTCCTCATGCTGAATTCCCCCACAAAGAGAGCATTAGGAATACAATATGCAAGCTGTACAGAACAGTCATTAATACCATTAAGTATACTTTACTAAAAAATGCCTTAAGTATAAGGTTTTGGTCCTGCTTTAAGATTTTCATGTCTATGACCTTTAAAGGAGCCTAGTTGGTAAAGGATACTGTCATTTTTCTTACAGTGTTTCTCTGTGTATGGCTTCAGACATAAAATATTACAATGTCCAAGGTATTATCTAATCCTTTGTCCTTCTTATATTACATGATCAAAGACACTATGAAACCAATAATGAGCGTAACATGAGTTCTGCTTTATTTCACTTAAGTAGAGAAAATGTCTTTAAAAATGCATTGGGTTTCAAAGTCTAAGGAAGGTTGAGGTCAGTGTTTCTATTTTGCTTTTCAAGAATAAAGAATTCTCACTTTGTATGCAATTATAATCTGGACCTTGACACTTGATATGAACACGGAAACAAAGGGTTAAGTCTGCATTCAGAAATACTTTTCTAGAACCTGTATTTGACAAATTTTCAACTTTTTAAAAAGAAGATAAAATCTACCCATCTGTCTAAAGTCTTAAGCTCTGCAGTGACAAACACTTGCAATCCTTTGGCCTGTGTTACGTAGAAAATCAGATCACAGTGGTTTCTCTTAACTACATTTATTAATGTAGTTTAAAAATTAGAAATAATCATGTCAAAGATTGTGGTCAGAACTTTTCCATGGACTGGAATTGGAATATAGCACTGTGGGGGAAAAAAAAAAAAGAAATGTAAATGGAAGTTCACTGAAGCTCTGCAGAGCAGCACAATTGATCCCAAGTGTAAGCTACTTAGTGAAAGCAAGTGGGCAGAAGATGAGATTTGCACACCACTGTTACCTTTAAGAGGAAAACTAGGAACTGTTTTGTTTTATTTTATTTAAGTGGGAAAATAAAAGTAATTTACCATATTGAAATAAGCAAAATAAAATACATCAGGGCCTAGAACAAGAAAGTGATGAGGTGTCTCATTGCCGTTTCAAGAACCTGCTTAGCACTGAAGTCACTCATCCAAAAGACCTGAGTACCAGATCAAACTGTCAAGATGGCTTTACTCTGTTGCATTTACACTGAGTTTTATGTCAGACAAACAGTAGATAAAAAGATGAAGGGGGAGGATTTGAAACACAAAAAGCAAATAAAAATAAACCAAAGAAACCAAAGTATCTGCCTAACAGCTAATCTAGTTCTCTCTTTCTCTTCAGGAAAAATCTCTTCTGTTTTTAGCCTGTTCTGCACTCTGATAGCTAGGATGATGAGGACCTAAGTAAGCTCAGGTGTAAGTAGGATCATCCTACTTACCTTCTCAGAGAGTGGACTACTTCCCAAGAAGTAGCAAGAAAAGCAGCAAGAGCACCTGCTCCAGCCAGATTTAGTCAGCACAGCACTTCTCATGACCAAACCCATGGCTCTGATGAAGACTTGACTCCAGGAAGAACAGGGATGTCTAAATCCCAACTTACCAAAACATCAGGAGGAAGAAGAATTCAAACAGGCTTCTACACCAACTGCCTGTTTCCCCAACCACCATTCAGAGGTGTTTGGGTCTTGCATGATACTTTCCAGAAGGGCCTGATTCTTTCTGGGTGCCATGTCTGGAGTGGCCTTCATGCAGCTTTACCTGTGTGCCATGGAGAGGCCGGACCTACTCCAGTTGTCTAGCTCCCTCTGTAGTCAACTGAGAGAGGTGCTGCCAAAGGGTGGATGGTCCATCCTTTCTACTGTTGGGCCATCTGGGGCTAATGGATAAATCTCATTGGGTCTGTTTATTCCTTGCTGAAGGGGAATCTTGCATCTTCAAAAACTTGCATATTCTAACAAAAGCTATTCATTTAATCATTGTAATATCTGAGTTGAACGCTATCAGCTACACACTCTAAACCTCACTTTATTGGTTTTAACACAATGGCACCAGTTAAATGTCTCATGGTAACACCATACTGACATCTGCCTCAGTTGTCAACTTAAAACTTGGATGAAAAACTTATAAATTAATTCTCTTATTAGATTTGTATCAATCAAGTGTCAACTTTTTTTATTGTCAGAATCATCTAGCCGATTTGAGTGCCAGACTTCTTAATGAGTGAATCTACATGCTTTCATAAGTTCAGATTTGCTCAAGCATCCTTTTCAACATGGTCGAATGACCCGCATTTCCCTGAGGATGTTATGAACCCCAACTTCCAATCTTATACATGTTCCCAACAAATGTGGCTGTAAATTCAATTCCAGTAAGCAGACTTGCCTTTTACTTTCAGCACATTCCCTTTATTAGACTACATACATTCTAGACTTTATAAAAATGGCAAAAAACAAACAAACAAACAAACAAACTGTTTCTTAAGATGTGTTTTCTATTTCTATATTGCACAAGGAATGCCATACAGGAAAAAGGTATGTGGTCTTTTTATGAACCCTTCCAAAAGAAGAAATAAAATTGTTTATTTATAAAGCCAGAGGAAAATTTACTGTGGAACCTCAGAGTCTGAATGTGTTGTTTTGCAAAATTAATTATGTTAGGGACTTCAGGTTAGCTAAACAGGGTAGGCCTTTTTCTTGTTTATTTGTGTGTATGAGTGAGAAGGGGGTTACTATGTATGGGATTTCCTGGTTAGTTTTGAAACGATACAGTGTATGGAAAAGTCAAAACTATTATTTTCTTTCATGCTCATGGGATCAGGGCCACAAAACCAAGAAAACAATGTGGTTTAGATCCAAGAACTTACTTAGAAAAATACAGCTGGCTTTGATATGTCTAGATAGTTTAAATATCCAAATTTCTGAAAGGGCTAGGGACACCAAAATTATAGTTTTATTTCTACATAGTTTTAATGATCTCCAACTTCCTTGACACCACCATCACTCATCACTGATTGTTCACATATACTCTTAATATAAGAAACATTTTTTTATCCACATTTATAAAGGAGATGAGATTATCACCCTCTATTTTAAGAAAATGAAAAAGGTATACAGAAAAACATGGATACTACTGCTACAACAATGAATTTGTAACTTGGACTAGTTAGAAGCTGAGATAATGCTGGAGTACTCAAATGCTTTTGTACTGCTTTTGTTGGATTTCAATCTCCTTTTCAAAATGGCATGATACACTTCCTATTTAGACGCTTCTTAAAAAGGGTGTGTTGAAGAGGTTGACTAAAATCTGAGTGGCTGAATCAATAAATGGTTCACTGCAATGGCTCTTTCTTGGAAAGCAACTCCTGATTCCAGCAACTGCATTTCCAGAAATATCTGGATCCCTCTCAGATCTGCAATAAATAATTTGTAGTTGTTAGAGGAATCATCCCTTCTTTGTGTATTGTGTCATTCTGTTGTGCAATCTGGTGAAACTGGTCCCAAATGTAAAACCTTGACAGAAATAAAAAAGCATCATAGTAATGCATAGCCAGTAATGTCACCAGTTTCTTCCTACATTTTGATATAAATCACTAGCTAATACTGGCAGTAGTGCAGAACCATAGTTCGCATATGACTGACTCAACTGGACTGCTGGTTTTCAAGTAAATAATCCCAAGAGATCTATCGAGTCATCAATCAGACACCTGCAAAAAAAAAAAAAAAAGATATTTAGAAAGTAAAATCACTTCTAGGGCATTGTGGGAACTTGAACACATGAAAGATAGTAATACTGAATCTTAATTTTTAGCTACTGATATTTGAAGAGATAATGACTAGCTTGTATAACTGGATGGCTTCCTGAGAAGGAGAAATCTTGCATTTTCAGGTGATTAAAGTATGAAACACTTATAACATCAGCCAGTGTCTTTTTATTTTTTATTTAAACACAAGATTTAATGTTAAAACCAGAGTATGTTCCTTTCACAGCACCTTAATTAAATTGCAAGGTAATGCCAATTAGTGTCACATTGCAGTGCAGAAGAGCCAGATGATCAATATCCTTATGGATCCAGTACGTTATGGTCAATTCAGATGCTTCAACAATTGGTCATCTGTTACTGACATTGGTCACTTCTGTTTGTATCACAGAGAAATTCATACAGCCTATGGACCAGATCCCTTTCAAGTAGAAGCTAAACTAGAAGACACTCTTCAGAGGGACTCCTGATGATTCCCAGCCCCTAATGGGCACATAGCTTGAAGAATCAGACCAGAGGTAATCTGAACTGCACCCCCAAAATTCAGGTAGTTTGGATCAGGGGACTTCAGCATTTTCTGTAAGTGTCTAAAGAGAGGGTGTCAAGGTAATGAAATCAGATTGTTCTTGGTGGTGCCAAGCAATAGGACAGGAGGCAACAGGCAGAAACTGATGCATAGGAAGTTCCACCTGAATATGGGAAAGATCTTCTTTATCACGAAGGTGATCAAGCACTGGAATAGATTGCCCAGAGAAGTTGTAGAGTCTCCCTCATTGGAGATATTCTGGAATTGTGTGGACCCAATTCTCTGCAATGTGCTCTAGGATGACCCTGAATGAGCAGAGGGATTGGGCCAAATACCCAGCATGGTTCCCTCCAACCTTACCCATTCTGTGATTCTGTGGTTTGGTTTTTGTTTTGTGTTTTTTTTGTTTGTTTGGGGTTTTTTTGTTTTGTTTTTATTTTGTAGGTCTGCAGTGAGTATAGGGCACTATGTGCTGACACACAAAAGTCAGCACTCTGCGGACTGAATATAAAAGCAGGTTTCTAATTAGATATAAAGTAACTAAAGGGACTAGTTTCCTAGTTTAAGCTTCACGGTGAAGTACCTTAAAATAATTACAGTTGTGTGCTTCATATGCCATATTCTGAGGGAATCTGCAGAGCCTTTTAGAGATTTACCTATATCAGAAAGGCCCTGTACTGCCTGGAAACCAGTTTCTGCTGCCTGATGCATTGCATTAGAGAGGGAGCATATTCTGAGCCTGATGTCTATTGTGGCAAATATTCCATATGTCTTATGTTAACGACTTAGTTAAAATTTGTTTGGATTGCCCAGGGAAGCTAAATATTGTGTCTGTAGTACTAGTATGGACCAATTTCAGATCTGTATCCTCATCAGAGAAACTAAAAAGCAGAGAACAGGCCTTACCTTTATCACCTTTTAAACAGGGCCAATTACACTAATGCAACATGATCTTTTGTTAGACTGTTCAGAAATACAACTGCAAAACAAACAAAAAACCCACATTAACCTATGCTGCATGATGATTTGTTTAATTTTTTTCTACTGGACCAATATTTTTGAAAATCTGATATATTATTAAAATTAAGTATTAGATTTTTTTTCATGTAGTTTTATTCTCTTTGAAAGGCAGACTCCTTTAAATAATGTATTATGTGCTTAAGCCCTCTTTATGCAGTAAGACTTGTGAAAATGATACCTTTTGAGCATATACAGGTGCAAATGTATTTCACCACCACCCTTAAAATAAATATAACTCAGATTTCTTCTGAAGAAACTGTTTAATTATGCATTACTTTTTATCTCATTATTTGTTTAAACATTCAGAGTTTTCTTCAGGATTGACATTGAACCAGTAGTTTGTGTTTCTGTGTCCTGAAGGCACTGGTAATTCTAAAACACTTGAGAGATTTATGAACTGTAGCGGACAAGTTTTCTGAGTACCCCTTGAAGACCACACCAATTTATTAGCATGCCATTGTGACTTTTTAAAAATTAAAGACAAAATAATGAGTTTTTTCATCCATCTACTAAGACAGAAATTGCATTTTCATCATCTCTTGTAATACTTTTTATGTCATATTCCTTTTATTGATCTTGGAATAGAATTATATAGGAGGTTTCTTAGCAGGATTTATGAAATATTCAAATAGAACTTCATAATCTGTTATAAAAATCTGGTCCCTTGCTTGCTTTGATTTACTGTTTTTCTGTATACATGTTGCTGTTGCTGGGCCCTATCCTCTGCTTTTACAAGGCAGTCGAACAACCAAGTGATGCAATAGAGAGAAAACAATAATGTTTTTTATGTATTGATGATCCAATCTCAGTGTCTGCCATCCTGAGAATTTTGTCTCATCTGCATACCTAGGTAAGAACAGATATCTTCTCCATTGGATTGTTTTCATGGAGTACTGACACTGTCACTGGTTAGCTACTCATGGAAAACCAACACAATTGATTATCCTGACAACACTTTGAGAGTATTTAGTGATGATTTCATTTTGTGATCATTCTATGTCATGGACACCATTGGCCACAAGCAGGTCTTAATGATATTTCAGTTATTTGGGCCAAATATGTTTGATTTTCTTTCTGACCGAAAGACAGATAAGATAGATAAAATCAAGACTCAATTCATATTCCTGTGAAATTAATTGTTTCTATATTATCTTTAATAACTCATTAGGAATAAACAAGTTGAATCTTGTCTCTCTGGAGACAGTAAGAATTTTTCCACTTAGTGAACATTTCATTCTCAGATTCAAACTGTTACAAGTTCTGTTGTTGGAGACTTCTAGAAAGATGGTGTCCAAATTTCTCTGGAACTTTGTGATCTTCTCTCCTTATTTTTCATTGCCATTTTTGTCATTGTCAGGTGTACACTTAGACTAAGAATCTGTTTCATCATTAGCTATGTGTGGACTTTGCAATTTGGCCCAGCAGTAAAACCCAAGTTCTAAAACGTGATTCCCTAGTAACAAGTACATTTAAAGAATTTATTGCAAAATTGACCAGAATAGGAAAAGATCTTAAAATATATCAAATAATGGTAGACAAAATGCAGGAAATGCGTACATGCTCCATTGCTTTTTATAGTAAAATTTGTAGCAGAATGCAAATTCTTTTTAAGGATTGATTATAGGAACATTTTCAAAGGCAGCAAGGACAGTTAGTTATCTAGTTCTCATTGAAAACCAATCGAGCTTCGGTGTATCATTCTACTTTACACTGTCAAGAACTTCTTAAACATGGCATATTTTGTGTTTATCAGTTTTGCATTTCAGTTAGTGTTGCGTTTTTTCCCAATCTTCTTTCCAGAAGAATATTATTTGTGGGCTTCTGTTTTCATTTTAAAAAGTGAACTTACTTTTTTGTCCCCACGTATAGATTAGCTCATACTGTTATCCCAGC
>VWZD01008577.1:12687-31037 GCA_013396695.1 Sakesphorus luctuosus
CTAATACAGCCAGTCAAACTTTGGACACAGAGCCATAAGTAGTTTGTTCTAGATATCTGTCACACAATATCTTTTGACTGTCTAGTGACACCTGCAATAGAGATCAGTGTATTCATGTTATTGCCTTTGACAGTCTTCATTTTTAAAAATTACTTTCAGTGGTCTTCCAGCTCATCCCTATTATACCTGTTTTCGTGTTTTCTGTCAGCATGTCATGTCAAAATATCTATCAGAACTACCACTATGTAGACAGAAAGGCATTGCAAATACAAACCCCCACATCTGCTACTTATGCATCTTTGCTTTCCAACATCATAAAAACAATTTCCATAGCAGAAATTCTATCAGGGTGGGTGGAATTGGGTGCCTGAAGGAAGGAGTAGTGGGTAAAATCATTCAGTACTTCTGCTCCCAAATATGTTCAGTGACTTTAAAAGGCAGATGTCTGCTTGTTTTTAGAACACCTTAAATGCATTTGTGACAATGGCAAAGGCTGTCTTTGGACATCATATTTTCTCTGTCTGCAAGTAATTTTGAACAGCTAAGTAAATATTTATCCGAACAACGCTGAATGTTTCTTTTCCATATCCTGCACAAATGGTCATTTGCTCAGTCATTCTTACCGTACTGATGATTTTTAATTGCAAAATAACTTGAAAAGGAAACAGAGGTCCAAGAAGGAATATCCTTGAGATCTGGATTTATCCTCAGAGTACTCAGGATTCATTTAAAGTGTTTATATCGTCTGTCAGTTGGTATTCATAATTATTGTAGCACTTATAAGTAGAGGGGAAAAACTTTTTTAAGCATCAGCTTTTTCAGTGTTTGAATCCAGGCATAGAATCATAGAATGGATTAGGTTGGAAAAGACCTCCGAGATCATCAAGTCCAACCCTTGGTCCAACTCCAGTCCATTTATTAGATCATGGTACTCAGTGCCACATCCAACTTTTTTTTTTTTTTAGGCATATTTAAACACCACACTTTTCACATCTTATTTAATTATCTTAACGACATTGAACATGAAAAACAGAGTGATACATGTGACAGCCAGATGGAATTTAGGGTATTTAGTATCTGAAAAGAATTGTAAGAAAAATTGCTGAGCAGTGTCAGCGCATGCTGGCTTATATTTTCGGGGAAATCACTAACTTAGGTACCCCAGGCTCCCTACATAAACACCAGAGAGATATAGGTCCTTTTAGGCCATAATCCATTTGATGTATTTATCTGCCTGCTTAAAAAGAACTAAATAGCACATTTGGTTTTAATGACTATTTTCTTCACAATGCTCAGATTTCAATTTATTATAAAGGCTCAGAGTGAAGTATATATAACTTTAAATGAATTGAGTGTCAGTCAAATGATTCAATTTAGGTTTGTTTTATCTTGCTATGTTAAACACAAGACATAAGGACCTAGATTTGCCTTCTCACTAATTTTAGCCAATTGAAAGTTGGTTTCAGAACACAACTGAAAGCAACAACTAATACACATAATGTCATCTGTGGCACTCGGGAGGGGAATGTTCTTTTCCATTGACTACAGCGGGGGGTAGGTGATTCATTTACACTGAGACAAACAACAACTAGGTGGTTAAAATTAAGCAAGAGAAACATCCTTCATACACTAGCTTTATGGTTCCAAAAATACCTGTATGAAGATTTGAGCTATGTTGATCAGCCAAAGATACTGCCTTTGCAAAGGTGAAAAACTAATTCAGGCACAAAGTCAACATTTTTTACAATGATGTTGCTACTTTTAAGTACAAGATACTCAAATGGATGGTTAGGATGTTAAAACCTTTGATTTATTAGTGTCAGTCAGCCACTGAGGTCAGTGGAAACATGATATGATACAGCACAAATTGAATTAAGTGTGAAGTAACTTGTATGGCACATAACTGCAACAATATACTCCAGCATGAATGATCTACCCCTTCTTTCTTCCTTGCTCTCCTTCAACACAACTTTTTTCCAGTAATCACTATATGAGTCTCCATCCTATACTCTTGGCCAGCAGCAATTCTTCCTTATTATATTCAAGTGCAGGCCCTTGGATTTGTAATAAGCTTTTCACATTTGACAACGTTCTCCATCAACTAAGTAATGGTTCTGTGTAATTTCAGAGAAAAAGGTAAAGGGCCTTCTTCTGCAGCAAAGTTAGGATGACACTTCTGAGTCATACAATAGCAATCTAGCACAAATAAGAAAGACAGCAGCTAAGTTAAGCAAAGGACGTTTCAACACTATTTGGTGCTGTTTAACTTCTTGGCACAACTACTTAGGTAATGATGATGAGGAAACATTCTGGTGCATTTAGAAGTTTCTCTTAAGTAATTGTGTCCTCTGCATAGTAATTTCCAGATGAAAAAGTTTTCATAAGAAACATTTCCATGTGAAATTAATAAAAAACATCTTTCTTTTGTAGATTCCTCTAGATTTACATGTCTTCTATTAGGAAATTCCTAACTTGTTTTATCTAGGCAAACAGGCTCAAAATTAACTGCGGACTCAGTTGAGAAAATGCTTGCAATGATTCTTAGTGTTTTCAAATCCTGTTTTGATCCCATGCAAGTTCATGAGTTAGAAATTGCTACAATTTAATTAGGAAATTTTTGCAGTTGTCCAAATGTTTGCTTCTGTTATGTAAATAACAATGGAACAAATTATATTTTCTTGCTATTCAAATCAATGAAATCTAGACCCATTGTGAACGTGTATTTACAGATCAAACAGTAACAAAATGGGAAGTAAATAGTTTGCTGTTATCAGATATTGCCACTTTTTACAAGAAAGTGAACATTCAGAGAAGAGATTTCTTTGATTTAGATTACTTCACTGATTTGGAAACATACAGTTATGGACTAAAATTATACTATCAACTTTGCATTTTATGGAAAGACAAGAAAGGAACATTTATTACTGAATATAAACTAGAAATATATATATTGTGGAATTGTCTAAATAATAGCTATTGTATATCAAATATAAAACTTTCACAAACCAGAGTTAGACATCTCCTATTCACTTCTAGGTTTGTAAAGTGGATTGGAATTATTACTGTTATTGACATAGACTATTTTAGTGGAAATAAGTATATTTAGCATAGTTTCCCATAAATCTTTTAACTCTTTACAGACAAATATTAAATATAGAAAATTTACATAAACATGTTTTTTCCCAATCAAAATCTGAAGTCTTCAATTCCTAAACTATGTTGCAGTACCTTAGTGTACCTTAGTGTGCCAACAAAGTTGCAGGTCATGTCTCTCATGCTCCCATTCCTCTTTGGAGATTGAGCTCATGTGTGTTATTTACCACATCTCCTGGTGCAGTGGGTCCTTGGTCTGGAGTATACTGAAAGCCTTGTCCAGTCATGGAGAACATCCATGCTGAAAAAGATGCGAATAAGCTAAACCATTAAATCTTAAGAAAAGCAATACTGCAGTATATCAGACTTGCCTGGTTTGGTTCTTTATTTGGGAAAACAGTGTTGTTAACATTATTTTTGTTTTGCTTTGTTTCTTTACAAAATTTTTACTAGATCTTGCACCTGACTAGAACTTCTAACGAACCTCACTGAAGATCAACAAATAACAATGGTGTGTGTGAAAGTTTTATGTTTAAATTAATCAAACGGGGGAAATTACTAAAGTTACACAGGAATTAGAATGATATTTCTTTTTGTAAGAGGCTAGTTTTTTTGAAAACAGAAGATGAAACACCTTGTTTGGGGCAAACTTTCAGAGAATTCTGACTACCAGTCTGGCAGCTTCCTGGAGGCAGATGACAACATACAGCCCTGGGACTTATCAGACGTAGTTTCTGTACATGAAGTCCGTAAAGTGTTAGGGGAACTTCAGAGAGCTTTGGATTCTAATGGAACTTGGTCTTTTCAGAGACTTTTTGGGGATCAGACTTGTAAGTTTTTGATCTAGACACAGTTTTCAGTGGTTTGAAATTAGAGAAGAAGGTTGCAGCCCTTTCACTGAAGATTTGGACTTTTTTAGTTTTGAGGTTAGCTGATTGCACAACCTGGACTGTTGTCAGATAGTGGCAGCAGAGAAGGTCTAGGAAAAATGCAAGTACCATAAAATTAAAGTCAATGTTAGTTCAATTTTTATTGTAAGTAACAACAGAAGTATTTTTATCTGAAAAACATATTGAACTGATGATAATAAACAATGGCAGCTTTGGGGACCTTATTGCATAATGTTCTGAGGCAATGATAGTCTTTTAATTGATTTCAGAAGAACTTTAATTCAGACTTCAAATATTATTTCAAATAATCTGCCAGGTCATAACACTTTCCCTCATTCCAAACATCTCATTACTTGTCAAATGTCATCACTAAATGGGAAGGGAGACACCTCTTAAAAGAATGCTAATCTACTGTCCATGTCAAAGGTGTCTGGTTTTGACTTTCTTAATTCTGCTGTCTTCACCCTTTTTCATACAATTATAATATCCTTGTAGTTTTTTATGGAAAATATTACAACTAAATATGAAATATGCCATGAAGAAAAATCTCTTTTTACTTGCTTTACAAACCACATTCAGAAAGTAATTATTGTCCTATCCTTTGTCTAAAACTCCTTGCAATCACGCTACCTACATAGAAATGTAGTTATCTAGAGCCACAATCACAGTGAGATTTAAGCAAGAAGTGCTTTTTTTAGTGTCCTACAACATGCATTTCTTTCTTCAAATACCACTGGAATTTACATTGGTATGAAATAATAAATAATCAGTGACTGGCAAAATGAGGGGAGAGGGAAAGGGTGGTAGACAGAAGAGGCAGAAAGTATGTAACTATATAATGTAAAGGGTAAGTTACTAGCAAGATGAAATGTTCAGATTCTTGTACCAATGAATATTTAATCTGGTATATGGGGTTGGAAAAAAATCCAACAGGAGACACTTCAGGAGTAAAAGAGTATGAACTAATTCATACTCTGCAGATTAAATTACTAGTCTAGGACATCTGAAACTTGCATTCAAATTACTATTCTGAGGTGGATGAAATGAGGTTTTGAAGTGCAGGACAATTTTAACACACCTCCTTAGTGTTTTCTATTCCTCTTATCAACAATTAAACACATTGAAGTGGAGAAAATGGGGCAGGAAGCTGTTTGGGGGTTTTATTTTTCTATACAAAAGATCACCTTGCTGAAGTTGCCAGTGGAAGCAAAAGTTCATAACTGATGATCCTAAATAAATAAAGGTGCCATTACTGATCTTCATCTTCCCTTCAAAGCTCTCCTTCATCTATGAAGAGAAAGAGTTGGGGAATTTAAAATTGTGACACAAATGACAGATTTGAAAGCCCTCTCTGTTAGAGTTGCAAGAGGCTTCCTTCACTGGAGGGAGTCCTTTAATTCAATGTTGCTTCTGAATTCTTAGGAACAGATTGCTCAAACCCAGTCTCTGAGTTTAGCAGTTCTCAAAACAAAAGTACTGAGCAGTCACTTCTCGTAATTGTACTATATTGTAAGTAATCAGCACTCTTGAAAAGCAAACTTCCATTTCAGTCGTTTTTTACTTTCAAAATATTGGTTTATATTGCTATGGAATATTTTAGTAATAAGATAGAGCCTAAATAGCTATACATTTTTATATTGCTTTAGCTAATATGTAATCTATACATTTCTGATTTTAGAATTGTGTCCTGGAAAAAAAAATGCCTTTGCAAGAAATAATCCCCTACATGAGTTATTGACTAACCTTACTGCATAAAAGCAAGACTCTCAAGGTTTTTGCAGGGGTGTTAACTCAGAAATTAGGAACATTGCCAAAGATTGGGATAAGCTGAAGAATGCAACTATAAATCTCTAGGGTCAAGTACAGGGAGTGTTTTATTTTGAACATGATTCAGACAGTCTCTCAGTACGTTTCTTTGTTCTTCTGCTCTTTAAAGCCCAAGCTATCAGTAATTCAAAGTATGTGTCTAATGTGTCCTTACACCCTCTATATTCGGAAGGTGTAACATAGTACATTTTCTTAGCTGTTTGAACTGTTGATACTCTAAAGCAAACAATAAAAGTTCACATTCTTGCACTTGTATGGAACAACTGTTAGGTGTTAAATTACCCTTAGGCATTTTTGCTTTAACAATACAATTAATAGTCCATTTTTTGTCCCTTTATCAAAATAAGTTCTTTACTCTTGAGAAATATAAGCAGAGATGTTGCCAATAATTCTTTCCTCACATGAATATGCATCCTGAGAATGAACAAAGTCAAGCTGAAATGTAGAAGAAAGACCAACTGCAAAATTATTAATGCCTTACTTGCAGAAGAGGGAGGTAGGAGCTATAGATCTGGTAGTCTCTTCATTCCCCACAGGGCAAATGACACACCTGTACTTCATGACAAGCTGCTAACAGACTCACTCCCAGTCCCCCAAAAGAGGAATCAAGAATTGATTGTATCATGCTTTGTGTATATACTACTGAGAACTCTGTCATACAACCAACAGATACAGGATGACACTTGAGGCGATATCTAACATTCTAAATACTTACTGGTTCCTAAATAGTGCTTTTGGAAAAAATCACAGAATAGAAAGAATTAGTTCTTTTTTATGTCCAAGACCTCCCACAAATTCAAATAATTTAATGTTAGCTTTCATGTTAGAGTAATAAGAAGAAGAAGAAGAAGGGAAAGAGAGGAAAGCATTCACATTTTTGCAAGTAAAACTGATGTAGATTAAATCCCTGCTTACATGTGTGCTAAGGTACAGACAGAATTTGATCTACTGAATATTTCATTAAGGTGTTGACAGCTAAGCATCTGAGATACAACTGCTGAGATTATATATGAAACATGCCAACAGAGAGTAAATAACAGACTACTCAATCTTTTTCTCTATTTTTGGTCTCTTTGTCTCACTCCTTCTCTTTTTAACTGGATACAGTGTAAAAACTGGCTCACACGTTTCTGCGAAGAAAAGGCGAGAACTGAGGATCTGATTGCTCTGTGAGATTGTGGCAGCCATTATTCATACAGAACTGCCTCTGTAGTTAAGAAAAAGCCCTAGTATCATACAGTTAAACACAAATAAATCTAACCACGGGAAAACTAACTCCAGGGGTCTTTACTGCACCTAGTGGCTTCTTTCTAGCTTTAAAAGATCTCATATAGAAAACAATCTATAGAGTGAAACAATCTCTGCAGACAAAGTAAGCAGCTGCATTCACCAAAGGCACTAACCTGTGAGATTCGTTATTAAACAGTTTGCAAACAACTGATCGGTCCAATAAGCATTCTTTAGGAAGTTTTAATGAACAGAAATCATTCTTTTGCCTTATTTTTTTTTTAAATTTATGTTACTACAAATGTATTTTTCTATTTTAGCACATTAGCCAGCAGCTCATATAACAAAATAGGGAATTAGACCTAGTTCATATATTTCACAAATTAAGACTCGTGTGTCCATGATTAATTAATAGGAGAAGGGCTACATTTGCAACTAAATATTTTTACAATGAATAATTTATCCAAGTTTACTTTTAGCGTAGTGGTAAAGCAAGCTTCATTTCACATACTGCACAGTCAAATCTCTCTAAAGCAATTCATGAGACCAAAAAATTACAAACATAAAAATCAATTGCTCATTTCTACTTAAAGCTTGGAGTAGAACTATATACAGTAGGTTTAAGATATCCTCATAATATATGTGATTGTCTAGGAAGAATATAGGTTCTATTATTCCCAGAAAAAAAATGTTAATTTCCCTAGAAGCAAGGTCTTTGTGTTAATTTATTCATTCACATATTTCTCATCCCCACAAAAACACTTCTTTGAAAATGTAGAAATATATACAGTAAATTAAACTTTGTGCAGTGATTTAAAGCAGCAGATATCCTGTAAAGGGGGAAAAAGATAAGTTATCTTGATTTATGAGCCTTACAGTTGTGAGTCATGTCCTGCTATGGTTATTATATTTATGAGGCCTAAATGACTGCTAAAATAAATAACAGATATATGACAATCCAAAATTCATGATGAGAATGTTACACAAAATCTTAAAAAACATAATGAGATCACAACAAAATGTTTAATTTAATTTAGTTCTCTCAGCAATTGTGAATAACAAGAATGATGCATACAAATATGCAATACTCATGTCACAATAAATGTTAAATCTAGGAGTTAGAATTTAGAGTTACTATTCTCTAAAGTTCAAATAATTAGTGGTATTGTGTGTGTTCTCTCTTGAGATAACAGACACTGAGATGCTGATGAGAAGAGAGGCAGAAGGACTGACATATTACTGACTGTTCAGGGATAATGCACTATCAAAAAAAGAGGCAAGAGAAGTGAGGTCTTTGCATATCTGCCTGTTTATATAGCATAAAGTATCAGTCACTGATGAAAAATTTTACCATGTTTCAAAGCCAAACTCTTTCTTGTACATTAGCCATAGAAAAACTGTAGAAAATTATTTTCCATCCTAAGTTAGAAAAGCTCTTTTTGCTCTAATGGCTTAATGTGAATTGACAGTGAAGTATATCCCTCGAGAACCAAAGCACTAGGCTCTAAGTGAAGTAAAGACAGCACAATTCTATTTATACTGACATAAATGCCAGCTTATAGATTTCAATAAGAGGCAGGAATTTTTCAATACTTCTGTGGGGGTTTTAACTAGTGCAAACTTAGATTGTGAAAATGGTTTCTTCTCTTTTTCTTCACCTCCCCAAACTCCCCCTCCACCCCTGAAAAACACTGATCACATAATTGCTGTGTCACATGTTTCATTATCCAAAAAGACAGAAAATGGATTGCTCTCAACTGAATTTGCTGCTAATATTGGCTGCTAGAACTTTGTACACACCTACGGCTTTGCCATACAGGTCCAGCCACTTCCACCATTCAGTGGCAGAATCTTTAAAGAGAGACACAGCCACTAGTTTGCTTTCTCACAGCATTTGAAGATTGACAGATCAGCTCTGTAGCCTGGATTTTATTGTATGGTTGTCTCATTCTCTTTCTGTCAATTGCATTATATTTTTATAGATTGAAGTTTTAAGGTTTCCACTAACTGGTAAACAAATGAGCTTTTACATGACTGCACAGTAAACTACATATGGAAGTGCTGTGATGGTGTATGGATTCAATAATTCAAAATATGAAGGAGGCAAGAAAACATAAGGCATTTTTTCTAAGCTCATTATTTATTGCAAAGAAAACAAGATGAAAGAATTATGCTGAGCAAAGGCAATTTCCCAGCTGCTGTGCCATACATTTAAAAGATAGAGGTCCTTTTATGTTTAAAATTCTTCCAGTAGGTGTGATGAGGGTATCAGCTCGTAGCCCTGGACTGCCTACCAATACTATCCAGGAACTTACTCTGCAATGTGTGGAGTGTAGTAATTGTAAAGACAGCCAGCACCCACTGTGAGTTCAAGGGAAAAGGCAGATTCCTCGCTATCTCCCTCACTTTTTGGCCTAGTGTTGCAATAAAATAATAAAAGTTTGACTTTTAAACGGGGTTTAGCAACATTTGCGTCACAGCATGCTGCATTATCAAACTCATAAGATAAGAAATTTTAAAATCACACACCAAACAAACTTTTTATTGTGCTGTTCAAAATACAGTGAAGGTTTTAATCTCGTAGCGAGTTCAGTACTGTGGTAACATCTGAGCAAAGTACAAGGCATAATCCAAAAATGAAATTTAGGGAATTTTTATTGTCTTATGTTTAGAAATTAAATCCAGCTTGTATTGAAAGGCAGAAAGTCTGACCACCTCACTGCATGGATAATCGTTACATTGTGGGGCATTATTAGGGGTGTTAAGATTGCCACAGCCAATCTCCCTCTTCTTTTGACACATGAGTTGGGAGAGAGATTATGACTACTGGAGAACTCAGTCATCACCTTTTGTTGGAATAAACCTACCACAACCCCTTTTACACTCCAACACTCCTTGGCTACTATACTTTTTCCCAGCCTTACTCATAAACCTGTAAGAGGGCTTCTGTCCTTTGTTAAATCTTACACCCAGGAAAAAGGGAAATCTGAATGATGTAGTGGTGTGATATTAATGGCCAGGAACTCACTTCCTTAAAGTGGAGTCCTATGTTACCTGAAATAAACCTCTCAAAAAAGATTTTCTATGAGTGGGCAAATAAACCACTCACAACCTTGTCCTCACAGATGCAAAATTCTAACAATATGGAAGCATTCTCAGCCTTTTTATTATAAAAGAAGGCATGTAATTTGCTATTTTCAAATGAGAGAAAATTCAACAGTCCCTTAGACTCAGCTCAGCCCAGCTCAATATGTAAATTGACATATTTGTTGCAGATTCTCTGTAGTCATACTGCTTAACATAAGTTGGCCTTGCTCATGCAGTTATCCTTTATTTGTATCTACTGAGGTGCTCAGCATGAGAATTTTGGTGGTAGAAAAATTTATTATTTAATTATGTCTTTAAGGTTTTTTGATTAGTTTGGGGTTTTTTTCCATCTAGGAAGTGCCATTTTGCTGAGAGCATTATTTATTTATTAGTTGGTTTGTTTGTTTGTTTATTTCAAAAGGCAGTAATATTTGAAATATACAAAAATAAATAAAAAAGGAAGAATAACAGTATATTTTCCCAACTTCACATTTCTTAAAAACAGCTGAAAAGATTTCTCTTTCTCTTTTAACCTTCCATAAAGAATATACTTTAGCTTAACAAGGTAAGGAAACTCTTAGCTGTAAAGGGCATATTTTCATAAAATTATGAGCAAATGAAAATGGAAGGCAAGGGAAAAATGTTATAGGCATAATGTTTGTATAACTACTGATGCCATAAATGCCATTATACTTTCACTAGATATGATTTCAAACATTCGCTACTGGCCTGCTGGGTTAAATATTTATTTTCTAGGAGTCCCATCTGTTTCAAGCTACCAGCCAAAAGAGCTAAATAATAAAATGTACAATATACACAGTTACAAGGTACACAACAATATTTTTCAGGATGTTTGCACTGCTGTTAACAAGAACAGATAAACCAACCCACCACTGGCCAACAACCTTTTTACTGGTGGAAATTTTATCCAATAATTTACTATCTGCTGTGTTAAAGAGCGCTATAAAAGCTATTCTATGATTCTACGTTTATGTGCTCCTTCCCATTGTCAACTTCCAAATGGCCAAGTCTATGCGGATTTCAACACTCCCTTTCTCATTATGACTAAGATGTTGCAGTAAATAATAAACTGCAATGCTGGGAAGACTGCGGAAGGAGAAAGTGAAACTGTAGCTTGAAAACCAAAGATATATTCCTGTGTCTTCCATAATGAAACAACATTTTCTTATATCACAAGTACAGAACAGAACTGCCTTAATAAAAAGAACTTACAGTGAATCCAAAAATCTCTTAAATAGGGCAAGTTGTTGTGTTCACTCTCTTTTTTTAGTTTTAAGTCTGTTTAGTTTTGTTTTAAGAGATCCAGTTTCCAGAAAAGTATATGCAATGTATAAATCCCTCAATATTCCAGTTATTCCAGAGAATAATTGTGGAGAAAATACAATTTTTTACATGCTCTATGAAGCTTATTCCTTTCCAGATTCTGTAACCTCAATGCACTGGAGGCATGAAATAACCTGTAGTTATATTTCCTGTTGATGTAAAAAGGGATTATTATCTTTATTTCATTTTATAAAATGCTTGTTTCTCTTTTTTGTTAATATTTTCCTGCTCTATCAACATCATTTACAGATCTCTGCTTTAGCAATTTTGAGTCATAGTCACAAACTGTACTGTCTTCAGCACTTTGGCAGTGATACTGTATCTGGGTTTCCGTAGTGATGTACCAAACAGATTAATTGTTCTCCTCCTAGACAGAGCACATCCTTTTGATGGCATTCCTGTTGTGTAGGAGGGCGGCTCTGCTCCATTCACACACTCACAGATGTGGCCTCCTGGGTTTACTTCTGGCGAGCTTTCCAGCAGACAAACATTTGTAGCCTCAAGGCCACTCTGAAGCCTTCTAGTAAGCAGTCAGGGCATCACAGCTCGTGCTTTGTTTGCTCCTCTTACTGAAGTGTTTGGTTGTTTTTTATCCTGTGAAGCTGAGAACTTGCCTTTGGAAGGGAGAGACGGAGAAAGCAGGGAAGGGGGAAGAGAAGAGAAAGGAAAGAGGAAAGGACAGTTAAAAGAGAAAAAAGAAATGGAAAAGAGAAATGAGGAAGAGAACGTAGAAAAATAACCAATTTCAGTAATTTCTAAAACTGTCAAGGAAAAAAAAACAACTGTGCCATTCATAACTACTGTTTTACAAACCATTTTAGCTACTTGGCTATGAAATAATATGGAAATTTTGAGCCCCTGGAACAAAACTTTGCTCGAAGACAGTGATTTGATCAAGAAATGCCACAGAATGGGTTGTAATCTAATCTCTTCTGAGACAGTTAATGGCATACATGAATGACAGAGAATAATACATTTAAATCATCTTATTTCCTTGAAAAATTTTTCCACAGCAAGCATTTTATCATAACAGCTGTAGCTGCTAGTTCTGCCAATAGGATATTTGTAAGACAGTATAGATCAGCACGGGCCATTTCCTGCAGGAATAATTTATTCTATAACTGAATCAGGAAGAAAAACACCTGGAACACAGTTGAAGGATGTAGGTTCAGGGTTATTTTGAACTAGATTTTACTCCACAGTATACTTCCTGGTAACTTACTAATGGATCTTTCTGGTAAATTGTAGCATAGAACAGGAACTGCAATGGCCTCATGAAGGGAAAATGTCCCTATAAAGTTGTGCTTAGGAAGGATGAGGAGCTTATAACTTTGGTGCTAAACTGGCACTGCAAGAGGGAAAATGAGGTCATTACTTCTGCATGAAAAGCAATATGCCAGACATGAGTAAAAAGAGAACCTGATTCTCCCAAAGCATCTTAAGACATTCTCTCAGCCTGTAGAAGACAAAGAGATTTTCAGTGCAGAACTGGCCTATTTCCATTTTCAACTTGACAGTAATGTCACAACAAAGCATGAGGAGAGGGAGAAATGAGGATTTCCCTACATTTGATTGTGATCATACTCTCTCTACCAATAAATCCTCCTTGGTTCATAAAAATTCTTCTGAAAAGCAATTTGATTTGTCTTTGAAAAGCACTGGAGTGCATCAAATCTCATTAGTTCTTCAAATATGTCCACAGGCTTGGAGCATTGTGCAGTCCCTTGTCACTCCTGGCCCCATTTGTCCTTTGTAGGAATCCAGATTAAATTGCCCTGTATGTGATTCCAGTAGCACATGGGGATTAAAGGGCTTTAATGTTCTCTATATGAGTACCAAGGCATATTGGGTCAAGCTCCAGGACATGGTTAAATTGCATGATTGTGTTTTAATGATTTTTTTTCCCAAAGAAGGCAAATCTTGATGCAATAGCTTGGAACTACACAACTGAGCAAAATTATCCATATTAAATCAGTGGTATCATATTCTCATTGGACTCTTTTTAGAGTATACTTGTTTAGCTAGATCTCCCTCTTTGATTCTTACCTGCTACATACTTCAAAAAATATCTGGTGCTCTCTAACCTTAGAAATTGCATTTTTCCCTTTCCTCAGCCCCTTTAGCTGTTTTTCTTCTCTGTCTTTCACTCCTGTCTCACTCCTTAGGCTCTCCAGTTTTCCAGTAAAGATAATTATTCTCCTAGTTTTCACCTTCTGTTGTAATTCGAGGAACATCAGCTATTTTCCTATGCTGAATAATCCAGACTTTTAAACTCCATCTTTAAAAGTTTCTCTGTATCCATTCCCCTATGAATCTACCAAGTATCACTCAATAGGCTTTTGCATATTCCATCCTCAAGTACTTCCTTTCTCCCAGGTGCTCTGTCAGGAAATGGTTACTCTGGTCTTACAAAAGGATTGATCATTCACGACTGCCTTTGTAGAAATGGTTCTGCTTTTGAAGACCTACAAGAGGAAATCAGGGCAACTAGAACTAGTGCCCAAACTATAATTCACATTCCCTAGGAAATGATGTGCCTGTCCTGACTGAGGCAAGTTTAAAACACAGACTGATACAGGAAATTCGGGCAACACATGTATTTAATATTAGATAATTTTGTAGAAAACCCTGTCAATCATATTGATTTGTGTCAAATTAAGTGCAACTGGATTTTTTTTTTAATCCCTGTGGACAGTTTGAAGGCAGGAAATTAAACAACCCCCGTTCAATAATCATCTTGGCTGAAAGTAAACTATGGTCTTAATAATCAGAGAGGGACAACCATGTTATAAAAAAACTATCCCTCAGGTAAGCAATGCTTGCCAAAATTAAACTTTCATAAAAGCAGCAATAAGAGGGGCAACTTAACAGGCATGGCATGATCTTGATTTTATAAACAACACTCTAAAATTAAGGGATAATTCCACATGTTCATTGGGTTCCAATGAAGATTTTCATCACCTTACTCTATTGACTGATTATTTTTAGAGTTCTCTTGTGAAGCAGAGAAATATTATCCTAATTTTAAAGAAATATATATCCTAACTTTACAGGTTTCACAAGTCCATCAAGTTCTCACTTCAGTACTAAATTCTTTAAAACATTCCTTCTGACTTGAAAAAAAACCAAAAACATAAAAAAACCCCAGTAAACATCTCTACTGTGAAATATTGTTTTTTATAAGGGCAGAGCCAGCAGTAATGTTATGTATATTTTGCACAAAAGTATCAATTACTTAAATCAAGTGGATACATATATATGTCTGCAGCATAGAGCTTTTGGGACTCATACACCCTGTGAAGGTGAAGACAAAGACATTTCAACTTTAAAATGCATTATACCATCAGAATTACCACTGGAAAGAGTTATGGATGGATTAATTACTCTTTTCCCTCTTCTTTAGTATCCAGTTCAGATTTTAGCTGTTACTTGACTGATGGCTGGTTTTGATACCCAGAGCAGAGAGCACTACTTCATTTGTGCAAGCTCTGAGGGCTGATAAGTGTGAGTGTGAGTGTGAGTGTGTGAGTGTGAGTGTGTGTGTGTGTGTGTGTGTGTGTGTGTGTGTATAAAATATATTAATGAGAAGACATGCTCTTCTTTTGTAGCACATGAACTCACTGCCTATGGCCTCACAGTTCATAGTAAGAGTGAAAGCCAGGAACAAACTCCAACATGAAATCACTTGTGGTGCATTGCATTTCCTAATTTTCACAGCTGAAATCCTTTAGACTTTGTCTGATGAACAGTATGAACAGGTATGAGTGTTTCCCTTGCCCCCATCTCCATCCCCAATATATTCAGGGAAAACAAATAATTCCAGAGAGACAAGGACACTTCCAAATGTTCCATTCCTAGATGACAGACTGCTAACTCAGTCCCTGCCATGAGCACATAACTTGTCACCATTTTTTATTAGGAAGACACTGAGATACCTTGCCTTTGTAAATATTGCCTTTTTAGTAATGTGTTTTTCTGAGGTTTTTTGTGCATCACGTAGAGGTAGAAATGACACATCTTGTGTGTGTATCTACACCTGTGGAGTACTGAGAACTTTGCCAGATACAGTGTCTGAAATAGGATTTTCTTGTTTAATTTCAAGAACATGCTACACATACTCTATTTGTACTTTACCTATTTGAAGTTCTGCTTAGATGGATATAATTAAAGGCTCTTTGATGACTTTGGTTGGTTATTGCTTTTTATATACTTAATTTCAAAATGTTGATGCAACACCTAGGTGTTGTATCTGAGGTGTTACTTAACTTCAACCTAATTCTTCTAGACTTATATCTTAGAATTCAATTTATATCTCCTTAAAAATGCATACATATATATATATTTATCTCTAAATATATATTTCAAGTCTCATGCAAAAGATGTCATAATGCCAGAGGTTTGTAGACATTTCAGGTTGAGACCTTCGTAATTTACCATTTAGTCTGTCTTCCTGTCAGACAATACAATGTGTTTCTCTCCAAAAAAATATCTATACTGTATATTTTCTAATAAATCAAAAAAATGTCATAGTATGATGATCTTCAAGATGTATACATTTTATTTTCCTGAAATTGATTTTGATCTCATTCTCTTTGGAAAGTGATCATATCTCCACTGATTTTATGTAGCATGAAATCATCTGATAGAGGATAAGAAAACAGATTTCTTCTTGTTCTGGCGTTTTCTGAAATATATAAACCCCACTGGTCTTGAACCCTCCTGCTAATGATAAGGTATACATTATCTTTTAAGGAAAACTGCACCCCAAGCTAATGATACTTCCTAAGAACTCACTTATAAAACTTAGCCAGTTACATGTCTGGCTTTACTAATACATTGTGAATAGACTAAATCGCATTTAGTGCTCCTTGTGCTTAGTACTACATAGAACAAAATAGTGTCAATAAATATAGTGTAGAAATTGTGTAAGAAGTTTAAGGAGACTTGTGTCAAATCTGAAGACAGTTAGTCTCTGCCCTGAGCGTGTGTTAGATGCCTGTGCCTCTTGTTTCGAACGAACCAGACAAGTCACAGAAAGCATTTGCCTCTTCTGTGTAAGACCAGTAGCAGCCATCCAGCATTTCTTGTTGTTCTAGAAAGGTTTGCCTTTTTGCTTGACTCCCCAGCTGTCTGGTGCAGAAATACTCCAAGCTCTTCCAAACTCCATCCCAACGCCTTAACCTGACCAAGGATAGTGGTCCCCCCGTCACTATTCCCGGTATAAAACGCCAAGTACAGCAGAAAGGAGGTTTTGCCTCTGACATTGTCTTTTGTTTTAGTCAAGTCCCTAACTTATTTTCCTCATAGCCTTCTTGGTAAATAAGCTTTACAAAATAATTTCTTTAGGAAGAAAGTTAATTTTAAAATTCTATATACAAATATATTTTATTTAAGTCCTTTACTATGCCTTAAGTTCTTAGTTAGAGTCTCTCTTTTTCATGTACATCATAGGCAGTTTATGTGTATTACTTTTATAGTAATTTATATATATATATATTTCAATAGATCATCTCTCAGTTTTAATCTTGAACCTCCTCCAGTTCTGCACTAGCACTTTAAAAATAATGTCAGGTCTATGCAAATGACTTCTGTTGCTAGCCCAACTAATACTGAGACACACTAAAATGCTCAACAGCAAGAATTTCAGGCCTAAGCCATCTGCAGGCTTATTTTTAGCATTTGAAATTTTAAACTGAGTACTTTGCTAACAAAAAAAAAAAAATCTTGAAGACTCCTCAGTATTACCGGGTCTTGCACTCTTCCACAAAAATAGCAATATGGCAATGAAGTCAAAATTTTAGGTTGATTCACAGGGCCTAGCACTTGATTTTTAGTGTTGTCATTTTCCTACAGCCCCAGATTTTAGCAGTATGAAATTGTAAATGAAACTCAGCTTTTATTTTTTAATGTCATCTTTTTTACAGACACAGTTCTTGCAATGAAATTCAAATGCCAAAACCAAATAAAAAGAATCAAGTCAACAAACAAACAACCTTCTCAAGACAAAAGCAACAAACCAACTCCTCATGCATAAACTAGAATGTATTTTGAGGGAATTAAAGTGGTATTAAATTTAGTCAATTCCATTTTTAGGGTCCTGATAGAAAATACAGGAACACTTTCAGTTTTCAAATCTCTATTTTGAAATATGTTTTTAATCTTACATTTTATTTTATTCTCATTCTTATTTTGAAGTATACATTTCACTTTATCGATGTGCTTAAGGTATTTACTGTCTCCCCCCAGCCTTTCCTTTTCTAAGCAATTTTGATTTTTATTGCCATCTTACATTTTTATTGATTTCTCTGTTCCTCTTTCCATAATTTTTTTCAGTTTATGGTTGACTCTTTGTTCACATGACATTGGTTTATAGAGTAAAAAAGATGAGAGGTGATAACAGGGCTTTTCAGTGGTCACCTCATCTAAGCTCGTTTGCTATCTGCACAAATAGATCACTTGCAACATATTGACTGAAGCGTTTAAGCTTCAGGAGTTTTATCTTGCACCACTGACATTAATGGAAGCAGCAACTGACACAGTAGATGGTGAATGGGGGTTTGTAATGCTACTGTATTACAGTCTAAAACAGTCTTCAGCTTCTGCACTATTTCTTACACTCATAATCTGCCTAATTATTTTTCTGTAATGTAATTTTTTAATACTTTTGTCACAGAATTAAGAGTTTTATGCAATATCTTTTTTCAAAGATAGTAAACTGCATTCATCTATTTATGGAATTTCTACAAATAATTGTCAATGCATCATTTTGATTTTTTGCTAACTCTTCCAAGTATTGGAATATCTAAGAATTTCTGTGGCCACCTGTTTGAAATGCATGTTCAGTGTGAGCAGCTTTGTATGTACCTCTGAGAATAAGATCTC
>VWZD01008578.1:0-21465 GCA_013396695.1 Sakesphorus luctuosus
GCCATGTCCTGTCCCAGTCACCTGCTTGAGCCCTGTGTGCCCTGGGGTCTGGGTGCCAGAGTGGGAGAGGAGGATGCACTTGGATCAGTCACAAGAGCAGCAGCTGTCCAAGCTTTACTGCCTGAGACAATAATGTTTTGTTGATGGCTGGTAGCACTGCTTTGTAACTTTCCTGCTGCTCCTCTACAAAGCACTTGTGCTGTGCTGGTGCTCTTCCCATCGTGCTTTTGGGCAGTTAGTGCTAATGGAGTGGGTAGGTGCCCTACGAGTGGGGAGCAGGCTTTGGGCTGCAGGGTGGATCTGCTTTGCTCCAGGGCAGGAGTGACTCCTCGTGTCTGGACCGTGGCTGTAGCCGCAGCTGTTCATAACTGCCCAGGCAGAAATTTGGATAAGTTACGAGGCAGGTGGTGGTGACCGCAGAGTCAGAGGCTCTGAACCTGAGGCGGGCATGAGGATATAAGTGGCAGGAGCAGGGAGGAAGCCAGAGGACATGGCAGTGTCTGTGTGGGGAGTGGACGACTTGGAGGTAGAGGCCAGGGAAGAGAGATGTGCTGAGTACAGCCAGTGAGGGAGTGACACCAGTGGCCCTGCAGGAGTGGGGAAACTTGACATGGTCTTCTCTGTATGCGCCACAGCTTTCAACAATATGAAAGTGGCCTGAGCTAACCCCTATTCTGGTCTTGAGTGAGCTGTGTGGAGCTGTAGTGGAAAAATGTGTCACCAGCCCCATGCTCTGTTTTGTCAGGGATACTATTGCGCAGAGGAGAGAAGGGCCAAGCTATCCAGCTGCGTAGGAGAGATTTGTTCTGCAGGTCCTTCTGCCTCAGGACCCCCTTGAGCCAAGCACTTTGGGACCTGGTCTTCAGACTATGCAGTCCCTGCCCCAGCAACTTCTCCATGCTATTTCACCCAGAGCCTGACCCTTGGGCTCTTGAGGACTTTTCTCCTCAGCTTTGTCCATGCCAAGACAGTGGTGTCTGGCTGGGATTTTGCTATCACTGTCCACCACCACACCTCTGTGCAGAGTGCTGTGGGGCCTATTCTTTAGCCATGCTGGGTCATGAACTTCAGGCTCATACTGATTGGAGAGCTATGACAGTTCCCTGAAGGCAGGCAGGCCTTTGCCACCAAGGCTGTCCAACTTTCAGAAATCCTGGAACTGGCCCTGGAGCAGTGCCAGGCTTTGTTCCCTACTGCTGAATGCCATAGCTTGGCCCTCACGCTGTCAAACATCTTGACCTTCTCCCCCTCAGGCCGAGTCAAACTTTGTTCCCCCAGCTTGCCTCCAGACCAGCACCATGGGGGCTGGCTGCAGGGCCATGCCTCAAGCTGCCCTGCGTCCCTTTGCAGGTTTCAGGGACCTGAACTCCCCATGCCAAATTTTCCCCTGGTGGGTGACCCTCAGGGCACATCTTGCCAATGCTTTCCCAGCAGGCATGTACCCTTCCGGAGGGGAATGACACCTGCAGAGCAGCACCCCACACCTTCCTGCCGCTCCTCCCCGCAATGCTGCATGCTATTCTGGGGGCTGGACCACCCCACTGCCCAGTGAGACCCAGCAAGACCCTCAGTGACATGCTCCTCAGCAGCAGCACTGGGAGAGCAGTCTTACAAATCGGTGCTCTTGGTACCCCAGCATGCTGCCATTTTTATATTTCCCCAAACTAATGATAATTGCAGAAGAGGATGACTTAGAAAAAACCGGAACAAAACAGTTAAGGCATAAAAATCTTTGCATAACTACAGCACACCATTTCTCTTACAAGAATTTTTAAACCGCAGCAATAGCACATCCAGTGCCTGGGCAGCTCCTGAGGCTTTTTCTAATTCAGGTGAGGGTTTTGCTATCTTTAGTTAGAAAGCAAGAGGGCAGCAAACTCCAATGTAAGAGCGAGCTCACTAGACGGCAAAATCTTGCAGCAAACGTCTTTGTATTAAAAAAGAATTACTAGAACTAAAGTCCCTGTTTTAGTAACATGATACTCTAATGACACTGCTCCGTTTTTGTGCCAACACTCATCACAAAACCTGGCAGACACCTGGGAGAGGATATTTATAATTAACAGAAACTCAAGCAGCTTCCTCTAACAGGCAGATACAGCGAAGACTTCGGGAATTTTTTAGCAGGATGCAGTTTAAAGTTTTATGATCAGAACTGCTGACACACCACAGTCACAAACTTAAAGATACTGAAATAAAATCTTCACATTGTTCACTTATAACCCAAAGAAGCCTGATAAAAGTGTCAAATAGAAATGGCTGTTGAGGAATTAGGAAGAGGATGGAGGCATCAGCAAGGGCCAAAGACTGGGAAGCTGAGGTGGGGTAGGGCAGAATTAAAGCGTGTCACCCAGTCAACTGAAGCAGTCTCCTTTCCTGTAACAGGATTGATGGAGGCTCTTCAATTCTGGCATGTCTTAGATGAGGACTGTTTCCACACTTTTGTTGTGGACATACTGTGACTGTCAGATGGCCTCCTCAAGTGTTTCGCTTGGACTGGAGATATCAGGGTTTGCTTGTGAGGACTGTGGCTTATGAGACTGAGGGTCATATGTGACTTGCTATCAGCTCTGCTCTGTGTTTCGTACGGGCGGCTGCTACAGCAGAGGACACCAAGCTGTTGTGACAGAGAGATGTGGAAACAGGACCTTCCATGCAAAGTTGTTTAGTGCCACGTATCTGGACTAATTCGTTTCAAATTGGCCAGTTTGAAGGAGGACTGGCAAGATCCATGGCCAGTGTCCTTGCTGCTGGAAATGTTTTATGCCTCCTGAGCTGTGGCAGCTGCTTGCACTTTGGGAGTTGCAGGAGGGAAAGCTCTTTGTCCCAGGGGGTTCTGACCCCAAAACAGTGTGCAAATGGATGGAACTGTGAGTGGCATCCCCAGAAATCCTGGGTCCACAGCAGCCTCATAGGTAGCTGGCACAGACTTGAGGGCACCATTCTAACATTGGTGCCAGCACTTGCCTGTGAGAGTGGCTGCTTGTGATAAACCATCAATTTGATTCACAGCACAGGTTGGCTGAGGAAAGCCCTGAAGGTGACAGAGGTTGCCTCTGCCCCATTTTCCAGTGAGGCATTGTCTATGTGAAGCTTCTCTGGGTGTTTCTGATGCCTACCCTGATCCTGACCCTGACCCACCTCTTATTACAAGGGCCCCATAGTAAGTCAGGAGGCTCCTGATCAAAGCACTTGTCTGGGCAGACTCTCTGCCTGATCTCTGCAGGCTACTCTACCTCTTTAAACCCTGTCGATAACTGTTCTGCTGTTGTCATTGTTGGTTTTCCCCTTGCTGTCTCCCTGATCCTTAGGAGAATTTTAAGCTGGAGGTCTTGGTTGCAGTCTGAAAGCCAGGCTCTGGGACAGACCAAGTGAGTATGGTGCCAGCTACACGAGCAAAGTTGAGAGAGACAAGAGATTAATTCAGTAGTGAACTTTGAGACCAGTTTGTTGGTGAGAAGGCACAGGTTTGGCCCATTTGCACTGTTCATGTCGATGCTGCTTGCCTGTATGTTGGTGTCTGCATAGACATTGCTCTGTGTCTGCATCAATTTGTTTACAACGTGCTGCAGTCACCACTGTGCATTCCAGCATTTGGCCATTCGGCCCCAGCAGGAGGAATCACGTGTGCTACAGACCACCACTTGTCTACAACAAGAAAGCATGATTTAGGGGGCCAAAGCTGTCATCTAATGATCAATTTGATGCCCAAAATGGCTCCATCTCCATCAACCTTCAATTTAATTTCCTTGTGACTTCATTTGCCTAAAAGATTTTTTCTTAGCTGTACTTCAAAAGAGTATTTGTCAAATGGTGATTAAATCCACTTGGAAGTCAAATTGGGATTTATTATGGCCAAAACATCTTTCCTGTTCTCAGACACCAGTTTCTCTTGATGAGAATGTGGCATGGCCAGATTGCAAGGCACAACCATACATGAGCAGGGCAGGACTGCTGCAAGTTGCCCACTCCACCTGCAGAATAGATTCTTGCACTTTTCTCAGCTCAGAGGAGAGCAGGGGTAGAATTAATGGTGGACCATCATCAGTGTAGGCAGAACATCATGGCATCTTGAGTTGCCACCCCCAAGTTCCTGGATGTGTATTGAACTCTGTAAATACTAATTCTCCACTGAAGCCTATGGTGTCTGAAATGGCAGGTAACTTGACCTGGTGCCTTTTCTGACTGCACATATACCCCTTCAAGTATACTCCATACACTTAAGTACACTCAATACATGGGGTGCAACCCGCTGGATACCCAAACATACCTTTCTCCTCCAAATCTCTCCAACAGTAAATTTCCAGGTCATCTGGAGCCCAAGCTAGGAAGTTCTTCCACTTGTATTTCTTTGCTTCTTTTCCTCTTTCCCCCTGCAAGTTAGAGCACTCTTGTTTACACTTGGGTAAAGGTTTCAAGGCCTCCCTGCGCAGGTGTAGAACTAAGGATGTGCCTTTATGCTTGCAAAGCAACTTTACAAGGAGCCTCACACAGCACCTGCACCAAAGCATAGGTATGCTGGGTGCCTCCTGTGGGCATGTTGGATGTCACACCCACAGCCTCAAGGTGATGTTGGTCAGGTGTGATGCCTAAGCTTCTAGCAGTGCTCTGCTAAGAAGGAGGATCATGAATTTATCACTGCTCACTTTTTCCTAGTTATTGGAGAATTGGGTCATAATTCCTTTTAGTTTCAGGACTATGTACGAAGATAAATTTTTTGGTCATGTTTCCTGAAAACTTGAGTTCATCTAGCTCCCTGCATGCTATTGTCTCACAAAGGTGTACCACAGTCCCACCTGCACCATTTGGAAGGATTTCACCACATTCAATACCCACAGAGATATCCTCCAGGTACCTGTGTTCTACTCACTAGGCAGCTCAGCTGGCTCTTGTATTAATCTATTTGAAATAGGTGCTGAGTTGCAACATGCAGAAGTTGAGAAGGCAGTGATGCTGTGTGAACAGCATTATGTTCTACTCTGCCACACCATCACTAAGACCTGAAGGAATAGTAAGTGGAAAATGCTACTTTCCTTTTCCCAGTTAAAAGGGCAATTTCTCTTACATTTTTAAGGCAAGGCAGTAGGTGTAAAGTTTGATCAAATCATGAACACTTCAGGTTTGGATGATTTGTGGTGGGTTTTTTCCTCTATATGAAAATAATTGTTTGCTTCCCCTCTTCTCCCAGTACAGTAGCCCCAAAATGAGGGATTTTTCCATGTATGGTTTTTAAATGTAATTGTGGCTGCTTCAGAGCTTGTTGATTTGCAGTCCAATAAGGAGCAGTAAGGTTTACCATGAGAAGCTAGGGCAAAACCAAGCCCTCCTCTGTTCTGCAATCAGTTGTTGAATAGAGTGGGGAGAACCAGCTGCTCATTGCCAGAGGCAGGGTTAATGCAGCAGGGACATCTCAAGTGGAGGTGTCAAGCTGATCCCTGTCAACCATGAATGGCAGATCTTAACCTCTGTCTAAGGAGGGGTGGGCTGTCCACCCACAGTGGAGCAGTTTCCACCTGCACCCAGCTCACTGCACAGACCTTCCATGTGCCCCACCTGACTCCCTCCAAGTCAAGGTCTATGAGGTCTGGCTTCTGAGTTGTGCAGGCCAGGTCCACTACGGCTCACCTGATCCAAGCACAACAAGAGTATGTGCGGGCCTGTTCCCCACAGGCTGGAAACACCAGGTCATGTGTTTCTAGAGGAGTGCAAATAGGGCATGCAATTGTACAAAACTACCTTGGAAAATCTGCATCATTTTAAAAGCAGATCAAAATATCAGAAATGCTTAACACACTGTGATGATGCTATTGCAGAAAAACTTTACCAGTTAACAGTATGTGTTATCCACAGAAATAAGGGTTCTAGAGGTGCTTGAATGTTGCAGAGATCAAATTCACTGTGTACGTATCATCTTAGAATTGAAAACATATGAAGTCACACTTTTAGAACACAGCTGCCCTTTCACAGGGCACGATCCAATCTCAAACAGCAAGGTTACAGAATTCCTACAAAAGCAGTGCCCAGCTGAGACAAAGTATGTTTGTCTCTGTGGAAGTGTATTTCACTGTTTTTAAAGCATGACTACTCGAAAAACATCCAGGGCAGAAGAGATGTTGTATTTTTCACAGACAAAGTCTAGTTACAGCTCTGTGGGAACTTGTAAATAATACTTAGAATACAGAATTTCAAACTGGTGCAAAATGTACAAACACAAAACACATGTTGCAAAATATATACAGAATTGTTCTAAGAACAGAATCCAACGAACAAACAGATGTTTAAATTAAAAAGTCCACCTTTTATAAATTACTTTTTCAAAACCCAATTACTACACTAGGTATTTTATTTGTAGGCAAGATACCACAATACAGTGACATGTCTCATTTGCAAGGCAGGCATTGAGAAACAAGTTATATAATTCAAAGCCAGTTTCTGAGACCAATCCACAAGAAAACATGTGATAATGCATTACTGGTTTGAGGCACACAATGTGGAAACAGTTTTGAGAATTAGACAGATGTACAAATAATAAGCACTAGACACTAACTTGTCATCTTACAGTAGTTTATTGGGCCAAGATGATTTATTACTGATGTATTAGAACATTCACAAGAAATGTTATGAGACATCTTGGAGTATCTTGATAATAAAACAGCATTCATACAACCACATGAATTTGGATAATTTAAATAACCAGAGGTGAAAAACAGTTATTTAAGCAATAGTTAAGCCACAGTTTGAGAATTACGATGTCATGAGTTGTTCTTAAGTAGGAGAGACACTGAAATCTACAGCAAATGACAAACTCTGATGCTTTGCATTCAAAGCAGAGACATTCTCTTCCACTAATCAGAACTTGCAGCGCGTCAAGGTATTGATTGTTACTAGCTACACTGTTGCTAATTAAACTATCACAAGGATAACTTGCTTTGGGCATGTTTGGAATGCTGGAGTTGAACAGCTATTGCTACACTATAGATCCCCGAATTTTACTTTAAAATAGCAGTGAAGGCTTTATAAGCACCTAAAATTACACAATAAATACTCAGTAATTCTGCAAGCACCTCTTGCTACCCAATTTGGCAAGATCAGCAGCATGAAGAAATGGGTGCCATGGTGAGCCAAGCTGTTAGCAGTTTGACTCATACACTCTTGATTTGTGCCTGCCTGCCTGCCTTCAGAAAGCAAAAGGGCTCAGGTGGAACACTGTGTGACACTGAGAGAGAAGACCGTAAGTGCCAGTCACCAGACTTGTAACCTTCCTGCAGTCAAGCACAAGGGCAAGGTCTCTGCTTTTCAACCTGCAGTGATCTGTGGGGGGAGAAGTTCTGCCTTGTACGGCTGATGTTTAATAATAGGAGTTGTTGCCATAGGTATAAGGCAATTTGCACAATATAAATGAAGCCACATCTTCTGAAGTCAAGTAATCCCCTAAATAACACACTTGAGCAGTGCAAAGTGACACACTAAATGGTTGTACTGCTAGGAGAGCTCTGAGGGATAACTACATCAGTAACAGTGCCCTATTCAAAAATAGTTTGCTTTGGGATAGATCTTTAATATCTACACACATTTACTTCAAGACTTCAGACCAACTTTTTCAAGAACACTGAACTGCTTATAAAACATTCTCATAAATTATCTTTGCAAAAAAATAAAGTCACTCTTTCAGAAAACATCTACAATACAACACTATCAGTAAAAATTCTGTCGTGTAAGTCCATGGCAGAAAAGTCATAATCTCCGCTTAAATCTCTCCAAAGCAACATAACTAGGAATTTAAAACCAGAAGGCAACTATTCCATTGATTATCATGGTAAGCAGAAACAGTGCTTCCAAAACACACAGAGACAGAGCGCACTGCTGCAGTGGACACATTCATTTACAATCAATAATCACTGTCATGTAATCATTGAAACTGCTGCTGTAACTGCAGGTTGAGATTAGTAATTTGCATTCATTTCACTGCACTCCACACATACAATCGCTACACTGTTAAAAAAATTTCCCCAAAACATTAAATAGCAAAAGCAATGAAGGCTTTGAACTGGATCCTCCTGCAACTAAGTGTCAAATCACTAAATACTGACGTAATAAATTAAACTTGAACATTACTTAAACTCTAAAACTTAGAATATCAGCCAATTTGCTCAAAAACATACATAAACTTTCAGTCAGCTATAAATACATACTGCAATGGGAGAAAGAAGCCATCACTCATTCCCAAGCAGGCTTTCAAGGAGAATGCAGTATTAGATATGGATGGAGATCAGGAACACTGCAGTCAGAGAAACTCTTAAACAATTGCATCTACAAACTCGTTTCCACTGTTACTGAAAGTGCATCTTTGTATCTGTAGAATCATCCCCATATTTATACAAAAAGTACAAACATTACAATTTTGTCACACCCTAAGCCTAACTAATGTGAAGTTTCTGTAAGCGCAAAAAGTATAATCAAGTTACATGTGCACTGCTGCATATAAGATCAAAATGAGGCAATGTCATCACCACAAACCCAAGGTAGTTCAGTAGTTGCTAAGTCTGTGCTGCACAGTTGTTAAATGGCTAAAGTAGAAGCTTAAGTAGAAATTAAAGAATAGCATAAGCCCAATAACCAGAGCAGTTTTTCAGAGCAGGAACTCCATTCTCCCCTCCTCTCCACGCACATTTACCAGCACGTGCTCATGCCTTTACTACCAGTTCTGGCACAGAACTAGGCTTGAAGGGCAGGAGTGCAGCCTAGCAGAAGAGGAAGATGTACAAGTTACACTGAAGGTTGTAAGGAAGAGGTATGTGGTACAGTATCTACTGCCAGGTCTCTCAAGAGCACAACCCCAGTGCAGCCCCAGTATCATGATGTGCTGGATTATGGACTGGAGGCTATGCAACACCGAGCACAGAGCTGAGTACAGCATAAATACATATGCAGCTAAATCTGTTGTGTCTACAATGTAAGCCCTTCTTGAGTGTCACAATGGCTCTGCTTACCTTCTCCTTCCACAAAATGAGGCTTCATAAGATAATGACACGTTTATATGCCAAGAACTGCTAAAGAGTCCCATGCATGCATAAATACGTAGCAATTCAAAACAGCTAACACTCAAAACAAGTTCATTATTTGCTCTTTAAAGAACTGAAATCTGTACAATACTTGTAAGAGGATAACTGTGAAGATTAACGAACTACTGTCTGTAACAGTTCAGTTACTTTTGTTCCTTAGTTAGGTCTTGCAGTGGTCTATGCTACCGCTTTTTGTGTATTTTAGAACGTTACAATAGCCATTGCCGTTGATTTTAGACACACAGACACTAGCACAAAATCTACAGAGCAAGAGGAGCTCAAACTGTATACACACAGAGACTGTACTCTAAACACAGTTGTGCTTTCACTATATTGCCATCACGTCTTGTTGGAAAGCACAAGTCCTGCCTCTTGTTCAAAACTGGTGAGAGAAACATCCAGAAGTGAGTGCTATTAGAGTGCTGTAACAAGGCAAAAGCTGTACAATTAGGCACTGTGGAAGGAAATACAGTAAGGCCTATTTTCAAAAGGGGTGTGCATGTGTATGCATACGTATGTATGTAAACACACATATATATACATATATAAATAAAATGGTTTTGGCAAAATGAGAGTTTCATTTAAAAATCAATGCAGTTAAAGTACAAGGAGTTTAAATTATACAAATCAAGAGTAAAAACCAGGGGAAAAAAGCAGCAAATTTTCTGAAGTAGCACCTGTATCTCAGGGTGAGCTTTTAAATTTCAGTTCTCATAGTCCAAGGCAGAGGTGTGTTTACCAATCAAAACAGATTTTAAACAACTGACCATCTTCTCTCATCTGAAATATTGTTTTTTTTACAAAGCAACCGTGATTTTCAGGACCGTTCTCTCCCCAGTGGTGGGAAAGCTTAAGTGGGACACTAGTCAAAGGTCAGGAGAGTGTATCTCAGCAACAGAGATGCTAATTGTGCTATTTGTGCCTGCCATGGTTTATAGGCAAGGTAAAAAGGCAGGGCAGTGGAAAGAGGATGAAGGAATGTGCTCAGGATAGCAATAAGCCTGTCTACAGTTATAGCTCCTGGTCCTGTATCCCTGGCATTTATTTAACACCTGTCTTAACAAAACTGAGCCTCTTCCCCAACACCGTTGCCACTGCATTATTAGAAGGACTTTGCTGTGTGACCACTAGGTTCTCACACAATGTTACTCAAAGAATCAGTATGGAGAATCATCCAGCTGCCCACTGTCATGTAAATTATACTGCATTGTTTTGTTCAATGTTTTGTATTAACCGCAAATAGTTATCTCCTCCTTCCATGCAAGTCTTACACACTGTGGAAGAAAATAGTAGGCCTTCTCAGATACTATGTGTGATGAAAATACTTAAAAAAAAGAAAAAAGAAGAAAAAAATTGTTCTTGATATACTGGCCTTTACAGAACGTGACACCAGAACATCTTAATAGAGGGTTAAAGAGTGAGTTTCCCCTTTGAAAAGCTTTACACGGGGCTTCCTATTTCAACTGCCCAGGAATCTGTTTTGTTATCTGAACACATTAAGCATTGTTTTGCAACACACAGAAACCTCAGATGCCAGGTGTGTTTTTCTTAAGGTGTGTTTTCAATCCAGCACACATCTGCTCCAAAAACAGATAGTTGTTGATTTCTGGGAAAAAAAAAGAAAGGGAAAGAAAACAGAAACTCAAAGCCTTCTTGCCCTCCATCAGGATCCCTTCTGGAAGTTGTGAGAATACATTCACTTTTCAATGTCACATTGCTACCATGATGCTACTCTGAGATAGCCTTGTACAGAGTGCCAGTGCTGGAAAATCTCCTGGGAAGGATATGCCACAGTTAAGGGGCCTCTGATTAAAATATTGTGACTTGTAGTGTCATGTTATTTCAGATAACAGATATTGAGCAAAAGGGAGAGACAACCAGGTTCTTAACAAGCCAAGAACTTGAAACACTGTCAGCTACATGCTGAAAGGTTATATATGTCTGAAAAATAGTAAGATGGGTTTTTTACTTGGGTTGCAGAAGACAGCACTAGCAATCTTAAAATTTATGCATGTTTTCTGTAACAAAAAGGCAAGTTTTCCTCTCCTTTACTCAGTCAGCAACTGGAAAGTAGACCATTCATTCTTTCTGCTGCCCCAAGGACACAAAGCAGTTTCTCTGCCTTCCCAGACAATTACGAAGCAGCAATCTAATCCTCTCTAATTTGTGAGATTCATGCAGAGAGTACAAACCCTCAAATACAACACTTCATTCTTTCTAACTGTAATGCTGGTACCAAGGTGCCACAAGAGCTCCAGCTGATCTTTCACATCCAGGGTCTCAAGCAGACAACCCTGTGTTTAATGATCACGAAGACAGGGATTTTAGTTCTGTACTATACAAACTATCTCAGTCATAGCATGAATCCAGTTTTCATGTTGAATACAAGTTAAGTGGTAGTCCACACTATGGTACCTGAAGAACATCCCTGAAATGAAATTAAGAATTTAAACAATTAAGAAAAGATTTCACTACAAACAGGAGCCAGTCCTCCAACTGCATCTCTACCAGAACACTAAGAACAGAAGGCATCACTATATAGGAAGAAGAGGCTGAAGGCATCTGCCATTTATCCATAGCTGTTTTGTCTCACTTTATAGCTTTAGCTGTGTCATTCTGTTGCTATAGATGACTGTCCTGTAACATCCACATTCACACCCTTGTCTGCACCATGACTGGAAAGTAGAAAGCACAGGAAATGATCAGATGTTGCAGAAGTTGGCATAGTGCTTAGAGCACAGACTCATCAACAAGACATAGCAAGAACTGCCTCAGCACATAACTGGCTCCATCACAAAACAGCTTTTACATATTTCAAAGTTACACTTAAGTCCCCTGAAGCAGCTGGAGATGTTTTTCTACATAGACTAGCAAGAGGAATGCTCCTAATACTGACACTTGAGCAGTGAATTCATGCCACCCATAGCTGAATTAGTTATTACCATGCAACACAGGACAAGTAAGCCCACCATCTGGCTAAGTGGGCCCTAGGCAACATGGCTTAGATAGCTCCAAGCAGCAGATGCATACAAGTGGCAAAATAATGCAGGCCCCACCCCCTGCCCACAAGTGGCTCACAGAGCCCCTTGTTTATGATGTTGACTTGAAGTGAAAGGTTTAGTCCCTGGAGAAGCCCAGCAGAGATGTGAGCGAAGAGCAACACCACCACAAGCCATGGGTAGCAGATATATGTAGTGCATGGCAAGACCAGCACGTCTACTCCAGCACCAGCCTCTAGCACAAAGCTGTAAAAGGATGCATAAACACAGAGGTTTTGAAGTTTTCTCCAAGTGAGAAAAGACAGTCACTGTGTCCCTGGGCCCACACCTGGTAACACCCATCAAGGACTTGAGAACACTGAACAGGTAAGTGAATTTTCATGATGGCTCTTCCATTCCCAGCTATTTGAAGCCTACAGCATGTTACATGCACACTAAAGGTTTCAGTACCTCCTCAGTGAAGCTGTGCTGTATCTCAGCTCTAACAGATGACTGTGCTAATTTACTTAACACTAAGTGGTACTTCTTTTATCCTCAATAATGATGATTCTTTTAGTCTTTGAGCTTGTTGTTAGGTAATAGTTCAACTGTGACAAATTCATGAAAATGAAGCAGCACAAGTAAGGACGTGAAGAAGTCAGGTGTTCAAGATGATAGTTTCAGTGATAGAAAAGAATTGGTATACCATAATACTGCCTTGGGTATTATTCCTTTTTTAGAGTTGTAGCCACTGAAAATTCAAGTGTCTTTTAAAACAGGTTTTGGCTGAATAATGAGAAAGTAAGCTGCAGTTGAAAATTGCTCTACAGACTGCTTCCCCTTAATTCATACTGTCCAAATACTGTTGAAGTAAACTCTCTGAAATATTTTGACTCAACTGTTCTAGTACTTTCTCTCTTCCTTTTATAGAAATAATCTCTCCTGTGTTTTGTGTTTTTCCCTTTACGGTAGTGCTGTTTCAGCTGTGCTATTTGAACTGATCCAGGGAGTTCTCAGCAGCTCATGTCTTTGTCTTCTTTCTGTTAGGATGCTATTGCAGATACTAATTTAAAGGAACGCATTTTCAATTATGGAACAACTCACCAAAATTTATCTACGGAATTGTTTTAAGAGGGAGGTGGAAGGAGAGGAGGAGTCTGTGAAGGCAGATGCAGAAATCTCAGCATCTCTGAAACTCTGTTTAGCTGGAAAACAGGGAAATAAATGGTTTATGTGAAAGCAAGCCAAAGTAAACATTTAACTTGAGACAAGCAGTACCTAATAGTTATTTGTGACAATGAGGCACTATCTTTGAAAGACAAAGTAGAACCCAATACTGTCAAAAGGTAAAGAAAGGCACGCTCATAGGCAACACTCTTCAGGAGTTGTCTGTGCCCGGTTTTACTGGACCAGCTTGGTATCTACAGTAGGTGTGCTGCATCACTTCTGAACACAGGTCTCCACTTAGCGTCCTCCTTCAGAGACTGACATGCTATCCACTTTCATCTCTCTCAGGCTTCCAGTTTTTTTCTGTTTCTGCTTGGATTTTTTCAACATATGGACCTAAAATTGAAAGTTTTAAAAGAAAGTGAGTGAGTATTAAAATACCTGTGTTCACCAATAAGCTGATCTAAGGTAACAAACTAATAACCAAGTAAAATGCTGGAACTGCAACGGAAAAACATGTAAATACACAACTGTCTGATGCACATATCCTTATAAAGCTACATGATTAACTGGGTTTTTTACATAAACATATACACAGATGTTATGTGTATGTATATAGATGTGTGTGCATATATATTCCTGTACAAACATATATATACACATATATACAGATAACAGTACTAATCATCTGATAGATAAGAAACGTTTCTCACTGAGGGACAAGTTAGCTCTCTTAGATCTCTTCCTCTCTCCCCCACCTCTGTCTCTCTCTGTCTCTCCCTCTCCTTCTCCATCTCCCTCCATTTCCCCAAAGTTTAACATATTCTGAAACTTTGAGATACGACCCTCTCTTTCACCCATTTCTCCTCTGCAAGGGCCATTGTTCTGGTAGCTTTTCCAGTAGAGCTGCATACTCTGAGAATGTCTGTAGCAACAAATTTCTGTGAGCTGAAAAGGCATTTTTAAGTAGCAGATAAATGTGTGGACTGGTGTGTACCACCGTTGACTACTGGAAAACATTTATTTCACAACTTCAAAGTCAACAGAGAAGTTAAATTCTTAGGCAGCTTATACACATTGAGATATCAAGGAAAAACAGGCACTGATTACTCCAAAGTCCCTTTTTTTTGTAGACCCTGCTCCTCCCTTATTCGTTTTTGTCCTTTGCTACTCTTTGACAAACCTCTTTTCCAGCAAACTGATTCCTACCTTGCACACTGCAGTACTACCATTGCCCTGACAGCTGTGACCTGCTTCAAGGCAAGCAACACTGCCTGGAAATCTCAACACACAGGAAAAAAATTCAGTCACTAGGCTGAAGCTCAGGGACTATTTTTTTAAACACAAGCCTCATCTGAGCCACTGGAGAGACCTTTCAATATACCCTCTGCAGAAACTGCTATGTATTTATTCAACAGTTACCACTCTGTGCCAAGTAGCTCCTTTAAGTATCAGAACACAACAAGCAAGATAATACAGTAACAGCCAAGGGCAGAACAAAGTCACCTTGCTAAGAGAGACCTACAGACAGTACCTTTGGTCCTGCAGCAGAAATGATAATCTGGCCAGGGGCCTGAATCCAGGGCTCTCCATCAACTTGAACTGGAATTGGCTTTAGGAGTGTTACACGGAAATACGAGCCTTGGGCTATGCGGATTCCTGATCGAAAACCACCTTGGACTTGACCCTGTTGAGAAGCAAAAGCCAGGATATCAATCACCCCCATTAACAAGAAGCGCAAATACTAGCTGTAATTAAACTGGGCAAATAGTATTTAATTCTTATCTGATATTTTAAGTTTGAAGTAAAAGAGCTGCTTAGGCAAAATCTGTATAGGATGCCTTTCCTGCCCCAGCATTAATTACTTCAGTTACTGCAGAAGCCCCTGCAGGCTGCTGGAGGCAAAACACCTTCCACAGCAAAGTTGTTTTTACACACAAACTGGCCAAGGAACATACAGTCACAAAAGTCACGTTCACTTTCACTTCCCCCACTCCATAATATAGTAAACACATTTTTAAAACACATAACTATACACACAGTCTTCAGCACATGTGAAACTTAAAAAGTCTAAAAGCACTTTATCAATCAGGGAGAGAGAGTTTTGCCAAACTCATCTCCATCTACATAAATATATATATACACACTCAACTACAGGTACACAGACTCAACTCCAGCCTAACAGCTAAATTAACTTTTTAGAGTTCACAGAAAAAAGTGAAGCAAAGTGACCTTTGCTGCTACACCTTCTCTCAGGGAATGTGTACAGAAACCAAACATGGGTGTAAAAACCTTCAGATCACAAAACCGAAGCACAGGTTTGTTAAGATTTATATTCCAAAGCAACAAGTACACTCCTTGCTGCTTCTGCTTTCACAAAAGATTTAAGGATCTCTATCAAAACACTTCTTGACTGTCTTCTAGCACTAAATTACAAAATGGTAAAGTTGGCCAACACCAGAGATCAAGCTGTACAAAATTTTAAGCAGCCACCTTTCCATTTTTGGTTGTTTTATGGATCAGTTATCACTAGTTACCTGCCCACATATACTTTTTCAGCAGCAGATTTCTTTAAATAGTGAAAAAAAGAAAAAATAACCTACCATCCCACAGGACTGTGTTACTAGCAGCAGGCCATTGTAAAATATTTAATACATTAAAGAATTAAAGTTGCCTAACTTGAGTCATAATATTCTTTGCAGAATGGTATACCATCTGCTTCATGTAGCATTCAGACCAAGAGCAGCTAGCATGAGATTCTCAGTGATAGGTGTTGAAAAGCTTGTGGCAGATAATTACAAAACCACCTGTCTAGCAGGAATCTCCACCTTGACTGTGAAGAGTGCATGTTTTTGTAATATTATCATAAAATCTTGTTTTCATCCCATGAACTGTTTTGTTTTGGCACCATGATACCTGTTATGAGAAAGCTAGTGCATTCTATAATCCATACATTTATAGGCATTTAATATATATGTATGCATGTATGTTTCTGGACTTAGTTCAAAGTCTTCTTATCAAGTATTTCCCCATGTGCTGTTAACAAATTCTCCACACTCGTATTACTTCTTATCCAACCTTAACACAGAGGCATCATTTGTAGGACTATGCACTTGCAATGCACTGTTTGTTACAGAAACAAGCCTGTCTGAAAAAAATGCGTGTTTCTTCTTTGCTTACTGGGATACCAACTCACCATGTGAACGACACCAGTCACACCAACAACCTCCAGCAGGCCATCGTCGATGCGCGGTTTCTCGAAGCGGTTATCACTCTCTGAGCCCCAGAGATCGGCTCCAGAGCCCCAGCTGTGTGTAGAACACACTACAGTGACCACACATGACCTGTAGTCTGCCTCAGGGTACCCTCCCCAGTACCATGCTAGGGGTGGGTGGCTTGCCAGGCTTCCAAAGCTACACACTCTGCTCCCCCACCCACTGGAGGGACTGCAGTTCCTGCACTGTCGAAACAGGAACTGTTTTTCCTAAAATCTGGAAGAATTCTGATAAGATCTTTTAGTAGTAATGATATCTAAAAGGAGTGAAGTAAATAGTTTCCACTGGAAAGAAAAAATTTTAAGTAAGAAGAAAGTAAATCCGAAGAGTTTTAGTTTGCTGAGAAATACTGGTTAGAGCTGTATTAACCCTTAACTTTCAAGACTTAAGAACTTAACATAGCTCTTACTGGTCTTGACAATATTCACAGAAGCTACTGAAGAGGAACACAGGCTAAAACAAGTATGAAGCTTTTATTCTTGCACCTGGCCAAACTCACTTGTAGTTACTGGCAGGTATTCACGCACTTCAATCCCCTGAAATGTTTCTGACAATTAAACACCATGTTGCTTTTTGTGCACTACTGACTCTCTGCACTGAAATCACTCACTGTTTCCGTGCATGGACTGCTCATCACTAATTGTCATATTTTCTTCTCCACAGTTCTCATGTGCAATGTGTATTTGTGTATATGTATGTACACATACGTGTACACATAAAAATACACATTTTAATAAAAAGTTGCAGTATTTTCAGGCTAAAATGCAAAGAGATGCAGTTTGTTTAAGATAAGAGGTTTCTTGAAAAATAATAATATGGCAGCACTAATTACCTACTGGTTTTGTGCAAAAAAACCATTCCTTTACCAACAACACATCTACAGATGCCAAGTTTCTGCAGATTTGGTTTCCTTTCTTCCACAGCAGTAACTCTAGCTCTCTGCAGGTGTCAGGACAGCACCCACAACCTCACAAAAGTTACCTGAACTGTGGGGTTTCCATAGCTATCCAGGTTGCATCACAGACTCCGTGTACTGACCAGCTGCCTGCAGGAGCTGGGCAGTGTTTGACAGTTGAATTCTGTCTGGCCTCACTGCAGGAACTGCTTAAGTACCTGGTCTCTAGCATGTCAGAAAGTGTGTGCAGGTCAATCATCTTCTCTCCTTGTACATGTGACTGTGAAATGCAGTGAACCATTCAAACAGTGGAGGAACAGGGGAAGATGGTAGTGGGCAGAAGCCATAGGCTTAGAGTAAAAAGTCATGCTTTGCTAGGAAACTGCTCCAAAAGAATTCTGAAGACATTTGGTGAGGAAATTATTACAAATTACTGCCAGGACAGAAAAGAAATAGCAAATGTATGGGGTTTGCACTGGGAAAACCAGATAGTAAAACCTTACTAACATAAAAACTCCACCTTTATGTGGAATGTGAGTTTCAACGAATCACAAATGATGTCAAAATGGTATTAAAAGCTAGCTCCTGAAGTATAGTTGCAAAGCCAGTGAGTCAGGCAATAATCAAACCCACCCAGTAACAACCATTTACCAATCTAAATCATTTAACATTTTATTCAACCATCTGACATTTGATGCTCAAATACCAAGCAGCAATTCCACATGTATAGCCAGACATGCATTCACAAGGGATCTTTCCTCTTCTTTTTACCTGGGTATATTAATAAAAATGAGTCCTTCTATACTTGGTAACTCCACCTCGTGCTGGTCCACTTGCAGCTTTATATCCTTGTGAAGGTTTCTAGTATGACTTATCTTCTGCAGCCCAACCTTTACGTAAACTCCTTTGTTGTGAAACCTAGGAGCAGACAAGTATCTTATAACTAAAAGGTGAGGTCCCACATAGCACTCCTCTTGGTAAATATATACACCAGTGTTGTCCTCTAGCTGGTAGGTTTAAAGACTTTTTCAATTAAACCTCTCTTCAAATTCCTCTAGCTTTACTGCAGAAACAAAGCATAAGCCATGAACCGGTATTTTATATACCTTTTACTTAAGAGATGATTGTGCTGTCAAAGCATGTGGAGATTGTGAAATTTTATTACAGAAAAATCATCCCTTTTTAAGTGTTGCCTGAACGCAATGCCTCTTAGAAATGTAAACTTCTGAGTTGGAAGATTACATTTTAATTTAAGACTTAGAGGTCTTCATGACACATTTTAAAGTGTTTTCTCAAGAAACGCTAGAATACTTATGGCAGAAAAACATTTGATAATCTTTGGTTTACATATTGTTAATAATTCGGAATATACTTAGCTGCAGAAACTTAAAATAGGCTTAGTAACATTGATTTGTGACAGACCTCTAACATTTCTAATTTTAGAATAAAGAAGATGAGGAAGATTTTTATGGCATCTCTAGAAATGGCAAAATATTTTAAGAATAATATAAACAAATGATAGTTAAACACACAGACTATTTTCTTCTATAATGGAAACCTTTGGATACATGGCCTTCGGGCAATCTTAAAATAAGAAGCATAAATTTTCATTATTTGACCCTACTAGCACATGGGTGTCATTGGAATCCTAACTCTGCAAAATCTCTCTAGCATTATGTCTAAGTACTGCAGACATTCAAGCGGGGAAGACAGCCAGTTTAGCATGCGGGTTATAGTCAACTCTTCCGACAGACACTTTTCAGTTATTTTAAATTATTACATTGGGAATGACTAGTCCTATGTCCAAACAGTTTTAAATAGCACTGAATTAAAGGCACCCTATACTTCTCCTCCAGACAAGACAGTAGGATGCATCTATGCTATGACAGGTTTTGTCTAATTTGGATACCATTAAAAATATTAGAATATCAGTAGGAAACACAATACTTAAAATATCCCCAAGAAGTATTAATTTTTGTTGCATGAAGCAAGAAACCGGTAGAAATTGAAAGAATACAACACACTACCCTAACTGCAGAACTCTTCTGTATGGTAAAATTCTAAACTTTTACTTAATTGTGCAGAACATTCCCTCTATCTGACCTTACATCCAAGAAACTGCTTGCCACAGCAGTCTCTTGCCATTTCAGATGGCAAAAACAAGATGTGGCCTCTTCTGTAACAGGCAATCTTAAAGACTGCTCCAGGATCACATGGGAATGCCTTGGATGAAGGGGCAGAGGCCTCCTTAGCAAATTCACCAATGACACAAAGCTGGGAGGAGTGGCCAAGACCCCAGAAAGCTGTGCAGCCCTTCAGAAGGACATTGACAGCTTGAAGAGATGGACAGAGAAGAACGGCCTGAAATTCAACAAAGGCAATGCAGGGTCCTGCACTTGGGGAGGAATAACCCCACACACCAGTACAGGCTGGGGGCTGATCTGCTGGAAAGAAGCTCTGTGTAGAAGGACCTGGTCCTGGTGGACAACAAGCTGTCCATGAGCCAGCAGTGTGCTCTTGTGGCCAAGAAGACCGCAGGTATCCTGGATTGTATTAGGAAGAACACTGCCAGCAGATCGAGGCAGGTGATCCCTCTACTCAGTGCTGGTGAGGCCATGCCTGGAGTGCTGTATCCAGTTCTGGGCTCCTTAGTATAAGAGAGACATGGAACTCCCAGAGTGTGTCCAGTGGGGGATAATAAAGATGATCAGGGGACATGAGCATCTCTCTTACCAAGAAAGGCTTAGGGAGCTGGGCCTGTTCAGCCTTGAAAAGAGATGACTGAGGGGACCTGATCAATGTCTGTGAGTATCTGAAGGGAGGTTGACAAGAGGATGCCACCAGGCTCTTCTCAGTGGTGCCAGGTAACAGGACAAGAGTCTATGGCAGAATCTGATACACAGGAAGTTCCACCTGAACATGAGGAAGAATGTCTTTGCTGTGTATATGACCATGCACTGAAACAGGTTGCCTAGAGTAGTTATGGAGTTTTCCTCACTGGGGATATTTAAAAACCACCTGGACACAATCCTGTGCCATGTGCTCTGGGATGACTCTGCTTAAGCTGGGAGGTTGGACCAGATGACCCACTGTGATCTCTTTCAATCTGACCCATTCTGTGATCTTGTGAATGAAGGTGGATGCCCCAGTCACTAAATTCTACACTGTGAAAAAAACTCATGTAGCTTGGCACTCAACAATGCAAAACCCATCACTGTCACACTCTTTTTATCTGCCTTGCAATGAAAGTTGAGCATTAAATTCCTGAAGGGAAGTCATGACTGCACACTGTGCTCCTAGCCAAAGGTAAGCAGCCCTGAGCACCCAATGAGGCTGGCTGAGGGAGGCCAGAGAGCACACAGCTTTTGGGACATTTACCAGTTCAAGGCCTTGCTTCAGAAGAGCACTGAAGCCCATATTTCTTTCAAGGACTACCTGCAATTTCTGTTGCCATAACCTGAAACTTCCTGTTCTGCACCCAAGAGCACCCAGTTCACACACCAGCGCTGCTGCATCTGGCATTAAGTAGATAACCTTTGCAGTTAACTTACTAAAAATAATTTTTAAAAAGCACTAATACTGCTGACAAGACCATGCATTTGCTTTGTTTATCATGGGAAAATGAAAAGCCAGCCATTGTCACAGACAGCCAAAGGTAAAAGTCAACTGTCAGCACTGTTAGCCTGCACAAGCTGTTTGCCTTCTGCAAAAACACACTTGAGGGTCAATTAATTATTTCATGTTTCTTTTCCAGAAGTGTATAGCCCTTCAGATCATCTCTGCTTTCCCATAAGCCCTTCAAGTCCCCCAAGCAAGAATGATGCCATGTCCCTTTTCCACTGCACTGTGGATGGTGCACACTGGGAACCAATTGAGATAAGGATTACAGGGATGAAAAGCACACAGGGCAAGAGAAATCAAAGTATAGCCCTTATATGCAGTGGCAGTAAGAAAAGGACACACCTTTTGAAATATGGCAGCTTTGTGAACACAGAGGAGTACATTTTGGAAAGAGAATGAACATAACTTTTACATTACATTAACTGCCAAAGACAATCTAGAGAAGTTTCATGTACTAGAATGGGCAC
>VWZD01008578.1:21578-33349 GCA_013396695.1 Sakesphorus luctuosus
CCCTAACTGCAGAACTCTTCTGTATGGTAAAATTCTAAACTTTTACTTAATTGTGCAGAACATTCCCTCTATCTGACCTTACATCCAAGAAACTGCTTGCCACAGCAGTCTCTTGCCATTTCAGATGGCAAAAACAAGATGTGGCCTCTTCTGTAACAGGCAATCTTAAAGACTGCTCCAGGATCACATGGGAATGCCTTGGATGAAGGGGCAGAGGCCTCCTTAGCAAATTCACCAATGACACAAAGCTGGGAGGAGTGGCCAAGACCCCAGAAAGCTGTGCAGCCCTTCAGAAGGACATTGACAGCTTGAAGAGATGGACAGAGAAGAACGGCCTGAAATTCAACAAAGGCAATGCAGGGTCCTGCACTTGGGGAGGAATAACCCCACACACCAGTACAGGCTGGGGGCTGATCTGCTGGAAAGAAGCTCTGTGTAGAAGGACCTGGTCCTGGTGGACAACAAGCTGTCCATGAGCCAGCAGTGTGCTCTTGTGGCCAAGAAGACCGCAGGTATCCTGGATTGTATTAGGAAGAACACTGCCAGCAGATCGAGGCAGGTGATCCCTCTACTCAGTGCTGGTGAGGCCATGCCTGGAGTGCTGTATCCAGTTCTGGGCTCCTTAGTATAAGAGAGACATGGAACTCCCAGAGTGTGTCCAGTGGGGGATAATAAAGATGATCAGGGGACATGAGCATCTCTCTTACCAAGAAAGGCTTAGGGAGCTGGGCCTGTTCAGCCTTGAAAAGAGATGACTGAGGGGACCTGATCAATGTCTGTGAGTATCTGAAGGGAGGTTGACAAGAGGATGCCACCAGGCTCTTCTCAGTGGTGCCAGGTAACAGGACAAGAGTCTATGGCAGAATCTGATACACAGGAAGTTCCACCTGAACATGAGGAAGAATGTCTTTGCTGTGTATATGACCATGCACTGAAACAGGTTGCCTAGAGTAGTTATGGAGTTTTCCTCACTGGGGATATTTAAAAACCACCTGGACACAATCCTGTGCCATGTGCTCTGGGATGACTCTGCTTAAGCTGGGAGGTTGGACCAGATGACCCACTGTGATCTCTTTCAATCTGACCCATTCTGTGATCTTGTGAATGAAGGTGGATGCCCCAGTCACTAAATTCTACACTGTGAAAAAAACTCATGTAGCTTGGCACTCAACAATGCAAAACCCATCACTGTCACACTCTTTTTATCTGCCTTGCAATGAAAGTTGAGCATTAAATTCCTGAAGGGAAGTCATGACTGCACACTGTGCTCCTAGCCAAAGGTAAGCAGCCCTGAGCACCCAATGAGGCTGGCTGAGGGAGGCCAGAGAGCACACAGCTTTTGGGACATTTACCAGTTCAAGGCCTTGCTTCAGAAGAGCACTGAAGCCCATATTTCTTTCAAGGACTACCTGCAATTTCTGTTGCCATAACCTGAAACTTCCTGTTCTGCACCCAAGAGCACCCAGTTCACACACCAGCGCTGCTGCATCTGGCATTAAGTAGATAACCTTTGCAGTTAACTTACTAAAAATAATTTTTAAAAAGCACTAATACTGCTGACAAGACCATGCATTTGCTTTGTTTATCATGGGAAAATGAAAAGCCAGCCATTGTCACAGACAGCCAAAGGTAAAAGTCAACTGTCAGCACTGTTAGCCTGCACAAGCTGTTTGCCTTCTGCAAAAACACACTTGAGGGTCAATTAATTATTTCATGTTTCTTTTCCAGAAGTGTATAGCCCTTCAGATCATCTCTGCTTTCCCATAAGCCCTTCAAGTCCCCCAAGCAAGAATGATGCCATGTCCCTTTTCCACTGCACTGTGGATGGTGCACACTGGGAACCAATTGAGATAAGGATTACAGGGATGAAAAGCACACAGGGCAAGAGAAATCAAAGTATAGCCCTTATATGCAGTGGCAGTAAGAAAAGGACACACCTTTTGAAATATGGCAGCTTTGTGAACACAGAGGAGTACATTTTGGAAAGAGAATGAACATAACTTTTACATTACATTAACTGCCAAAGACAATCTAGAGAAGTTTCATGTACTAGAATGGGCACTGCTATACACTAACTGATTGCCTGATTTTCCTACCTATGATGTTTTTAATCCAGTGGACTGAAAATACAAACCAGTGCCTAACAGTAACTTACATACCAGAAACAATATCTTGTATTATTCGGTTTTTAAGAAAAACACCATAAGCAATGCCTGTAATGCCAGACAGAAGGAAGGTGGGATAGACAGCAAGACAGGTGGGATTACCCATCATTACACTCATAACCAGTCAGAGGATACTTTTATTAGTTACAGTTTGAACACTGCATAGTTGTAATTGACTATAACTCTGGTAACTGACAGACAATTCAGAGGACATTTAACATAATCAGAGGAAAGCAGACAGAAACAGTTTCTACATGGAATTATGGATCAATTACACAATTGTGATCTCTTTTGCTTATTGATTTGAGTGATTATGGGAAGAAAAAACAACCCCATTGATCTGCATGCCAGAAAGGAGGAAAGTGTCTCTCAATAACTTTTTAACAAGTCTCACTTGGATAGATTTTTTCTTTATCCTTAATACCAACAATCAGGTGCTACCACAGCATTAAGCAAGGATGTAAAAGGTACATAAGTTCTGAAGCAGTTTTGAATGTGCTTATTGCTTATGTAGCAGCACTGCCCTTACTCCTGTTAAAGACTTTGAGCAAGAGATATTTCAACTATCTCAAAATTTCACTGAACTCAACACTGCAGTTATTGGCAAACTAAGAATACTGAATAAGAATGACAAGGCTTCTAAAAACTGCTTTGGTGCTTTCTTGTTGCAGAGGAAAAAACCCCAAATGTAAACAAACAAATCACATGAATTCTGTGTCTACGAGTTCCTGGGTAGCTTAAATTCCTCACTGTCTTAGCTCTGCCTCAAGCACTATTGATTTGTGGATACTTGTGGCATTTAAGATTATCAATTATAGTGTAAATTGGAAGAAATGCAATAGCAAAGAGTTGACTTTCACAGCTGGTTTCCCCAGGGTTACCTGCTATTAAATTTTCCTGGTTCTTCTTCTCTAGCATGATGAAAGTCCAAGCTCAATTCTGCATCAATGCCAAGACCACAGTAATTGTTCATCTGTACAATCTGATTAAAAAAAAAGTATTATTTCCTGCTTACATTTATAAATAAAGAAGATCTGAAGTTTTTCAACAAAACCAAGCTTTGCAGATGATCCTCACAAGTCACTTGCATCTTGACAGATTCTGGAAAAAACTTTCCAGAAACACTGCACTAAAAATAAAGCTGTAGGAACAGCTGTTGATATGCATAGTCATTATTACTACAGTATCAGAAACTTCAACATTTAATCTTAATTAAAAGTACAAGCCCAATAAGGCAGAAATAAAAACTAATGCAGAAATAAAACCAACTCAACCTCTCAAAACAATTCTGTGCAATAACTTCACAAGCTGCTAAACACTAATGCCAATATTATTTTTGGCATCAACCATAGATTTATCATTACATCACTAGGAACACACTCTTTCTAACTTTGGAAGGTCACCAGCTTACACCAGAGTGTAGAACTTCACCTACTCAGCTGTGTTTTAAATAGCGCTGAATATGCCAGTCTCAAGTTTCTACAGATTTCAACTGCTTCTGCCATTACTTCTTCCTTTGCATGCCATAGCTTTTTTATCCTAGCCTTGACTCCCCCACCCTTTAAAAGGGAGATAAGGCACCCAGGGAAAATCAACCCCTGCCTCCCCAAGTGAAAAATAGCGGGGACCTGAGCAACTTAAATCCTCCAACTGACTCATAATGCCTAGGATTTTCCAGTGACCAGAATAAAGTCTTCAATAATTGCTACCATTGTTACAATTTCCTACTTTTTTGCCACCCTCTCGTCCAATTTCTTCTTTTTGTCTGAAGACAGACGAACCAGCATTCACATAAAGCTCTGAAGTCACCATGTACAACTAACATTTTTATTTTCCTAAATAGAAACAAGTTAATATGAACCAAGGAACAGTGACTTTCACTCAAAGAAGTGCAAATAACAGATGCCACATATACAGATACACAATGGCAGTAAGATGACAGAGGATTTACTTCCTGTATATGCTAGCAACTCCTAGTAATTTCTTAAACCACAAAAGGAAACATGAGAGAACCTTTTGAGGAGAGAGGTGTTTTTTGGCAAATTCTCCAGTTTTACAAGGGTTCTGGAAAGCATTTGGCATTCTTTCCAAACGCCTCTCTAATTTGAAAAATACTTTTCTTTCCAACTGAAGCAAATAGGTATGCCATTGTCATGTGAATCTTTTCATTAGTCCTCTATCAGATGCTTTTTGCCAAACAGCTATGACGTGTGCTCTGCAGTCAATCAGTCCAGCCAAAACTGAAACACTATATCCAGACATACACTGTATTCACTAAGAAACAGCTCAGTAAGGCCCAAGCAGGAAGTCAAGTGAGTAATTAAAATTAAGCGATGTTAGTATCCATCATCTTTGTGATTTTCACTTACGAACAACAGTTCCTAAGAATCAAACCCAAATTGTACTCAGCTCACCTTTGGAGGCTCAGGTTCTGCAACACCATTCTCTGCACCTTCACCTGGCTCTTCTGCATCCAAAAGGATAGTCCAACGATCCATAAGAACATCATCTGCCTCATCCACAGAAACCAAAATGGAGTATGGGTCCTCCCCACTGTAGCCAGCTCCCCAGCGCAAGACCCTCCCCAAGTCATTACCTGGGCAACAATGAAGAATGCCAGAATATGACTGTCCTTCATAATCAGTGCATCAGCCCTGTTCTGCAAATCACATTGCATGAAGGTGTTCCAAAGAAGTCACATGATTAGTTAGTTTCGAACAAAAGGTTAATGAACAGAAAAAAATATTTAAGTTTTGTTGCAGTTGCATGTGGGCTTACTATATATTACAGTTTCAGAGCCGTTCATGGAATTTCCTTCTACCAAGACAGAAGTTTGAGAGTTTTAACACCCATCCCCAACACGCCACCAGATAACAAAGGGCTGGCTAACTGTTTTGAATTCCACCTTGATGGCTGGTGGGGATGGAGAGAAGTTTTCCCTAGTTCTGGAAGTTCAGTGAGTTCCAGCGGCTGCTGTGACTAGAAGCCACTATTTTGCTGACCTGGTGAGAGCATCTTGGAGGGAGCTCCTTTTCCAGCTTGGCTCTCCCCGCTTTTCCCCCCTCCCATTCTCTGGGCACCCTGAGCTTCAGAAAGAGAGAGGGAGAGGGAGAGAGAAGGGTCATAGTTGTTTTTTCTAGATATCTTGTAAACCTTCTCTTTTCCTCAGGACAGCTGCACCAGAATCGCAAGAAACCACCACCAGCACCTAACTTCCAGTGTTCTTCCTTCTTTGTACAAAGGACAAGGAGAAAGAGTCTGCTCTTCCCCACGGAAAAGGTTCCATCCTGCCCCCGCCATGTGAGTCACAGAGGCTCTTCTCTGCCTCGCTGGGGCAAGACTGTGCTCCTGCCTCGCGGCAGCCGAGGCGCGGCACTGCCACCTGCTGTCCGCAAATAGAATCGCACCAGGAAGAAACGTGTTCATTTGGGGTTGCGCTGGTACGGCGGGGGAGTGTAGACTGTTTACAGTTATTTACCTATATCTACGTAGTAGTTAAGAACAGTTATCCTTCTTCTATACATTTCCAATTAAAGTTTATTCTCCTTAAATTTAAAAGGGGTGTAGTGTTGGTTATTGAGAAGCTCGCTTCTCTAGTTTAAATACACACTTTGGTTTCCTTTAAACTAGGACACTATTACATACAGACATGCTGTCTCATCTGGAACATTTTCACACAAGGAGATGCAAAAACCTGTCACTGAGTTGAGATGTCAGGGAGCAACTGAGTTCACCAGTTCAGAGAAATGGCTGATGCCCTTGTGGTTGTCAGAAGAGAGTATCTTGCTGTCTCCAACTCCTGCCCACTGCCACACACCCATACCAACACTCTGGCCGCTTGTTTTCCCCTGAGAAAACATGACTGACATTTCCATGTAAAGCTGATACTGCTATTTGTGCTCCAGCACCAGTCAGAACCAAGTCACAGCATCTCTGCTCAAAACTGAGTTCTTTATCAAGAAAGAAAAATAAAGATAAACCTTCTGGAGGACTTCTGCCCTCAGAAGAGGAATGATTCTTGCTGTGGTTCTCACCTGTTCCCAAAGGTAAGATGGCAACTGAGGGCTCTGAGCACACCAGCTTGTGCCTGATTTCCTCCAGGGCACCCAGGACCCAGCCAACAGTGCCATCCCCTCCGCACACCAGCACTCGGAAGGACGGGACTTTGGAGAAAGTGTGAAACCTTCATTGTGAAATGAAGCACAGGGGAAAAGAAATGTTACAATGGAAGACAGGAAATGCAAAGCCTCATAATATGCTATTTAAGACAACAGTGTTATTGAAATTCTGCTCCATGCCCCCCTTTAACACCAGTTTCAGGATCAACTTCAACAAAGTGAATGGAAAAACAAGAAGTTTTAGATTAAGCTGTTTTTAACAAGAGTGAAAATCACATTCCTCTAAGATTCTTCACAGAGTTAAATGGTTAATCACTTCCATTTTCAAAGGCACAGAGATCTGACTAGTCATAATTTCAACATGAACATCTGTAACTCTTTAAATCCTAGCAGAGTAGTTGATTAGTGGTGGTTTTTTACTTAGTCATAGGATTCACAGTACATTTTCTTCTTCAGGGTATTGTTTTCCTGGTGACTCTTACCTTTTATGGCTTTCCATCCCATATACAAAGATACCATGCAAAGGAATTTTTATTTCTCATTGCAAAAGAAGCAATTAACAAGTGGGAGCATTTTGCCATAAAGGTACAGAAAGATTCCAAGGCCAAAACAAAATGAACTAATTACTGAAGTTTAAGTTTGAACTGCATTAGAAAGACAACAGAATTATATAGTTCTGACAGAAAAAATAGTTTGTGTAGTTTGTTTATATTGCCTCCTGCATAAGCTGCATTTCTTCCAACAAAGCTTTTGTTCTGAACATCTTGTCCTGACAGTTTTTTATTAAAGCAGCGCTGAAGAAATGAGGAATAGGCTACAACCATCACTTTCAGTTTTATGAAGCTGGTAACAAAGTGGGGTTGATTAAATCAAGTCACCAGTTCCTGCCTCCCTACAAGCACATTATGTCCTGTTCCTTGTAGAAATGTGGCAGCTGTGATCAGGCAGGCCCTGTTAATTCTGTAGTTGTGGCCAAGTTTCAAGAGCCAAGATAGAAAATTTTATTAGACTTTCCTAGTAGTTCACATGAAACATCAGAAGTAATAAAAGCAAAAACCAGCTTTCATCAGGAAATGTGCTATTTCTCTGTCCATCTCCATTCAAATATAAGATCTTTTTACTTTTAATAATTATTAAATATGTGCTATTGTAAAGTGCACAATGACTTTCCCAGGACCAGATTCTGCTAGATTTGACAGAAATAGATGTATCAGTGTATCAGGAACTACTCTATTCTCTTTTCTTCAGAGAACTTCAAAACTTCAATGTTGTCTCACAGTAAGAACCAGTCAGAAGAGATTAAATAATCCACTGCCCTGGTGTTCAGGCACAGAACAGAAGCAATTGAGATCTTCAAAGTAAGTAAATCTAATCCATCCTTTAAAAAAGGTAATAGAACAATATAAAAAAATAAATTTAAAATATGATGACTTACCCAGGCAGTGGACCCCCATTGGTAAGTTCAAAGACCTGATGTGGGTTTAGCAGCTTTCTAAAACTGTACAGCAGATCTCGACCTTTCAGACCACCACTTTTTGGATTCACAAATACAAGAAGTGGGCAGCAATTCTGTGGTATCTTGGAAGCCTGAAAGAAAACAAGAAAAAAAGGATTAGCCAAAACCTTGAACAGCCAGGAAAACGACTACTGCACCTCACAAATATTACCTGTTGCTTCCTTGATGCTTAGCAAAAAATCCAGATTCTATAAATAAAAAGACTCTGTGTCCAGAAATGGACAAGTTAGCTGCTGATTTTGATTCCCTTGGAACTGAAGTCTCTATAACCCACTCCAGCTACACAGTTGAGTCTAACATTAGAAACAAAGGCCTTCTTACACATTTTCAGTAAACAGTCTATGCCACAAAACAGTGTAAGGGGTAAAAGTCATGTACAATTCAAACAGAAAAGAGGAAGCTTCTCCTCAAAAGAAAAAGTCAGAACTCCCCAAATCAACTGAAACTTTTTTCTTTAGTTTTGTGTTGTCACATTAACTTACAAGGACAAAACATTTCAAAATAAGGATGTTTGGGCAGATACTGGCATATCCCTTCCTATGAAATAAGAGGCTAAAAGCTTCTTTCAAAAGTATGTAATCAAAGATTTTTTATCAGGAGGGTTTACTCAGGGATGCCAGTACCTTATGACCTACTGAAGTTGCTGCTGAAATGGCTCTCAAAGCACAGCCAGGCTGCAAGGAAGTTGGGTACACATCCAGCAACCACTTCAAAGGAAGCCACTGAACATGGTGGAGGTGAGATTTCCCGTGGCACTTCATGGACTGCATGGGAACTATACCTGCAGCCACACTAGAGGTCAAAACTTCCAGCCAAGAGAAGCACCCTTGGGACTGGTTTTCAGCCAGCCAGCCTGCCTACAAATCATTTTGTAAAATGATTTGTAAATAGCTGTAGAAAGGTCAGAAAATGCCAGCACACTTTTCATCCATCCTACCACAGGGCTGGGGGGCAGGTACATGCCAGAAAAGTTCACCAGACATTTCAACAAGTGTGTTTCAAAACAGAAATGTTTGCCATAGTGCCTAAGTTGTGGTAATTTGTATTTACACACTGGACAGCATTCAAGGAACAGCAAGTTGTCACGCAGCTGACCGGATGGATTCAGGGAACAGAACAACAGTGCTAAATATAAATCAATTAAGACAAGAATGATTAAGAGGGCAGTGAGGCAGCAGAATGACTGCAGTGTGCAAGCATGTGGAGAGATACCAGCAACTACAGAGGGGAGGAGACAGCACCCAGAGAGCCTGTTGACTGCTGTCTGTGAGCGACCACCAGAGATCATGATCTAAGGTGAAAAACAGAAATCTGGACAAACTGAGTTAAGTTTATGGAGATGCAAAATGCAGTCTAACATTGAGCTACACCCCAGACCATCATCTCCCTGTGACCTGATTTATACACTTAAAAGCAAATATTTCTTTGGGGCTTCAGCATACTTGAGAGAATTCCTCTAATTTTCCTTTCTTAAGAGCTGGTTGCTAATCCTCTGCAAAGTTATACCCTGTCAGATGTGTCAAGATACCCACAAAACCCAAAAAAATCCATCTCCCCTGCTGCCCACATAAGAAATGTACTCTGCCATCCAGTGTGACCTGTCTCTTGAGAAAGAGAAAACGCACTGGGAAGAGGAACACTAAGCAAGTAAGAAGGCTGGTGGAGCAGGCACACACTTCTCTTGCCCCTTCCTCATCCTTTAGATTCTACCTAAGACATCCAGTTTGAAAATGTATCTGTTCTCTTGAAAAACAAAGTAGACAAACAAAGCCTATTTTGGGGGGACAAACAGCCAAAAGAGCCTCAAAATTCTGTTTTAATGGAAAGGTTCCACTGCTGCAAAATAACTAGGTTGGTGAGACAGAGGCTGCAAAGCTTTGCACACAGCCTTCTCCAAAGGAACCACCTTCATGCTGAACTGGGATAACTGAGGTGAAAACACCCCTCGCCTCTATATTCAGGTTTCATTGGAAGGGGGAAGCAATTACTCAAAGCATGCCCAACACATAACAAAGGTAATATATTCATATCAGTTAAACACATGAAAAGGATTATTTCTAGGCAGCAAAGGAAACCTGTGGACATCAATGCATACCACTGTCACAAAAAGGAAGGACTTCTTGAGTATTAAGGTCAACAGCTCAAGGATCCACAGATCCTAAAGAAACTAGAAGACAAGTGGATTTCCTCCCCTTAAGCCATTGCAGGCATTAATGAAAGAGCAAACAGAGCTCTGGCTTTTCCAGAAATAAAGGCCATCTCATTACTCCATCAGTTCCTGCACTATCATCTCCCATATCTTGCTTAGAATGGTCCTTTGATAATCACAGAAGCATCAAGACTGGAAGAGACCTTTAAGATCAGCCAGCCCAACTGTGAGCGTGGCACCACCACTGTAACCCCTCAGCCACTAAACACCATCTCACCCACCGCTAGAACACCTCTGGGGATGGTGACTCCAGCACCTCCCTGGGCAACCTATTCCAATGCCTGATCACTCTGACAGTGAAAATTTTTTTCATTATCTAATCTGAATCTCCCTTGTCTGAGCTCAAGGCCATTTCCTCTTATCCCCTCACTGCAGGCATGGCAGAAAAGACTGGCCTCAACCTCACTACAACCTCCTTTCAAGTGGTGGTAGAGAGCAATGAGATCCTCACCTGATCCTCGCTGAGCCTAAACAAACCCAGCCCCCTCAGCCATTCCTAGACCCCTTCATGAGCCTTGTTGCCCTTNGCCAGCCCAACTGTGAGCGTGGCACCACCACTGTAACCCCTCAGCCACTAAACACCATCTCACCCACCGCTAGAACACCTCTGGGGATGGTGACTCCAGCACCTCCCTGGGCAACCTATTCCAATGCCTGATCACTCTGACAGTGAAAATTTTTTTCATTATCTAATCTGAATCTCCCTTGTCTGAGCTCAAGGCCATTTCCTCTTATCCCCTCACTGCAGGCATGGCAGAAAAGACTGGCCTCAACCTCACTACAACCTCCTTTCAAGTGGTGGTAGAGAGCAATGAGATCCTCACCTGATCCTCGCTGAGCCTAAACAAACCCAGCCCCCTCAGCCATTCCTAGACCCCTTCATGAGCCTTGTTGCCCTTCACTGGACAGGCTCCAATATTTCCATGTCCCTTTTAAAGTGAGTGGCCCAAAACTGGACACAGTGCTCAAGGTGCACCCTCACCAGTGCCGAGTACAGGGGGAGATCACTTCCCTAGTCCCATTGGCTACACTATTCTTGATACAGACCAGAATACTACCGGCCTTCTTGGCCACCTGGGCACACAGATGGCTCATGTTCAGTCAGCTGTCGACCAGCATTCCCAGGTCGGTCCATGCTGAGTCATTTTCCAGCCACTCTGCCCACAGCCTGTAGAACTGGGTGGGGTTAAATCCCACAAGCAACAAAAGGCAGAGCAGCTCTGAAAGGAAACATCATGTTGCATGGGGTAACAGAGAAAACTGTATCCTTCCTGCACTCTTTGTCCAGCTTCCACTCTACCCTGCCTTCCCTCCTGACCACTTCCCATTTCTTCCTCTTCAGAGCTTTTTTGCTATCTAAATTTCATCTCAAGCCACTTCAATTTTCTGAACAATAACAGCAACCTGAAACCTCAGGCTTGGTCTAATGCCCAGAAATTTGTGGGGTTTAAAAAAAGGGGGTAAAAGGAATAATAAAAAGAAAAAAAATACTAAGTTCTGCAGCTCAAAGTAAATTAAAACTTTTTCAAAAAAGAATGAGAGAAAAGAATCCAGCCCAACAATGAAGTCCAACAAATACCTTACTTGAATGTGACAAGACCATTTGATTATCTTCTCTTCTTCAGGATCCCAGTTTCTAAAAACACTGGTTTGGGACATTTAGAAGTGACATGTTGAATATGTTTTATGTTACTTACTTTCACAGCCAAGTCCCAATGCACTGGATTTAAAACCAAGCAACTAAAATAATTCAAAAGGAACTT
>VWZD01008578.1:37882-58481 GCA_013396695.1 Sakesphorus luctuosus
CATGCTGGCTAAAAATAGCACTTCGTTCAGTTAATCATTTCTCTCTTTTCAGCTCGACTCTCTTAACACAAAACATATTATTAAACCAACTGATTCATATGAAAGTGATTTGTAACCATAAAAATTAATAAATCAGAATCAAGCCCGAATTTGTGAAAAGTCTCTTCACCTAAAGTGTCTTTGCGCTTCTAAGACTATGTTCTTCTGAAATCCACAAGGTCTAAACAAGGTCAGATTCCCCCTGCTACAGAATGGAGAAAACAAAGATACTGCAAATGTGAACATAAGCAAAAGTACTTTACCTCATGGTTAGTGAGGAAACACATTTAAGTCCACAAAACAAAGTTGCTGTAGACATTTCTAGATATGCTGGCTAAAACTAAAACCCCACCTAAGTTTTTGATCATGAAAAGAAATAGAGGGAAAAAAATGCTTTTCTCCCCTTTAGAATTGCAGTCAGGGAGCTGTGTATCAACAATTCAACAGTAGCAGGACAAGTGACTTAACTCACAAAAGTGTATCATATACATGAAGTAGAGGCTCTGAAATGTTTCTTTTTTGTCACACTACTTACAGAAAATCACTGTGTGGCCTCTTTAAATAAAAAGTATTTTCATTTAGTTACAGCAGAAAGACTTTTAGGGCAGTTGTTCATACCCATCTCTTACCATAACTTCAGGAATCACCACAGCATTCAGAGCCTTGTCATTGATAACTGTATCTTTAACTAGCATATATATTCTTTCAGCTTCAGAAAAACATGAAATTTGGAGTACAACAGCACCTGTAAAGAGGCATCAGAACTATTTTTTAGTATTTTCTATTATTATCAGGAAATAGGTCTCATATCACAGCAGAAGTTTACTCAGATACTCTGCAGCTTTTTGTTATCAGTGAATTGGGCTGTTCTGTTTTCAAACTTTCCTTCATATCCCGAAACACACCTCAGATTTTTGTTAAAGCAAAGCAGTCTGATGACAAGAACTGCAGCACAGAACTAATGTGTATTTTAAGACTTCGTTTGAGCTTCACAGGTAGGGCCTATTTCCCTACTCTTTAACATAACATGCTGTTCTCATCATGTACAAGTGACAAAAGTTCAAGTTGAATTTTGTATCTCATTATTAAAAATCAATTAGTTCCATTCATTAACAATATCTCTGTAAGAATTAACACAAGCAAAGACTGGGTTTGAAAATCAATCTTAGATCTTTATGTTGGCTTAGGTCCTGTAAGAGGAAACTGGGGAAGAAGGGAAGACAAAAGAGAAAAATTTAAAAAAAAATACTGACAAGTTAGTTTAAAGTAGGATACTTAATGAGAACAAAATGGGGCAGGATAAGATCAAAGTAAATAACAAGCAGCATATGAGATGTCAGCTGGTACCACAACCTGGGTGCAAGGATAAGGGAGAGTCAGGAGGTGATGAGAAACACAAAATACAAATGAAAGAAAATGACAATAAAAATCATATACAAACAGAAACATCTAAAACCCACATGAATGTACATTTGGTTCAATGAAGCTGTAACACAAGAAGAACAAACAAAAACAAGTATGTGAAGGAGAAGGCATATCTGAAAGCTTTATACTTCTCCTTATAAAAAGTATTAATTAGCCATGTGGAGACTGCAAATATACAAATGAAACACACATCAGTCTTCCAAACCATGATATAGAAAGATCCTTTTAGCAGAGATGTGAAACTTAAGACTGTTAAAGGACCTGTAACATCTCACATACAGACACCTAAACACACAGAAGAGAGAATTCCACACTTTTGAGTTTTACCAAATGTAGATCTCCACTTGATCCCTACACTAACGCTGCTCAGAGTCACTGCTGCTCCAGCTCTCAGAAGCCACAACCCATCTCCAATCTTGCTCATATAATATTTGTACAGCAAAAGCAAAGGAACAGCTCAAAGGATGAACACAGAGATCAATGTATTTATTTTCTTCAGCTGCCAGCCATTGAACCCTAGCTCTTAACACTCTGCTAGGAAACAGTGACTGTGAAACAATCCCATTGAGTCCAAAAGCACTACCAAATTTTAGTATTTTAGAAGTCAAAATCAAGAGAGAGCACTTGAAGGGTTTGTAACAGTTCTGTGGTGTTAGATTACTGTGGTGTTAGTTGAAATGCAACTTCAAAACTCATTTTTCTGATGAAGTATTCCCACCTTCTGGTACATGAGGGGCATGAAGCCAACTTTTTAACTTTTTTTGATAAGGTAAGTACAATCTACTGCTCTTCATAAATACAAAGTGTTACATTTGACCTGAAGGGCTTTTTCCTTATGCAGTAAGAGTAACATACTCTGAGCTTTCAGCCTCTAGCATTAGGGTGCAGTTTTGAAAACAGACATAGTTTGCAAGACTAAAAATCTTAATGCTTACCTTGTGCTTGATAAACATGACTCACAGATACTACATTTGCTGCAAAGGGTAAAAATATAAACACATAAAACCTTGGGTACATTTAGAGTAAATATTTAAAGTATTTCAAAAGTTACATAAATAAAATATAAATAAATATTAAAAGTTATACAAATATAGGGAGAATCTCCAGCTAACATTTTCCCTCTCCTAAGTTTACTTTGCAAGTAAGAAAAGCTAAACTGATTTTCATAGAAGGTGACTATGAATTCTTTCTAGCATTTAAAGTTTAATTCCTCTTGAAGTTACATAAAAGACTGCGAAAAATACTTCGTTTCCTGAAACATAAAGCATGACACATTCCTGACACTGTTTATAGAAAGTGTTGGTTGAAGGACTAGTACGAAAAATCAATTACACTTCTTTGAAAAAAAACCTTGTTTTCCCTGAGTGTTTGTCCATATAAGTGTGCATACCCTGCTCACACTTTTCCATGACCAGGCACAAAGCTTATGACTACCTTGGAGAACAGCCCACCCAAAAAGTGTCAGAGGTTAAAAAAGGCAAGGGACATTCATTCACGGGGTATTAACCTGCACTGGCACAATTTAAATGGTTTAAGGTACATACAGTTCTTTAAAAAAGCCATGTTTTTTCACCCCCCCAAAAAAGGTGTGGTCACATATAACTCAAGTAATGTCATGATAATTCTGTAAATAATGAGCTGTCATATTTCTCATACAACCACAAGCATGTTAAAATGAATTTAAAAAATCCCATGCAAGTACAAGGCAGAATAATTTTTTTAAATAAGGTCAGAAAAAGTTAATGAAAAAATAATAACAAAAGAGCACTAGATGCTACATTTTGTTCTGTACAAGGTAATGTATCTGAAAATGCACCTGTTTACTTACTTTTGATAGCTAATTCTTCCTTGAGAATATTTGTGTACTCTTCAGGGGAAAGCTGAGGTGGAAGGCCACCAACAAATAAATTTACTTGTACAACGGATTTACTGTTTTCCACAATGTAGAATCTTGTTTGATTCATCTGACGTATTGAAGTCTACCAAAATAAAAGGAAAATAAATGACGCGACATTTGGCAAAAGGATACCATGAAACAAAATCCATAATAGTTCTGCACTTAGCAATTCCATCCACTATGCTTAAAGAACATCACAAACAGAACCAAATTTCAGTTCAAGCTCTCAGCTTCTTTACAGATGAGCCAGCTTGAGGGGTAGCCAATTACTCACTTTTTCTGTAAGAAAGGGCACTCCATATAATACAAGAGAATCCTATTTCTTTTTCAGATTTACCTTTCTTATGTCCTTGAATCTGTTAAGAATCGGTTCCTGGTTGTCCAAAACCATGCGCTGAACTGGAGACAGCAAGAACATAAATGATATTAGAAAGGACTGTAAATTATTATCAGGCTTAATTAAACAAAAATAGTAAGGAAAAAAATTAAGAAAAAAGCCCAACTTTGCATACAACTAACTCTAACAAAAGAGACCATGCTGACCCAAAGTACTCATTATTCAACAGTAAAAACATGTAGGTGTTTGGAAGAGTCTGAATTTTTTCACACTTCCTAAACATCATTCTCCTTTAAAAAAGGCAGAAACAGCCTGAACCCACTCAAAAGACAAGCAGTAACAATCTAACTATTTGACAGAAGACCTTAAAACTATATTCCCTCAGAACTACACTAATAACCAACTTTTGTGTTTTACCAAAATGTCAAAAGAATTCTAAAATCTTCTGGTTAAAGTAAGCTTGCAAATGATACTTTAAAACAGAGCACCAGAAACCAACCAAGGCTAAGACATTCACAAGGCTACAATAACCTTATAAATCAACTTCCCAATAATGCTCACAAATAAAGGGAAGTATTGAGCCAGTTTCTGAACCACAAAGGTATTTACTCAGCTGTGGCCAGGGCATCAGACTGCTTCAGTGGCTTTATTTATCTCTCTGTGCAACCTTACAAACACTGAAGCACAAAGGGATGTGAACTTGGAGAACACCAGCTCAGCTCCTGCAGGATCACAAAACACTAGAGCAATTCTAGGACTGGAGATTTCTGTACTTCCTAACACACACATGTATTACTTGGTCTAATCTCTGGACTTAAACTTACACTTGTTTGGGAGCTCTGTCAGGGGAAAGAAGAGAGAGGAAAGGAGTCATTTGAACTTCAGAATTAATCTTTAATGAATAACTACAGTTAAGAAAATTATGTCAGTTAAACATAGCTCCCCCAAACAGGGCCAAAGCATCAATGCCCACCAGAAACCCCAAATGAACTTTTACTGTGAAAATGAAGAAAGAGAAGGGAACATAACTCCCACAGGACATATGAGGCTGAAAAGAACCAGTATCACTTCCGATTAAGTATTTCAACATCATCATTAAGTTTCATTTGTAACTGTGTTGGAATGGGAAAAAAAAACCCTTGAAGATCAGTTACAGATGTGCCTTTGGCCAAGGCTCCTTTACTTACCTTGCTTACTGCTCATAAGCACTTCTACCAGTTTGAAATTCTGGAGGCACTCTGTCTGCCAAAAGATTCAACATGTAAATGCAGCTTCTAAACAACATGATTTTGCCAGATGTTTACGTTATTGTGTTACATACTAGACCATGAAAATTAAACATTTTAAAATCAATCACAATGGTTTTCCCTTAACCAACTCTTTCCTAGTCAGGAATAACCTTCATTTTACACACTCATGGCAGCAGGCTCCCATGCTCTTAAATACATTGGCATCCTCACAGCCACATTGTGAAGGGGCACCTGTACAGCGCGGTTAACTCTGTTTCTGCTTCAGTGATCAGCAGCTCATCTAGGGTATTTCCTGAGTGTCCATCCAGAGAAAGCATGCAGCAGTGGGAATGAACGTGCACTTTGAGAAGATGGTCCAGGAGCCAGGCTTGGCAAAGGCAGGCTGACCACCCCCTGCTGCCTGGGACACTCCACAGGCACTGATCTCCTCACATGTGCCAGAGCCTCTTCTCCAACCTACTGCCAGGGACCACACAAGTCCTTTGCAGCTGGACCAGAAAAGCTGGAACAGACAAGAGTTGAACCACTTACTACAATTACTGAAACCCTGAAAACATGTGACACTCAGGATTGAAGAATTTTCTTAGTATTTGGCCTTGAGACTCAAGAGATAAATGGTATTTCTTTATATGTCATGAACAGGGGTGTTAAGAGCCTCAACATATGCTTTGCCCGATATTTGATTAAAGTGACTTGGAGGATCTTCAGCACAGGCAAGTTCTGGATATTAAGAAGAGATTTCCTGTATGTGCATCTCTATACAGAGAAATTGTAAGTGTCTTTAAAAATTATCACTATTGGAGAAATTGTAATTGAGCCAAAGAATTAATTCTCTTACAGCATCCAGCTAGCTTCCCAAATACAGAGATGTGAAGATCTTTCCCAAATAGGATATCCAACTGTGCTCTTTGACAGTTGCTTTTTTTCAGATGAGACAAAACTTTGGACCTAGCTGTTCCAATTTTTGTTAAAAGGTCCATAGCACTTCAGGAAACAGACTGACAAAAAATCCTAGAACCATTCCAGAGTACAAAACGAGCTGCATGCATTACACAGCTGGGTACACCTAAGACAGGGATCTGGAATTAGCAGCTACTGCAGGTGGCTAGCCACATGCATGTTCCTATGTACCCTGTAAATAACCACAGAAGGCAGTAGTCATCTTCTGTGAGCATGGCTGTTCCCTGGAACAGAGGAGGTGTGTTGATCTGCTGGTGTATGCACAAGCCCGAGCTGCTGAATGGAACATGCACGCTTCAACTTCATGTTTCCACATCTGTGTGATTGGCACTGCCAGTGGTTTAGCATGCCTGCAAATTCTACTAAAATGTTCCCTAAAAGTCATGCTATTTTGGCATCAACTGTATGAAGGACAGGAAGACTGAAAGGAAATCATCTTCCAAGGAAAAGATTTGCATCTGCAAGATTACCAAATGTAATTAATAATCTCCAATGAGGTGAATGTATATGGTAAAGAACGTGGGTGCTGTTCCAGCCTGAGGTCCTTCCTTGCAGTCCTTGAAGACTACAGAGATGCTGCTTGCCACTACAGAGAGAAAATTTCTGCAGCCAAAGCTCAACTAGAGTTCAACTTGTCAACAGCAAAAGTAAGATCAGAGATAATACTGATACTTTGCTTCATGAGGTTGGTCACCTCAAATATAGGGAAACAGACAAAGTCTCCTGAGACATTTAAAGCGTTCTTCACTTCTGTCTCAATGCCAGTGATGAGCCCTGGGACTCCTAGCCAACCCTGAACTTGTTTGAGACTTGCTGCTCCAGTCCAATGCACGTGAAAACTACGGGGCCCAATGGAATTCACCCAGAGTACTGAAGGAGCAAGCCGGTATCATTGTGGGACCTCCCTCCATTATCTTTAAATGCTCGCAGGAGTCTGTAAAGCTCTCACTCAACGTAAGTTGTTGTTTAAGAAGGGCAAAAAGGAAGACCCTGTCAATCTCTTTCAGTGCCTGGTAAAATTACTGAGAAGGTTATTCTGGGGAGTATTTGAAGAATACTGGAGAGACAATGAAGTCATCAGTCACAGTCAGCAAGGAGAAGGTACTGTTTGGCCAACAAAATTTCCTTTTATGACAAGGTCACTCATCTAGCTGACCAAGAGAAGCCAGTGATTGTGGTGGGTTTGGATTTTAGCAAAGCTTTTGATACCGCCCCTCACCTTATCCTTGTGGATAACCTGTCCAGAACACAGCTAGACAAGCCCATAGTGCACTGGGTGAACAACTGGCTGACAGGTCAGGCTCAAAGGGTTATAGCAAATGGGGTTACATCAGCCTGGCAGACAGTCACCAGTGGGGTTCCCCAGGGCTCCATTTTAGGACCAGTACTCTTTGATGTTTATATAAACTGTCTGGATACAGGAATCAAATGCACAGTGAGTTTGCTGATGCTACTATACTAGGAGGAGCTGTGGACTCCCCAGAGGGGTAGAGGACCCTTACAGAGAGATCTGGATAGGCTAGAGAGCTTGGCAATAACCAACCATATGAAATTTAATATGAACAACTGCCAGATTCTCCACCTGGGATGGGGTAATTCTAGTTAAAAATACAAATTGGAGAAGGAGAGCTGGAGAGCAGCCCTGCAGAAAGAGACCTTGTGGACTGGGTTTATAGCAGGTTGAACATGAGTCAGCAGTGCCGTGGCAGCTGGGCAGGAGGGCCAGCCATGTCCTGGCGGGCATCAGGCAAAACATCACCAGCCAGTCCAGGGAGGGGATTGTCCCACTCTGCTCTGCACTGGGGTGCCTCACCTCAGGTACAGCAGGCAGTTTTGGGTGCCTCAATGTAAGAAGGACATCAAACCATTTGGGTGTGTCCAGAGCAGGGTGACCAAGATGATGAAAAGACTCCTGGTCATGACTTAGGAGGAATGCTCTGATATCACTTTGTTCATCTTGAAAAAGAGGAGTCTGAGGGGTGACCTCACCACAGTCAACAGCTTCCTCCAGCAGGGCAGTGAAGGGAGAGGTGCTGACGCCCTCTCTCTGGTGACCAGTGACAGGACCCAAGGGAAGAAAACAAAGCATTAAGGGAAGTTCAAGCTTGACATTGGGAAAAGGTTCTTCACTGAGAGGGTGGCTGATCACTGGAACAAGATTCCCAGGAGAGTATTCACGGCACCAAGTCTGGGAGAATTCAAGAATTCTGAGCGTCTGGACAATGTTGTTAGTCATACAGTTTAGTTTTATGTAGTCCTGGAAGGAGTAGAAAGTTGGACACAGTAACCCTTATGGGTCCTCTCTAGCTTTAGATATTCCATGATTCTGTGATTTCCTTTGCAGAGCAGCACAAAGAATTAGGAGTCAAGATGATCATCCTGAAACTAATTGCCAGTTTCCCAACAAGGTAAGATTAGCAATGTAGCTACATTTATAAATGTGTTTTAAATATCTGACATAAATAACCAGTAAAAATATGCTGCACCCCAGGAATCATTGTGTGCATGTAAGTAAATCTGCTTGACCCAGAAAGACTGTGGTACCTTCCAGCAGTGAGCAACTGTGTCTACCATGAAGACTGCAGCAAGCTTAGAGCAGCAGGCCAATCACAAGAGATCATCTACCACACTAACAACAGTTACATTCACTGCAAATGAAGGAATTGCAATTCTTCAGAAGAGAAAAATACATACACCCCCCTTCAGGGTGACTCAGGTGGTATATGGATGTGCTTGGGGTCTTTCAGTTACCTGCCTTCCAAGTAATGGAAGCACTTCTTTGATCACACTCTGCGCAGTACTATCCTTATTTACTCGTAGAGAAACATATGCCATTCCCACCCTAAGAGAAAATAAACACTTATTTTAGGACCATTATTTGACCTATCCTGGGAGTTCCTTTTCTACCTAAGTGTCAAATTTGCATTAGTTGAATAAAGTTGTTTACTGAGACTCATGGCAGATGCAGTGTCAGTACCACAGACAAGAAAAGACTTTAATCTCAAGGATCTGGTAATAAAAACTGTAGCACTGCAAATTATTTTCTTCCTATACACAAAATTACCTGCAAGTCTTTCATAAAATCTAGCAGTGTAGTTGCAACAGCAAACCAAACGAATGGTTAAATCTGATCCCACAGCTCTTCAGAAATTAAAAGCTCATCAGACCATTTTGTTTTCACTGCTAAATATGCTTAAAATTTAGACTGTCTCAGTAGCATATGGAACAGTTACTTTTAATTTCTTTTTTTTTCCTCCTAATCTCACATGGGAAGCTACACTGTAGTTCTTCCTACTTCACATTTCTTTGAAAAAAAACATCCATTTTTTAAGTGACATATGTATGTCATAATACATTCACAGGTATAGTTAATGTAAAGTTGCATCTTCCTGACGACACACATGAAAACAGAACTGCAGAAGTTGCACAGTACGTTTCATGCATCTAAAGAAACACAAGAGTTTCCAGGCATGGAAATGAATAATATGCATATTGCTCATTCAGAAAAATGAACAGAAAAATCCTGAAATACAGAAACAAGAAGTACATTCTCTGCTGTACTTCTGCAGCTTCAATAACTGAAACAAACAAGGCTAGACTTCCAAGGACAAGTGTGGCCAAGCAGGATAACCTCATAATGAAGAAGGAAAATACTCACTTTAGCCAGGCAGGATAAATTCTGATCACCTCCTCATCCTTTGGTTTGGCTCTGATGATCCAAGCTTCAGGAACAGATTCTCGGAATACTGAGCCCAAGTTGCTGTCCTCTGCAGCATCGTTCCTGTTGATAACATCATCAGAGAGCAGCACCTGCTGCATGAAGGTCTGAAGCTCATAATCCTGCTGGTCATCATTTATGTAGTATGCCCTCAAAGCAGCCTCCTAAAACACAACATGATAAATTAACATATTTACTTGAAAACACACCATCAAGACCTGTGTAGACACAAACATTTATAAATAAGTTATTTATGAAATTAACCTTTAATGCATGTTTCAAGCTCAGAGCTGTAGATAAACAGTAATGGCAAAAAAACAAGAGTGAAGTTTTGGAAATAAATTTTAGTGAACAAAAAAACCGTTGAGACATCATATCAATGGATTTGAACACAGTCCACAGTATTTTTGGCAAATTACAGTAATTTTAACACCTAATGTAAAAATTCAGCATGAATAAAGCTACACTTGCTGCATGCAAGATTTACTCCACAAGAAAAACGGTAAATTAAATTTGATTGTGGCCAACTCTGCCCATTCAATCTTCTTCCACTAATGGCATGCAGAAAATTAGTGACCTCCTCAGTCACAAGGCTGCCCTGAACCTGTGAGGAGGAAAGGTAAGAACTGTCCCTGCAAGATGCATGCAGTCACAGGAGTTTTACATCCATGCTTCTGCTAACAGAGATACTGTAGTCAATACAGCTCAGTAACTCATGAGAACCGCTATTAAAAACAGTAGCCTAATAAAATGTGCTTGAAAGGCAAGTAGCACTCCCAAATAAGTGTTTTCAGCCCTGCATACAGTTAAAGATTGCAGACATGCAGAATACTACACACAATTTCCAAAACTCCTGTTGATTTTTGAGCACAGTATTGAGATAAAATTCCTAATGATCTTTAGCTTTAAATTGTCAAAATTCTGATCTAATAAATTCTCCAGACTCCTCTGCCAAGTCCTTTATGATTCTGAGATCTCATCATGCTCAATTCTACTGTGCACCACTCCATGTTCCCACCAGGCTTTACTCCTGCACAGTGTGGGGTCTCTGCCTAGCCCAGTAAATTAAGATCTATACAGTACACCTGAGTAATTTTTTCACCCCAGATGGAGCACTGGAAAAAACAGTATGTGATCAACAATTCATTACTTTCACAGCCAAGGAGCAGAGATAACTATAGTATGCTTCAGTGTTCAAAGCTGATTAACTCAAGGGCAATACTGGTGGCTGCTCAGGATAAACATCAAACCGCTAACTGCTATAGTGAAGGAGCAAGGTCTAAGGAGCTGGTTATCTGGTATTGCTCACATCAGTAATATCATACTTCAGAGTCATACAGGGAAGGAGAATGACTGCTTAACATGGGATACATATACTGTGGGCCCCATTATGCTACAGACATGTAAGCCATGTTTTCTTCAGATGTTAAAAATAAGACTATCTACACGAAGACGTCAAATTATATTGTAATATTACAGCCCATTTACAGATTTTGTTGGGTTTGAGTCACATTTGTAAAACTGTTAGCTTTTGACTATTGTAATATGTAATCATATGCCCCTTTATCACACTGGAATATCGACCTTCACTGGGTATCTTACCACAACTTCTTCATTTTTTGCAATCCTTGGAACTGAAATCAGTCGAAATTGATTGCGTTTCACTGCATCATTCCCGTCAAATATCTTTAATGTTTGTTTACCTGAATGAAAACAATTATTGGATTTCAATAACACACCCTCAAATCACCTGAATAGGAAGGATATAATGGAACTACTGGAAACCTGCTTTTAACTCACTGAAATGTTTCTTCATGACAAGCTTTGAGGCTGAATATTTCTTTCTCTCTTTTTATTTTTTTTAAGTTTCTATCAATGTAAAACATAGGCACATTTGCAGAGGAAGGAGGGAAGAATATTTCAAGTAATTATATTTTTATCCTGGCTTTTGATATAACTGCTTACATGTAACTATATTGTTTATGTTTTTACTTCTTCATGCTCATCATTCAAGGCAGCATTTATAACTGACCAGTTGAACAACTTGAAGACCAAGACAAACTGCCATCCCCTTCAGAACAGCTCCCAAAGCATCACTAGTTCTGAAAGCATGCTTCCGAAGAAAGTCCTTGAAATAGCTATTTAAGTGTAAAGGCAACAGAAGAAAATACAGAAACAGAAAATCTAGAAGAAAGGAGGTACAGCAAACGAAGAACTTCAGCCCTTTGCTGTGTTTCACTTCACTAAGGCTTTATCAAGTCCATGCTCAAACTGTCAAGCACAGGTATCTCTGAAAAGGTGAAGAGTGAAGGATTTCAGGTTCACCTTTCACAAAGATGAGTTATGACTCAATCAGGTACCATCAGCTCTATGACAAAGTCTCTCTTTATTAAAGTGACTATTTTAACAGCAACAGCAAAGTGGAATCAAATTCTCACAGAACAGGCAGCTTTTCAGAGGTTTTAGAAACCATTGAATATTACCAGTCCATTACACGTGTCCTTACTGCCTTCCTATGGAAAGGAAATCAAGCTCATCAATCCAGACCAAAAGGAGATCCCATGAAGAGAGACTGTGTTCTCTCCTGGTGACATCTTTATGAAGACACATGATGAGCTAGCTAGTTTTGCAGATTCTTTGCAGGTTTGTCTTCCCACAGAAAAAAAAGAACTAAGAAAAAGAACTAAAAAAAAAAAGAACTACGAATCTTCTCTATCTTTTCCGAATGGAAATATTTAACAATTTGTAAAGATTGAAGAAGAGAGAGCTCATGCTTTACAGCAGACTTTACTGTTTTTCACTGACAGAATCTGCCCTTCTTATTGCAGTTGGACAGAACAGTGAACAAAAGTCAGCCTTTGTATATATAACACAATGTAACAGACTCTAGTCTCATAATACATCTACATACCTGCATTCATCACAAAGAAGTAAAATTGCTAGAAGTTATCACTCAGTCTTGAAATGTTAGAAATATTAAGTGAAAGCCACATAACCAGCTATAATGACTACACAACTGGTTAATCATGCAGTCTGTTAACACTGTAAAGGAGATAAAGTTACATGCTGAGTCTACTTCCATGCTTCCCTTACAGCTTGGAAACACTCTGTAGTACAAAATAAAATACTGAGAAACTTTTTCTCTCAAATAATATCAGCATTTAGGCTCAATGAAACACATCAGCAAACTACCATTTGTCATAGAAAGATCAAAAAGGAGAGCTGCAACTGGTGGAACTAAACCACCAAACCACCCCTAACTGATGGCTGGAAAAAGCAAGAATCCCAGGCAGAAATGCACATCATGGAGTATCTCAACGCTGCAGTGACAGGTGATGAAGAAAGACTTCAGTGAACAACCACTTTGCAAGGACATTTGAGTGCTAGCCTTCTTGAGTCATGTGAAATTAATGTATGCTGTGCCCAATACACCTACTCCTGTTTCAGAGTACATTCTGCAACTTTAGTCAAAAGCAGACACCACAGAACTAAAGGTTCATTAATACTATGTTGGAAAACAACACTCATTCTTCAAATGAGACTCCAACCCTCAAAGAAAAATCCTGCTACCGTAATTCTCATGATCATTATGTCTCCTTATTTCAAGATGTGACAGCTACACTTGGGACTTCTTTTTCAGTGTAGACTTGTTCACTTCTAACGACCTTTCTTCATTAACAATTCTACTGGGAACAGCACCATGCGTCTGCAAGGACGTTCTCATTAGGTAACATAAGGACCTCATTGCACAGCTAAGCAGTCATCAGTACAGCCTCTCATCCTACTCCAAAGGCATCTTAGTCTCTCCTGGAACAAAACTGGGTAGGTTAATTGGTCTAGTCCCTACCATGGCAGGGGGATTGGAACCGGGTGATTTGTAAGTTCCTTGCAACCAGAACCTTTGCATGGTTCCATTATGTTATTTAAAACCTTACAGAACATGACAAACTGCTCTGATTGGCCCTGCTTGAGCAACATCCAACCCCAGCCATGCTGTGGCAGTTTGAAGGGAAGGCTGTACAATGGAGGCATGTACAAAGAAGAACAGACAGACAAAACCAGAATAAATAAAATTACAGAATCATAAAATAGCTTGAGTTGGAAGGGGCCTTCAAAGACCATTTAGTACAAGCATCCTGACATGGTGTCTTGGGTTGAACTGGCAAAATGCAAACCCCCAATACAGAGAGAAAGCTTCCCTCCACCCGCCTAGAAAAAGGAGAGAAGGGGAAAAAACCTTCATACTACATTTAAGCTGAAACGACATGTATTTTTAGAGAAAAAGAGAAAATTAGAAGAAACTACAATACACACTCACACAAGTTAGAAATAACAAGAAATAATTTCCAACTCCCCAGTGAACACACAAATCCTACCATTCTAACTACAAATTACTTCAAAAGACTCAGTCCCCAGAGAGACAGACTTAAGCAGAAAGTAGAGAACTAGAACAAAACATTTTACTTTCCTAAGATAACTGGTGAGCCAGTGCTGGGCCTGGTCCTCCCCATCCCTCCTGGGACAGCACTGTGCGTCCTCCCAGCAGGGATACTGTGAAGCGACTGACCAAGCCACTCCCACACCGGCTCTTATCCCTTTGGAGATGATGTCGTAATATGGTATGGAATACAATACTATTGGCTAGAAGAAGTCAGCTGTTAGGTAGCCCAGCTCAGCTCAAGTCAGCTGACAGCCTCAGGCCTACCCTGAAATTTAAAGCCTAAATTTAGGCCTACCTAGGTAAACCCATAACACATGGACAAGGACATCTTTCATCAGATCAGGTCCCTCAGAGACCCATGCAACCTGACCACAAACACTTCCAGGGATGGAGCATCCACAGCTTCTCTGGGCAACCTGTGCCTGTCTCACTACCCTTAAAATAATAATTTTCTTTCTTATGTCCAATCTGTGACCTTTTATGTTAGAATAGTTGCCCTTTGCCTTGTCAATACAGGCCTTGGTAAAAAAATTTTTATACATCTTTCTTATAAGCCCCCTTTAAGTTCTGAAAGGCTGCAATATGGTGCCCCTAGAGCCTTCTCTCCTCCAGGCTGAACAATGCCAGCTCTCTTAGCCTGTCTTCACAGAGGGGGTGTTCTGTCCCCCTGATGATCCTGGTGGTCTTCTCTGGACTTGCTCCAACAGGTCAATGTCCTGCCTGTGCTGAGGACTCCAGAGTTGGATGCAGTGTTCCAGGCGCGGTCTCACGACAGTGGAGTAGAGGGACAGAATCACCTCCCTTAACCTGCTGGCCACGCTGCTTTTGATGCAGCCCAGAATACAACTATCTTCTTGGGCTGCAAGTGCACATTGCTGGGTTGTGTCCAATTTTTCATCCACCAGCTCCCACAAGTCCTTCTCGACGGGGCTGCTCTCAATCCCTTCATCCCACAGCCTGTATTGATATTGAGGGTTGCTCCAGCCCAGGTGCAGCACAGTGCACTTGGTCCAATTGTTGAACATCATGAGGTTTGCATGGGGGCACACTTCTTAAGCCTGTCAAGGTCTCTTTGGATGGCATATACCACTCAGCTTGGCGTTATCCACTAACTTATTGAGTGTGCACTCAATCCCTCTATATGTCCTTGATGAAGATAAACAGTTTGGTCCCAGCATGGGCCCTTGAGGGGCATCACCTATTACTGGTTTTCTCTTGGACATTGATACGAAAGTACAAATGGTTTAAGCAGGAAGAAGACCAACTAAATTCTACACAGAAACCAGACTGAAGGAGAAAAGGATGACTTTCTTTCTACACAGTATGCAGAACATGACAGATCTTTGGGCTTCTGGATTTGTGGGTTTACTTCTGGCCCCTGTCAGGAAAGAATGAGCTTTGGAAGTACAGCTCTAATCTCTTCTTTCCTGTATGACTATTTATCAAATATTCTTTTAAGAGTAGTTATCTGAAACTTTTCACAATGTCTGTTTAAAAAAAATAACACATTTTCCATGTGCAATGTACATTTTCTACAGCAATGGAGAATGAATTATGCTATTGGAGAAGTGAGTTTCGGATATATGGTATGACAAATTTTTGTTGATATGAAAAGTAGTATTACTAGGTGGATTTTGGATTTTCAGTTTTCCAATTACCAACATAGTGGTTGTGTCTGTTGTCAATTTCTTTTAAGTCACAATACAAGGAAGATTTACATATCATCAACTTTTACTTCTAGAGTACTCTTGAAACTCTACTACCATTAAGACTACGTCATGCATCAGACAGATGGATTTATGTCAGAAAAAGTGAAAATCTTTTAGAAACAGGATTCTGCCAGGGTGATCACCATGGTAACTCTAGCACAGACAAACTTTAACCAAAAGACACACTGTGTTCTGTGTGACCTTCTTTAGAGCTAACACAACTTGAAAAAAACACAGCAAATGCTGGTTACTGACAGCACAGCTGATGTTCTGAGTATGAACTTTAACAACATTATCAAAATCTCCACTGTTTTCTCTAGCAATCCAGGGGGCAGACAACCATCTGAGAATAAAAACATTCATCTAAGGTCTAGTACATATTTTCATTCAAAGTTCCTTTGTACTCTGCTCTTATGAGATACTAGCTGACCTGAGAGCATCTCTAACAATTTTAACTGGAGGATTTTTTTATGAGCTCCCCATATCTTAAGGCCAGTCAAATGTTTTAAAAAGTTGGCTTGACTCTTATAATAAACTGGTTTACAAGGAGAAATTTAGACGTACAGAGCAGTAGTAGTGTCCTAAACTCAAGCATATTCTTTAGCTAAATAAACATTATGCTCAGACCTGTTTCCTTAAGGTAATCTGGTATCCATCACACAAAACAAACTCAGCTTTGTCAGTGAAAAATCATGTTTAACTTTGTCACTGTCCTCCTCACAGGTGACACTTTTACTGCAACCTGCTGAAAGATGATGACTTGCATGTGAGCTCCCAGGAACACATTAACAAAAGAACAAACAGCTATAATCAGCAACTAACCATCAAGAAAGACACTTCCCCACTGACTCAAGAGCACATCCAATACATATAAGTTAAGGAGTGTCTCATGCCGGTCTGATTTATCTAACTAGCCTTGGCAGGAAGCTCAACTAAAACCACTTCTGAAGTCAGATAAGGCTTTTTCTTCTCTCTACTTAGTATAAATGTTAAAAAAACTAACCCCTTGCTAATATGCAACAGACGCACATATCAAGTTTTGGTATTTAAAGGAGTTAATGCCTGTTTTGCAATACTAACACTTCACTGCTAAGCATGTTATCTTTTCCTGTTGCACTAGACTACACAGTATCAGGACTTTCTCTAGAAAAACACATTACTTTCTTTCTTACCATGAGATACTGAGCTGAAAATAACCTGTTATTCATGCTTATGCTTTTCATGGAGAAAATAACTACAAAAGGTCAGCCCCAGGCATAATTTACAAAATTATATAATTTGATTTTGAAGGCTAAGATATCAAGTCTTCCTGGGAAAAGGATAAACAGCATTCGACGAGCCCAAAGTTCATGTTCCCTTTGACTTCCAAATCCCCACAGACAGGACACAGCTTCAGAAAAGACTTATGTGTGGCTTGTGACTGGGATAGGAAAATTACGCAGTCCCGAATATTTTTGCCACTGAAGAAAGCTAGAGGTCTACACCACACCTACTGGTGAAAATTACTCTTAAAAGACTAAATGCAAGCAACACAGCTTATCAAGAACCATTCTCCCCAACAAAACTTCGGTTATCCATACACTCTGCTCTCCTTCTCTATTTCTACTTCATATTACAACAGCGTGGACTAACAGATTTTGCGTCATTTCAATATAAGGATTCATAATCTACAAGGCATCATTAAAGTATCCAAGAATTGTGTACTTTTTCACTTTTTGGCCTTGAAGAGGGTCTTTCAAAATACTAGATTCCTCCTTTCTCCAGCTCCAGGAGAGCCATTTGCAGGTGTGTCCCTTCTCTGAACTTCTTTTCAAGAGCAGCACAAATTCCCTGAGTTTCAAGACAATTTCGAAGCACAAATCTGCATTAGCTACTTCTTCACTCTTCTCCTCTTGGTCTTTAGAGCTTCTCCAAGCATCTGTCATGTGTATCACCACTTGATTTGGTTTTACCAGACTCAAATCGACTGAAATCTTGTTTCAGAGAAACATGTGACTTGTTCAGTTTTCTGTAAGCAGTTAGAGCAGAATACAATGGCTTTTTTTATGAAAGCTGGACATTTTCCTAAGTATCTTTAGAGGAAAAATTCCTCCTGATATGCTATCTTTGCTTCTTCCAGAAATGTTTGTTTCTGCTTACAAAATTATAGTGAAGGGCCCCTCTGCACTGCCAGCAAGTTTGAGACAAGACATAAGCAAGCTCTAAGCCAGTGACTTTGGTTTGTCAAATACAAAACCATTTTATCTCACTCAGCAGGTTAACAGCTGCCTGAGCATGGCAAAACGGAGGCTGTGAAAGATCATGCTGTGAAACTATGTCTGCTGCCAACACTGCAGCCCCCATTTCTCTCCTCAAAGAGATTTCTCTAAACTTCCCCCAGAACAGGTTTTCTCTGGACAGCTGAATTTTGCCCTGTAGAAGATGGACACACACTGAATTGAGCAGTTCGCATGGAAACAGTGAGTGCTGAGAGAGAGACTCACAGGGCAGAGTCCTTTTCCAAACCTGTTCTACGCATCTGTTAAATCTATCAACTCAGAAACTGTATGGTTGTTTCTATGTTAAAATTATGCTTTTAGTTTCACTATCTTGATAGGCTAAATTTCATGGTTGATTTAACATACTTAAGCTCGCAAAATTAAGATCTTCTAACTTTACACTTCACTCAAAAGCCTGTTATAAGAGCAAAGAAACTAAAGGGAATGCAGATCACTAACTTAAATCTTCTTCCAGTATTAGTCTACAGATTTTGCATACTTTTCTACTGGCTTCTTTCCTATGATAAAACCATGTCTTTACATATCAGTATTATTCAATTTCTTCTGACTTGTTTTCACTGTTTTAAAATATATGCACCCTAATACAGAAAGAGCTGGAATTAAGAAAAGCTACAATATTCTGGAGTATAATTGATTTCATATATTCCTGAGAGAGACTGTGGTCACATCCCAAAAGATGTGGCTGAGGTACTAAGTCAACACACAGAAGCTAATGAGCAGCTCCCTCTTGACCCATATTACACAAATAGTATTATCTAGGGAGAGGTGGAAGACGTCCAGGGCACCATAACCATGTCACTGTCATGTTTAATTTGATAGGTCATGATTTTACACACACACAGAGGCACAAAAGCCAGAAGCTGACCCACAATAACTTTTATCAAGTAAGTTATCAGAGAAGCCTGTGCGCTGCACTGACACAAGGTCCTCAATCCCATGGTCTGGGGGGAGGCCTGATGAGGCCACAAGGGAAGTTCTGTGAGTCACCTCACAGACTAAGAAAGTTATGAGGTGGTAAGGCTATATGAGATGCATGTGAAAAGCATTCTAGGGTGGTAGAAGAGTTGTTAGGGGAACTTTAGGAGAGGAACAAAAAGAAGGAGAAGGGAGAGATCAAAGTGGTTTGGGAAAGAACAAGTATGGGAAAACAGTGGGATAAGGAGATAAAGGAAGCTGGTCACATTTCAAGAGGTTGATGGTTGGTACTTCATGGTCATGCTCAGCATCTGAACATCAGAGTCTGTTCTATCATTAAATGCTATTTCTGAGTCTTTTTCTCTGGTTATTATTGAGCTTTCCAAATCATAGCAAAGTTCCTGGGCTCTACATTGTCTTATGTTTTATGAAAATGCATAAAGAGAAAGCAATTTTTTTAAATGCCACTCTTCTATTTCAAACACAAGTAATGATACTTTACATGAGCCTTGAAAATGTACCATCTACTGCTGCTTTCTCCAGTCCAAAGACAGACATGGTATATGAACAAATGACATATTAAAGTTTGTATCCTGCCCTATATGTTCATAGCTTTCCCTTTCTTTTGGGAAGGCCAAAGCTGAATTTGCCTGTGCTTTCAACCAATCCTCCTGAAATATCTGGGTACTTAATTTACTCTCTTTGACAGTCAAAAGGGAAACAGGCTTAGTTGTTTACATGTCAAAATTCTCACAATCACCCACTTAAGTCACTTAAAACACTGGAAAAAGTGAAAGTTTCTAGGGTAAACTGCAGTTAGTCAGAGCCTTTTCCCACAATAAGGAAGCATGGTGGTGAATCATAACTTAGAGTCATTAAGAGACATTAGCCTCAAATTTTAAAAAGTGAACTTAGAGGATGTTTGAGATACTTCTGCAACTGAGTTAATTATTTACTGAGCTGAATTTTTTTAAAAATCTAGCTAGCATTTGCACGATCAGCCACTTAATTTTGTAAGAACTTTAGGATAAAAAAAAATTTAATATTTATTGATTTGAAATTTTCTTTTTTACAACAATCCATGCAGCTACATTAGGCAGCAAGTAGCATGATGCTCTAGTTACTAATATGGATAGAGGGGTAGGCTGCCCTTAAATTGTGGTTTTACTTAATTTTTTGAAAACTGGGGTTTCAGCTGACACCAAACCTACACAACTTCACACACTTAAGAATTTAACCAAATAGGAAGCAACCAGCCTGGCTCAATCATGTTTACTGCAACACGACCAATCAAAAAAAAAAAAGTAAAAAACAATCCATGTGGTGTCTTTAGTAAGATTTGAATTCAGAGATTTTAAAAGCAAAAGGCTTTGAAAAGATGTGCTGTCTGCCCTTTAAATGAGTTGCTTATCTATGGATTATTAACATCAGGTTTCCTTTCTTCAGATACCAAACGAAGAGAAATTACTCATTTGTCAGGGTAATGAACAGATTATCACTTATGCCAATCTACCAGTGGAAAATAGCAATGTGGTATTTGTAAGGCTTGGATAAATATGTTGGACTAAAACTTTGGACCTCAAATTAAAATCTAGCATTAGAAAAACAGGCTTTTAATATTTTTGTCAT
>VWZD01008578.1:71221-103607 GCA_013396695.1 Sakesphorus luctuosus
GGGAGGAGACAAAGTCTAAATTCTGCAGTTGTTCAAACCATGGTGACAATCCTCTGAAGTTTCAAGTCACTGTCAAAACCGAACAACTTTCTGATTGAAATGTTAAGGTAGGCAGGGGGAGAGAAAGGAGAAAAAAAAAAGAAAGGGGGGAAAAAAAGAAAGAAAAAACCCCAGGGGGGAAATGGGGAAAATATTGTTCCTCCAACTTCTTCCTTTATGAAAGAAGCCAAAGAAACTTTGCTTGTTCTAAGCAGTCTTTCTAACTTGCCTTAGAACCAACAGCTTTCAAACCACTGCAGAGCCCAGTGGAGAATGGGATGGGAATAAGATGGAAAAAGAGAAAAGGTAAAAAAGCAAGCACAACATAATGAACACATCAATTACAAAATGCTTCTCCCAACATTTTTTGTTGCTGAGTGAATCCCAAGCACCCAATACATTGGAAAAAAATTTTAGAAAGTCAAAACATACTGGGAAAGCCAGTGAGGCAGCATGTCAGAATACAAAATGTTACATATTATTCCTTCGTTTATATCCACCTGTACAAGTGCAGTAAAGTACAGAGACATAAAGTGGCCTACAGAGAAAAAGTTAATAATTTATGAGAGTTTAAAACCATTTTTCCAATACAACTACTTAAATTACCTTATGAAAACCACTAAAATCGATTTCCACAGAAAGACAGAGAAAATTTCTGCTAGTAATACCATTAAATGACATCTAAGTGCCCTTGTAATATTGATCAGAAGCACATTAGCAGAAAGTATAATGGAACACTCCACCATCATCTCCCGAATGACTTTGCACTCACAGGTAAGATACTCCTAGTTCCTGTTCTGTTTCCTGCCCTCTGTTAAGAAATGCAAGGCATTAGAGAATGTAACACGTTTCTTTAAAAGCTCTTATCAGCCTGGAATAAAATCTGATCCCATAGAAACCCAAGACTTAGACCTGAACTCCTTCAGCGCAATCTGTGCAAATGCAGAGCAGGTCTGCTTCATGGAAAAAGAGCAGCAACAAATTGCTCTCAACATCCAAACCTTGGAAGAAAAAGAAAGGATAGAATTGTTTTCTTTTGGTAGTGCCTTTGAAAATTGTTCCTTATCCTGAAATGCCACAGGGTATCAAGCATATGGCCAACAGTTTACCATGAATTTACGTGCTCTTCCACTAAGGTGGAGTCACTGCACACAGAGCAGCCCAGCTACCATCCAAATCCTCCAATTCGTGGATAGTGTCATGCCAGGTGTCTTACTGGTCTGCTGCCTGCAGGATACCTCAGCAGGGGAAAAAACCCACAGCTCCAGGAAGGCCTGTTTTTCACCCAGCAGGAGCTTCTTTTTCTACCCGCTCAGGCAGAATGAAGTTTTACTTTAAATTCTGAGGCAAAGACTTCAAAGCTCAAAGGGGAATGAGAGAAATACAGATACAGCAAATGCCAAAGAGACAGCTGCTGTCTTGGGCAGTCTGAAAAAAACCCACCTACTAAAATTTTTTTCTAGGCCTATCTTTAAATGGTCTTTTGCCCATGTATCTCCTTCCCCATCACATTAGGGTGACTTGCACTTGGCATGAGTTTGTAAAACACATTAGAGAGATTGAGAAAGCAAGTTGGCAAGACTTGAAATAGTGAGGGGCTGAAGAGCTTCCAAGTAGGAAAGGGATACAGAAAGAAGGATACAAACACTCTAAACAACGACCTCCGAACACTGAGTAAAAGGATATGCACAAGGAGCTTGGAAGCAACCACCTTCATTGAATGCTCAGAAGGGCAGTCACACGGGGTCATTCACAAAGACTGCCTCAACATAGGGCCAAAAAAATTCTGCTGATAACAATTAAAATGGCGCTCCTGAAACAAAAATACATAGGGATTCTGATGTTTCAGTGCAAAAGTACTTCCCTATCTGAAGTTTCTGATGTTCACCACCACAAACCTTTGCTCCAGGGAGGTAGATATGGCGATCACACCGGACTACACCCCAACACGGGTTAATTGTCTAGACTATACCCTCCCTCTGTGAGAGAAGCTAACAACTTTGTGATTCAACCTTTGTCAGTATTGACATACTTTCAAGTACTTCCTTGTTACTCACAATCACAAAGAGCCCTTTTATTTGTTTGAAACCTCTCTGATTTAGTAGCAAAATATTTCTGCAACTTGAATACACCGTGTGCTCTTGAATGCCCTATTTCTTTCTCCTTCTAGGGATAATGACTATTAATTACTCATCAGGGTTCAAACTGACATTCTTCCTCTGAGTACTTGATGTATCAGTTGGTATTTAAAGAAAACCTAAGTACACATTCCATATGGTAGTTCTGAAATAAAAATACAACAAAGTTAAATAGTGTCTCAACATACTACAGAACAGAAGAGACAAGAAAATCAAATACTTAGCTATCAAAATTTTTCTTGGGGCTAATGCAAGGGAATAATGCACACATCCCTACACAACTTCACCATATCTGGGATTATTTTTTTCCATCCTAGAGTTCTCTATGACAGGACACTTGGTCTTATCTACTCTAAACTCTTAAAGACCCTTTGCAACAGAAACTGTGTAATGAATTCCATAACATTTCAAATTAGGAATATACGATACTTCTGTTCAACAGGAAGACTTGTGTAAAAGCTTTGCAGCTAAGAGTTGCCTGGACTAGTACCTTTTGTACAGGAAAGAAAAAATTATATGCAAAAGTCACTTCTTGCTTTTACTACTAGAGAGGAAATCAATGTCCATCTCCTTTTATCAGATAAAGATTAAGAGTCAAAATAAACAAACACAGTGATATCCCACAATGCTTCTGAAACTGAAGAGTCACTGATAGAGCTACAGAGTTGATCTGGGGGTTACAGGCTCCCAGGCAGCTTACACCAAGTTTCAAGGAGCATAATAAGCTCTTGAGTTTATGAACTTAAGAGGTGCTAACTCTTCCTTCCCTTTAACCCTGAGGGAAGGGTTTAACCGTTCCTTTTAATTCTGAGGTTCCGCTTCAGGGTGGAAAAGAAGGAAGCACTGGTGCCATGCCAAGACTACCAGGGAGCAGTTTTAAACCTCATTTGGATTCAAAATTATGCATTGTGGTTTTTTGACTCCAAGCAACTGCCTTGCTGAAACAACCCAAGCTCAGGTGTTGGAGAACTAGAGACAGACCTCACCAGAACGTGGTCAGTCTCACTGAGCAAGCACCCAAGTGAGGAGGGATAGATCAGGTTGCTCAGACTCCTGTCCCACCTGGTCTTGAATATTTCCAGGGATAGGCCATCTACCACTTCTTTGAGCAAACTGTGCAAGTGTTTCACCACACAGTAAAAAATTTCTTCCTTAAATCTAATCTGAATCTATCCTTTTTTAGTTTAAAACCATTACACCTCCTTGTGCTACAGACACTGCCAGAAAGATCCACTTTTGGTTCACTAAGAACTGACCCAAACAACCACCCTGCACACAGCTGAATCCAGCAACCAGAGGCAGAGACTCAGGCCAGCAGATGAGGAAAAGAGCAGACATTACCTGCAAGCACAACCACCTTCCTATTCATTATCACAGCCCACAAATGCAGAGGCTTTCCTTACAAAGGAAAGTTTTACTTTCAGCATAAAAAGCTTCAGGAGAAGATGATGACCTAGATCAGCATTTTGCCGTTCTGGACAACCTGGCTTAAAGAACAAAAGCACACAAAGAAGTCTCGTGAGCAGTTCATAAATCATTCTTAAAGTGGAAATGTTTAGAAATCATTAGAGCAATGCACTAACACACCAATAATGAAAAACAAGCAAAGCAAACACTGAACTTCGCTAAAATCCTTTTTCATATCTTCTCATTTCAATTTAAGTTTCAAAGAGTGGTTATAAAGAAAACACATGCTTCTACTTCCATAGACATAAGTCTAAGACGTAAAAATTTCCAACAGAGCTTCAATTCCAACCTAATAAGGGAAAACAAAACTTTCACACCCAAAGAGCCTTTGTTTTTACCGTTATTTTGTTTTGTGTTGGGTGTTTGGGGGTGGGGTTTTTTTGCCCCGTCCTCCCTTTTTTATATAAGCACATATCACAGAGTATGCAAATGCTTAGGGGAATGTAGGAAAGAGAGTGCTGGGATCTGGAAAAGTTGCCGACACTGTAACAGTGGAACAAATCATATCCACTGAAAACTTGTTCAGAAGACTGACCCACCATGGCTTGTTTTAACACATCATGATCTGGATCCAGTCTGGAATACTAAATGCAGGTGGTAGTGATTTACAGTAGTGCAAAAAATTCTTAGGGCAGCCTTAAGAATGAATTCCTCAAGAATGATCTGAGGCTGGGTGCCATTGTAGCATGTTTGTGACTCTGTGGGCCTTTACTTGACCCTGGGAAGGAAACCCCATGGTCAGGAATAGAAGCTTCCACAAAACATCTGCTGAAAAATTATTCACTGATGGGTTCACTTAGTATCAAATGACACACACTTGGATGAGCTTTAACAATTGCCATCTCCTCTAAATGAAATCCAGGCAATTCAAAAAAATCCCATTTCTGTAATACACTGAATACATGACATAGATGAAGGAACTTTAGGAAAAAATCCTGCCAGTGTTCCCTCCTACGTCAGACTTTTCAACAAATAAATAATAAATAATCTAAAAGGACAGCTTAAGAAAATAAATTTTCCACAAATTGTATAAATGACAATCATTTGGATTTTGATCTGTCATGTCTTTTTAAGCAAATGCCAAGTTCAGTACTTGCTTTGACAGAGCCTGCATGCAAAACAGCATCTTCCACATGTCAGACTTCACTTGTACAGCAGACCAGGATTGATGCAACCTGGATGACCATGTCTAGGAGGACAAGAAATCCGAAATTTTCAAAACAATCATTATAGCTCAAGATGGATAACACAGAAGGCTCTTTGTAGCTAAACACAGCACCACTGAACTGCAAACAGTTCCAAGGACTGACAGTGCCACCCAGATAGCTATCTTTGCTTAGCCTTATTGGTTACATATAAAATTATGAGATAAAATTTATGTTTTAAGGCAGGTAGATTATGGGGACTGACAAAAGAGCAAAAAAAATTACACTGACATCTACAACTGATGCAAATGGAAATACGAGTAAGTTTAAATACAGGATTTTTAGCATGCAAAAGCAAAGGAACAAGGACTATTTTGAACAATGAATTAAATTTAGAGCAGTCACAAATGTGTACAACTCTGACCCTCTGAACTAAATTACTGTTTTCTCATTGGATTTTTGCCATCCCCCCAGAGGCCCTTGGAGAGACAACTACATCATGTGATTCATTTTTCCTTTTCTCATGCTACAAACAACTGACTGCCAGCATACTGAAACAGCAGTAGATGCTAATTCTTAGTAAACACATTTCTCACTATGTACATTTCCCCTTACTGGCGGTTCTAAGATTTCTAAGAAATACATCAGTATTTCTTACCATTTCACTGGCAACTTTCTATGTATCAGACACCTTTTTGACACCTAAGGTATAACCTCTCAAGTTGAAAAATGCGTATGAAAGAAGGAGCACGCTGGCAGAGCTGAGCAGCATTATCATCTAGACAAAGTATATTTAAGAAAAGCAAATGGGTAATTTATCTCTATTTCATTCCTATAACTCAAGTTCTATATTGCTTAAACTTTCACATCTTGGCCTCTGCACCCATTTCCATAATATAAAGGGACTTGGAAAACATTTTAAGACACAAAGAAGGGAATCAGCTCTCCTTCACAGGTCTGCACAATGGATTCCCCTGCTTTTGGTCAGCAAGGTCTGTAATGCATATGATTGATTTTACAGTCATGTCTCATTTGACTTTTGCATATGGCTCCTTAAGGTATTTGTAGTGTTCTACTACTTCTGTAGTAAGTTTCTCATGTCCTTCCCTTTTATTCCTCTTCTATCATCCTGTCCCAAGTGGATAATACATGTAGTTTTCTCTTCAATTTAGCTTTTTAGTTGCATTCTATGATCTTCTGTAAAGTTGATTCATCTTTCACACCCTTTAAAAGCAACCTCATACACATGAAGCCTTCTGGGCAATAATCACATGCCAGGTGAAAACAAGTACTTTATTAATTACCAGAAAAAAATTTTCAACTACTACCATCAATTGACGTCTTGCCCTCTTTCTGGCTTTGAAATCCTGTACTTTTAATGCAATGACTTTATTTAGGATGCAGCAATCAACAGAAGACAAGCACAGCCTTTTTTAGGCAGAGAAGCTCCAACACCTTCCCAGTAATATGTAATTTATGTAAAAAAAATTGGTGATGGACACAGCTCATCTTTTATGACAGATGGTACGGTTTCCAGAGAGCACTGATACCAGTCAGTCCGCCCACTTCATTATTGTGAGACTTCCAGGTAACAATACACAGTAAAAACATCTAGTCATACTTAAAGAATGCAAATAACTGGTGTTCCAAGACAGACTATCTACAGTTGCCCATAGCAGGGACTTTTCAAACAAAGTGTAGCTTTGCCTTTGAGCAGCTATAAAAGCCTCAGTGATTACTGACACAATTTATGCATTACAGCATTGAAACCCCACCGCTACACTGCACCATGTATAGATCTGGGCTATTAACCCAAGACAGAGAAGAGGTAGTGTGTGCTTACTCACCCTTACAAGGCTGGGAGCAATACATGAGCATGGTATCTTGACATTCTTGAGGCACTTTTCATGAGACATGAAGTTGCAAACTGTGGAAATAAAGTAAGAACCATGAGCAAATCTTCACAAGCAAGGGACTTTGTGAAACACAAACAAAAACCCATATGAAGTCAAACACAATTAGGAACACACCTTTTTAATCAGATTTGCTTTCCCCTGGGTTTGGGAACCCACATGACTGATCCACTTTGTCCAGTGTGTGAACTCCAACATGTTTTGTTACTAAGATATTGGCAATGCAAAAGGACAGGAGAGTTTATACCAATGCATTGCAGCCTACAGCAAGTTATGTCCTCCCACATTCTCTCCATAAGTATCAAAATGAGCTCTTAAATTTCAGAAGTTTTAAACAGTTCAAAATAGCTCTTTGATGTAGTCAAAGCAGATGGACATGTTTGAAAGTGAATTATTCTACAAGCTAATTCATATGACATACATAAACGGGAGAAAAAGTATTTATATACACTGAGCATAATGGATGAAGGAGACAAAATTAAAGGTCACCAGTTGCACACAGCTTTGAAAGTCAAGAGCAACTAACTGTTTATTATAGCTTTTTAATTCCATCCAAGCACCAGGAAGCATGCTTTCAACCATGACAGTGTTTGAAAAAAATAATTTCTTATGAGGGAGATATTTTCCACAGCTTCTTACCATGGATTTGCATTACATTAAGCTGTGCAAAGAAAACAAGGGATTCTTTATTTCATTCCCACCTCAGATGAATTAGGAACTAATAACCCATGCAGCTATGGATTTAGAATCATCCTTTTTTCAGGACTACTCTCTATCAGGTCAGGCATGAAGCCTTTCGCAGATGCTCAGGCCCTGACCTCTTGTTTAGAACTGCAGACCTCTCCCAGTGCCTGGGCACAGGATCACTTGGCAGTGGCAATTCTTGCTGCATGCAGGGAGTTTTTGCAGGTCCCTGCTTTTCAGAAGCACACTGCACCACTTCCTAAGTTTCACAGGCATATGAAAACACCCCCAAGTACTTCAAACTTCCTATCTGCAGCCCATTGCCACCACTGATTGTATTCCCTAGTGCCATCAAAAGCATTCAAATTCCTCTCCTCTCCCTTCTACAGCTCATTGACTTCTGATTGCACAAGATTCCTTCCATGCCAACTGAAGCATTAAAATCCAGGTCCACTTCTCTAAGCAGCTTGCTGCCAGCCCATGAGAAGTCATTTTTCCTTTTAGTAGCACAAAAAGAAGGATGGCTCCTTTTCCATTGGCACTCATCTTAATGTGAGTGCAGTAGGCAGACTTTGTTTTTCATTAATCTGCAAGTCAGAAAAAGAAGCATCACAAGTCACCACTGTGTACAAACATGTTATTCATCATTCATGGCTGAACCCAGAGTGTTTACTGCACTAAAGAAATAAAGCAGGAAGGAGTAGAACCAAATCTGCTGGGTGACATGCAATGTTATGTGTATCTTTAAGGCTGGTGACATTCCTGACTAAATGGGGCAGAAAGGGGAGGAAACAGTTAAAAAGGGATGATAAAGCAGATTCTCAGAGCTGAAAATGCAGATGTTCAACACATTTGGAGGTGGTCTCTATGATAGAAGAAGCCCAACAACCCAAAGAGAGCAAAGGGAACAAAGTCACTGTCCAGGCAGAATAAAGATGCATCTCCTGCACGCGGAGAACTGGTGAACTCTCATCACTTATGTATGTTATCTCAACACAGATGTAGTGATAATACAACAATGATAATGTAACAAAACCTACTCTCACCTTAGGTCTCAGCAATGTTTCTACTGATGCTTTTAGATGGGTCACCTACCTGCTGTGCTAACAGGACTGCAGGAGCTACAGGAGAAAAGCCCATTACTGGCTAGTCCGAAATGTACCACACGCATCCCCCGCCCCCAGAGGAAGACACCTGAGCCAGCCATGTGTTTAGGGGGCCCAGACACTTGTTTAGGGGGCCTCCTCACTATCCCACAGTGGTGCTGAACCCAGTTAGGTGAGGGAACTGACCTCTGCAGGCAGAACCATCATGACAAAGGTTCTGACGGCTTCAAACCAAGAAAGGTAGGGTATGAAGCCTCAAATATAAACCGCCAGATGTCAAGAAGTTGATAAAGAGGCGAGATCTAGTCAAAGAGGAAGCAGCAGTGACTAATGATATTCTGCCAAATGACACAGTTTTCCCTCATTCTTTTTAGTTCAGAAGGGCTGGCTAGAACAGAAAGAACAGAGCAAGGTGCTGCAGACTGATCACAAAGATGTTACGGTCTGCAAGAAGCAGCAGGCAACTGAAGTCTGCAAGGGCACTATCTTCAAGTGGCTATTAGGTTTAAGTGCACACAAACTCAATGCACAAGTTAACTCCAGCCCTACACCAACACCTCAGGGAATTCAGAGAATAGCCAGACAGTAGAAGAGATGCTCCTTCCACAGACCTTGTGGGGTGTTCCCCACTTATTTAGACAACTCAGGTCACTACACAGTACCACTCATTTTTCTGTTTGCAGTGACAAACCCAGCAAAAGATGGTCTTGGATAAGGACAGTAACACACAGTTCTGCTAAGAAAACACCTCACGGCACAAAAAAAATATACTAAACCAGCCACTTCAGAGAAGCAGTAAAACCAAAAATTGAATGAATATTTCAGATAAAGAGCAAAATGGAAAGGTGTATAAAGGTTTTAATTGTTTCAGTGGATACAGAAAAAAACAATTGGAAGAATTAATTTCCTAAACTTTCAAATGAGAAATTGAAGCATTTGCAAATAACCCAATTGAGAAATATCAGGTGAGAAACAGCGGAAGATAAGTAGTGCCCAAACTGAGATAGTAACAATCTCCATGAAGAATTTCCACATGTGTTTTAGGAGGTACTCACACACTCCTCCTCTGTGCTTGTCACATTCCTCAGGAGGTGAAATTACTCCTACAAGTCACCATTTTGTTTTTATTTTCCACATTCCAAAAAGAAAGAAATAAACCCCAAATGGTGGCAAGCCAAACTGAAGTGTTAACAATGTTGTGGGGGAGGGTGGCAGAATTCTAAATTCATGTCAATAGGCCCAGAAAGGCAACACAATTAAGCCTGAAGTTCTCACAGCCAGGAGGGGTTTCATGGTTTTTAAGGGATGAGCTTTCCTTAGGTAAAACAAGCCAGTAGTCACTGTCTGTGAAGTTTCAGGAGATGAAATGCAAAATTTTGAGGAAAAAAGCATTTAAAGGAAAAGGAAGAGGGCAGGCTAGTGTCTTTAGAGGAAGAAGAGTCCTTGATACCTACAAACTCAGTGATGAGCTACAAGCAGACACATCTATGGATTGGCTAAGTCCAAACAAAGCCATTTCAATTGCATCTTTCAGACACATACAAAACCAATGGTCTCAGTCAAACCTGAAAGCCTGCACCGCTCAGTGCATTCTTTAGCTAAGCATTTCAAGCACTGTCAAAAGCACCTGACAGCATGGATGAAGGCAGAGACAAACACATAAGGCATATTTGAAGAAAACAGTGCCTGCAGCCTTCAAACTGGACTTTGAATACAAGGCACCTATATCCAGGTTTAAGCTGCCTGAAGTTATTCAACACTGAGGGAAGATGAACAGCCACGATTTCAAGAGACATTGTCGGAATCTACACAACCATTTACTTAAAAACGCTTTAGGGGACTTTACATGGTCTCTCCAAGCACAAAACTACATGCTCAGGTAGACAGCAGCAACCATATTAGACAAATTCGCCTTGTGCCCTTCCTCTACTCAATAATAAATTACTCCCTTCTTGTGAAAATCTGTATTCCCAATGCACAGGAAGAAGCCATGTGGCCATCAGGCATCACAGGGCTGCCCCCTGTCCACATCCAGCACGAGACATGGCAGTCTCTGTCCATAAGCCATTGCTTTTCCTACCACATTTAATTTCACTTGGTATTTTGATAAACATAAATGCAATATGTATAAATGGCAACATGCAGCGAACGTACAGCCAGCAGCTGTCCAACATACACTTGAAAGGAAACAGAAAATATCCCTCTCCAGCCCTCCTCAGGAAGGCAGGAGTGAACAGCTGGGAATCGCTGTAACTGTTGAGTTCTGTAATACTTCCTAGAAAAGTGAGGGCTATTTACACTTTCCAGTATGTCACACTTTTTCCACATAACTTTTTCTCTTTGTCATCAAGACAGACTTCCAAGCAGAACCCAAAGGTAGGAAGAAGAAAAAGGTGAATTATGTCCTGTAGAGACTCGAGCAATGTATCAGTGTCCCGTGCAAATGATGTCTGGGTGAGAGCTGCTTATGAGATAATACCAAATTTAACACAAAATCTTCTCTCCCTTTTGAAAAGATCACCCACTCTGGAGGAAAAGCCTAGAAGGTATTAAAAACTACTTTTGTTTCCTCTTTGGGGAGATATTCACCATATCTCAATTTTGCTATTTTCCAAAGAAATGTATTCGTAAATTTGCATTCTAACATGTTAGTCTTTATTTAATTTTTATTTTATCTTTAACAACCATATTTAAAATCTAGGTCTACATTTGCTAAACACTTTTAAAAGTAGACCTACAAAATTGCTGTCCAAGGAGGATAAAGGAATATCAACACAAAACCAGAACAGATTTAATCTCTCTGCAAGTGTGACACAAGACTTACTGTGAATTTATTCATTGTGAGAACTCATTTTGAACTTAACAAAAGCATTTGCAAGATAAATTGCAATTCCTCCTCCAACTCTCGGTTGTCTGGATTTGTCATCCTGCCTGTCACCTTCTGCACCTCTGTGTCAGGTTTCTGCCCCTCAATTAACTTGCACCAGCACCACGGTCGGCAGCAACACTCTCCTTCCTACAACAACCCTCCTGTTGAACTCACTGCATGGTGCCCTCACTCATTGGTTTTACAAGTTGTGGTCTGCTGCTCACACAGGAACCATCATCATTGCCACAGGTCGTACTGAGGAGTCTCCAAACAGAGAACTCCTGCAGCTGAAGGCAGAGGCCAGTTCCTGCAGCCAAGCACTCCCTCTGTGCACACCTTGTTCTGGCACACAGCAAACTTCAGAAACTCCCAAGAAAACAGCACACTGTTTTGGCCAGCTGGCATTGCCTGTCACAGAGCCAGCACAGGGAAAATGTCATATAAATAGACAATACCAGAACTCCTCAATATTGCCTAGATAACTTGGCAAAAAATAATTTCATTTTGGTTGGCATTACTTATGAATGCCGTAACTCACTCGCTGGCATTCTGTTCACTTTTACCAACTATAACACCCAGCAAGTGCCTGCCAATGTTTCTTCTAATCTTCTAACAAAGGTTACAGATTACTGAATGACCTAGCTGACTGAAGGGCTTATTCTTGTTTTTGAAACAAACCATGAAATCAGTCAGGAATGGCTTAGAAACTCAGAATTCTTTGTTCCAGCTACGAAAGCACAATTAATTTTTAATTTCAGGAAAACTTAAGTGCAATGCATTAAAGAACATACTCAGTTTATCAGTCTGAATATAAATAAAACTAAATTAAGAGCAGGAATTCTCTGAGGCATCGTGTTAAATATAAGACTTGGAAGAAGTCCCTGTATTGGAGTGTTTACTAGAACGGATGGCCTGACACATGCAGGAGTATCACATAAATGAAAAATCTCTACATTGATGTGCAAAAAGTCCTATAAATGCACTCAGATTACATGAAATAATTACAAGGGAGATTAAAAAATACCAAGAGAGAAAAGAGAATGTGCACACTGTGATTTTGTATTATGGCACAGAGGTAGCTTTTGCATCACTCCTCTCCACAATTTTCCTAACAAAATATAGCATTCCATTTGCCTTTTTTTTGACAATTACACAATGGACACGTATTTCCCTAGATGCATCATTACAACTCTAACTTCATTTCCTGCCTATCCATAAAAGCTGACTCAAGGCTCATCAACTTGTAAGAGTACTTTTCCCCCTTCATAAACATCACTTGACATTCAACCACCCCAAGTAATAAAAGGGTAGATTAAAATTAATTTACTTGAAATAGTCTTCTGCAATGCTCAGCAGCTGGTGTCCAATGTGAACCCTCATCTCACTACTGGTCTTTATGGAGGGGGTCATGGGCTGTTAATGGGAGAGTTGTGCAGCACAGCACCATTCTACGACACCACTGCCACAAGTCCATGTGCAAACCTTGTCTGAGTTCATTGCTTCCCTCTGTTGCTTTTGGCTGACACCCAGACACAGGCATGCAGTCAGTGTCTTTTTATTTTAGCATTTCACACACTGTGAAAGCCAACATTCAATTCCAGTGCGAACCTTCCATGCATAATATCCTTGTTTGTATCTGTCTTCTCCGAAGATGCTCAGAAAAACAAGACTAAGAAAAAGCCATGGTTATGGCTAGTAACTGATTGGCACTGGACTTGGATGGCAAGGGGAATGTTATTGGTATTTTCTTAAAAACATAGAAATTTTACATGACAAAACAAAGAAAAGTTTCTACCAGATTAAACATTGAACAGTTTGGTTTTCTTCAACAGGTGTCTGAAAGTGTTGTAGATGATCCCTCTCTAAACACAACATCTCTAAAAAGTTATCTTTAAAAGAAGATGAAACAGGGGACGGAGAAACATGGGCAAAGTCCTCACCATGTACCTACAGTGTAACAACTTCTCTGAACTGTGTCTCCATATTCACAGGTTAACTTCCACGTCCCAAGAATCTCTGTCCTCCTTTCTCCCATGACAACCTTCAACCCACTAGTACATCTTCTCCATCAAATAAAACTAGTCTGTAATCAAATTCTTTCTCTATCTGCAAAGTCCCAGCAGCTGCAAGGAGTAACATTTTCTGCCAAAGACTGGCAGGTGTCTGAAAAGAGGACCACGATCCTTAACACTTCCCATCACATATTTCCAGACTTAGCCGTATGAGACTGCAACAGGCCACAACTGCCACAAACTCTGACTCTCCCAAGAGGGCAACTGTTTGAAGAGAAGGGGTACACAAGAAGTCTAGCTCCTTAAAGGTGGCAAAAGGACATGTACCTTGTGGTAACTTTGGCCAGCGCCTGCATTCCCAGCAGGGCATTCCAAGAACCAACTGTCTTCTGAATCCAAACTCCAGGGTGATGAGCACCAAGAGTAAGACTTTGTTGCTGTTTCTCCAGGAAACACTTGGGGTTTGGTGGACCCCCTGGGAAGGTGACGGCATAAGCATTTTTTATCCTACAACTGACCTGGCACAACAGAATTCCAACCTCAGCAGCAACTTGTAGCCATCAAGTTCAGCAGCACAAAGGATAGCGCAGGTTTGAGCCTTGTGCTTCATAACCGGCTTGGCTATGTTTTAAATGCACAGAAAGAATAATGGCTCTTGCTATTTAGTCCAGAGGGGTCATTCACTCCAGCAGGGTGAATGTCTTTTCAATACTTCCAGTAATTTTCATTCGCTCCAGCAGAGAGAGCATTACTGTTAAGAGTGAATTACAATTACATCCAACTATGCAGCCTGAAGACTCAAGGTCAGACTCTCACACACTGCAATCAGCACAACTGCTCTCAGCTTGCTAAAGCACAACAATTTACAGAAGCCAAGGTTCTTTAACTTCTAGTCAATACACCAGATTATAAATTTGCCCATGTAGCATGTATCTTGATTTATCAAGATGAAAGAATAAATTAGAGGTAAATTAAACCCTCAAAACATTACAAGTCTTCCTGTAAAGCTTAGTGCTTTGAAAAAGTAGTCATCAGTACTTCTGGCAACTTAAGTATTTCTCTTTAACAGATGCAATTGTTACAAATCTTTGTTATATACATCACCAATAAACCAGAACAAGAGGAAGTGTTTGAATTTGCCTACACTACAGTCTTCCAAGTGGTTATTCTCACCCCCTCCCTCACTGGGAAAAAAGATAATGCTGAGAAAGTGAAAAACACCAGCTCTTTTTTAAGAACATTGCCAATTACTGCTAGAATAAGAGAAAACAAGATGTTCTCTTACTGCCCCTTCTATTCATGAAGGAGATGCAAACACTTGTTCAGTTCATTTCCCCAGGGCTGCCCAGAAACACAGCAGAGCCCTCTGTCTTCTGGTGGATCACCGAAACAAACTACTTTACTCCAAGACCTGGAAGAACTTCCAAAACTCCCATTTTATTTGCCATCATTCATAAACATGTCTTAGCTTCCACCTCCATTCTGCCAGGACTCCAAGTCATGAAACAGCAGCACTGGTTTATATAAAGAGGCTGTTGACAAGTGGTTGGGGAAGGAGGACAGGTACAGAAGAGCTGAAAAACAAAGAATCAGTTTGCTCAAATCAGTTCACTAAAAGTCCCCCAGGTACACAAAGGCAAAGGTGCCCAGTACAGGAGGCATAGCTACTGCAGTATACTTAAAAAGCAGAAGGAGGAAGGACAACTGCCTGTAGATGGACAGAAAAAACCAAACAAAAAAATCTGGTAGAGCCAGGGAATAAACCAAAGCTTCAAAGCTGTTGTGCAAGACAACAATAACAAGTCTTTACTTTCCAAACAATGAGTCAGTGGGACTTAAAGGGCATATCAGCACCATGACAATTCAGGCCAAGTCAGTATATCAAAACAAAGTTTTATTTTGGTCAAAACTAAGTAGGTTATTTCCTCTGCTCTTCCTGCTCTTCTATAGCATGTACCTGACATAATAGAAGTCAAAATACAGGCTTAATCTTAGAGTGCCTCTGGCCTTCATGGGCTTTATCACTCATTTTTGAAGTTGTCCTTGGTGTGCAAGCAGGCTTATTTTGTTCTGCAGGACTGCCTTTGCATTCACTGAAGAGATCCACTGACAGTTAAAAGACAACAGCTTTCAGAAAATGCCCACAGGCTAATTAGTCACAGATTGGAGAAAAAAGCTTGCATTTTTTTTAATCACAATATTCTTAAATTACATTATATAAAACACACTTATCAGACTGTTTGGGCAGACAAGACCATTCAAGCGGGTGGAGACACCAGTGCCATAAAAGCAGTACTTCCATTTCACTGGAAGTTTGTGGGACTAAACTTTTACATTTGTTACACAATTTTAAGCCCCTTTTCCATTGTAGCAGCTTGCCAACACAGACACATTTAGCTTTTTTGTTTAAGACTGTGACCACAGGCCAGCCTGAATACTGTGACTATTCACTGAAAGGAATGCTGGATGCAGTACACAGACCTTGCCAGTTTATTTCCCAATTCAGTAGAAACATGCACAGACCTGTATGCAATACTGGTGTGCTCTCTCAGGCAAAGACACAACCTACTTTAAGTTTAGAAGACTGTTGTGCAATACTTGCTAAATGTCACCAAGAAAGCTGTTACTAGAAGCTGTGGTCTTCCCAGAACATTTCAAACAATGGTGAGAGAGGAATGGAAAAATCTCTGAAAGCTTTAAGAAGTCAGGCGTTAAAAACATCCTCCCTTTTTTCACTGCGGTAACCTTGGGCCGTTGCTTGTCTTACAGTTCAATGAGACCACTTTGCAGATCCTCTTCGTCTGAAAACCCAGAAGAAATGAGAACTCTGTTATGGTTTTCCAGATACTTACTGAGCATCTTTATACATCACTTTTATCTGCCAGCTGTGTTCTCTCTCCAGGGTTCTCATCTTGTCAACTAACCAGTCACACCTCCCCCTGCTTTAAATGGAGATATCAGTATATATGCCTTGTCCAATAAAAACACAGTTTGCCTCTACACGATGTGAATTGTGTTGTACTGTATATTTTCAGAATTGGCTACATGACAACAACCTCTATTTACAGGTACAGACAACCCAAAGAAATGTTTTTGTAGCATCTGAGCTCTATAATTTCACGGCAGTACCTCTAAATTCCTATTCATTTGCACTTCAGATAGGTTGTTAGGAAATAACAAAGTAAAAAGACAAGTGAAAACAAGCTACTGAAAAACAAACCAGTCAAATGAGTTCAACGATATACTTGAACTGTCAATTATAAATGCAACAATCTGGTTATAATAGGTTTGCTTGAACTGTAGTAGCCTCACAAAGCACTTGGGCTACCTTAAGCACCTCTCACTTTCTCATCCATTATCATCATCATCATGGCTTGTCCTCACAAAGATGTGGGAAGGGCCCTCCCCACGTGGGTGTGCCCTTCCAGCTTGAACAGTGGATTTTTTAGGTGAGGCACAGCATGTGCAGAACTGGCCCCACCCTTTAACTCCTAAGGTCCATTTGCCACAGCTGAGTGAGCTTGGACAGTGACAGTGAAGTCCTCAGGACTAGAACCTACAGCCCCCAGTATTGCCAGGAGATCTCCCATCCAAGTATTAACCGGGGCTGGCCCTTCTGAGCTTCCAAGATCTGATGGGATTGGGTGTCAGGTACATTTCATCCATAAAACTGTGAATATTCTCAAGCCTGATGACAAACTATCTTGCTACTCCATCTTTCTGGTATAGTAAAATGAGTATGAACAAATAAACTTAAGAGAATGTCACCTGCCAGCAGGTAACATCACCCAGATGTCACTCCTGACCTCATCCAGAGCAGGTTTTCTAAATCCTGCTAAGCAGGCAAAGCTAGAGCATCTATGGCTGGAGAGACAACAAAGGCACTCCTGGCATGTGCCCAGTTCCACCAAGGCTTCACACTGCAAGGATAAAACAACTGCACAGGCAAGCTATGCTACAGCAGCAGAAACAGACATCTCTGTTTGGTCAAGAAGCTTTTCTAAGTTGTAACCATGGTCAGCAGAAAATCTAGACACCATACCAGCTGTACCTATCCAAAGAACAGGGGTCCCCCTACTCCATTCAAGACACTGCAGTCCATTTTCCTTCCATTCCGTGCAGTATGCCCAGTAAAAAAAATGGCCCTACTGGACACAGCTTTGTTGAAATGAATTGGTTGGATCATCACATCCAGAAGGTAGTGGCCAACAGCAAAATGTCTGAATGGAGATCAGTGACAACTGGTGACACTCAGGGGTCCCTACTGGGACCAGTACTGTTTTATAACTTCACACAGACAGTGTCATCGAGTGCACCCTCATCAAGTTTGCAGATTACATCAAGCTTAGTGGTGTGGTTGATACACCTGAAGAACGGGATGGCATCCAGAGGAACCTGGACAAGCTTGAGAAGTGGACCCATGGGAACCTCATGAGGTTTAACAAGACCAAATGCACAGTGCTGCATCTGGGCCAGGGCAACCCCCAGTATCAGCACAGGCTGGGGGATGAACAGATTGAGAGCAGCCTGCCAAGAAGGACGTGGGGATGCTGTTGGATATGAAGGTGAAGAAGCACAGCCAGCAGGTCGAGGGAGGTGATTCTGCAACCCCACCCCACTCTCATGAGACCCCATCTGGCACACTGCATTCAGCTCTGGGGTCCTCAGCACAAGAAAGACATGGACATGTTGANTATAACTTCACACAGACAGTGTCATCGAGTGCACCCTCATCAAGTTTGCAGATTACATCAAGCTTAGTGGTGTGGTTGATACACCTGAAGAACGGGATGGCATCCAGAGGAACCTGGACAAGCTTGAGAAGTGGACCCATGGGAACCTCATGAGGTTTAACAAGACCAAATGCACAGTGCTGCATCTGGGCCAGGGCAACCCCCAGTATCAGCACAGGCTGGGGGATGAACAGATTGAGAGCAGCCTGCCAAGAAGGACGTGGGGATGCTGTTGGATATGAAGGTGAAGAAGCACAGCCAGCAGGTCGAGGGAGGTGATTCTGCAACCCCACCCCACTCTCATGAGACCCCATCTGGCACACTGCATTCAGCTCTGGGGTCCTCAGCACAAGAAAGACATGGACATGTTGAAGCAGGTCCAGAGAGGGGCCACAAAAATTATCAGACAGTAGGAGCACCTCTCTTATGAGGAAAGGCTGAGAGAGTTGGGGTTGCTCTACCTGGAGAAGAGAAGGCTCCAAGGAGACCTTATTACAGCCTCTCAATACTTAAGGGGCGCTTGTAAGAAAGATAGCAGGGCCCATGGCAATAGGACATGGGGTCATGGTTTTAAATTAAGAGAGGGTAGTTTTAAACTGGATGTAAGGATATGGTAAAGATGTTGAAACACTGGCACAGGTTGCCCAGAGAAGGGGTTGATGCCCCATCCCTGGAAGTGTTCAAGTTCAGGTTGGACAGAGCTCTGAGCAATTTGACCTAGTTGAGAATGTCCCTGCTCACTGCAGTGGGGTGTGGGAGTGGAGCGGTGGACTAGTGAAACTCTAAGGTCCCTTTCAAGCCAAACTACTCTGTGATCCTATTTTATGAAATTTTGTGAGAAAGGTGATTTCTGCACAGGCTTAATTTTTCCCTCCTGAAAGACAGCTGGATCAGACTTCTCACTTGTGAAATTAAGGTAAGCATAGAATTTCAGAGGTGTGTGATTTTAGGACTGAACAGGTCCCCAACATTAGGAGTGCTTTCTTTTTCAGAGAGATGAAAAATGACTAGTGTCAAACTCACATTCAGATCCAGAAAGCACTAACACCTTTCCTTTTCTTGAGGATTAGGCCAAAGACAGGACTGTGCCCTAGGCCAAGGCACTGGTTCAGTGATGAAAAATCAAAAATCTCCAAGAGATCTACAACATCAGGAGAGAGTTCAGGAACTCATCTTGTGACAATTCAAAAAAAAAAAAAGATCCTCTAGAGGAAGAGGCCTCCCATTCACACTGGGAAGTTGCACAGGAAGCCTGGAGAGCCATAGTTTTTGCCCTCTGTTCACTGAATTTATCTTTTACTGTGCTAGAACCACTGAGTAAATGCACTGCTGGGCAGTCACATCCATCATGCAACAGACCTTTGGGATGGCTGTGACTCTCCTTCCAGCAGGGGGGAACCACAAGTGCACAATCTTAAGGGGCTAGCTGAAGACAGAAATATGAAAAGAAATTGTCTCTTTGCCACAAAAATCTAAGGGCAAACAACTAAGCACTCCAGTAGTTCTTCTGTGCAGCCTAGAGGATGAAGGTTGCCCACAAAAGCCAGATGCAAGACCAATACAACACAGTTGTGACTTTTTCCCAGGCCTTGTAGACTACAGCCTTTACACAGCTAGAAAGGGTGAAGCCAGCTTGAAAGCTGAGAGAAAAACCCTTGAACACACACACTGCACATGCAGTGAAAGGTTATAGCTCCTAACAACGTTCAAGGGGGAAGAAAGGTCCTCCAATCGCACCCAACTCAATTTCATCAAGATGCCATGCAGGTAGGAAGAAAAACATATACCAGATATGACTACGGACAAGCCTCTTGAAGACCATTTAGAGATCAGCAATAACCTCTGCCTCTGTCTTAAAAGTTGGTGCGTCTTTTCTCTTCCGCTGCAAGTTGCCCATGCAAACAGCTGAACCAGTGGCTGGAACAGAGATGTGCCAGCTCTGCAGCACCCATAAGTGAAACAACACAGGAGGGGCAGAGAAACATGTAATAGTTAAAAACAGAAGAGTGTCAAGGAAGTTCCAGGTGAACCACAGACAAGGAAGTTCCAGGTGAACCACAGAACCACCAGGACATGCACACCAGTGTCATAAATGCCAGAGACCTGGTACCCAGCTCCCCGCGGCAGTTTATCTGCAACAGCTTCTCCAAGTCACCAGTTTCGGGATGATGATTTACAAAGAGAAACTTTGTCAATTGTTTATCAGCACTCTGCAGCTGACTCACAGCAACTGGTCAAAACAAAGGGCTACAGCTTACAGTATTCAGAATAGAACAGGACAACAAAAAACACAAGGCAGTCTGATCTAGCCCTCAGTTTAAAGGAAAACGCACTAAGACAATTTGACATTTACTGCAAGTGTCCTTGCAACTAAAACTTTATCATAAAATCATAGAATGATTAGGGCTGGAAGGGACCTTAAAGATCATCAGTTTCAATCCATCCTGCCATTCACTAGACTAGGTTGCTCAGGGCTCCATCCAGCTTGGCCTTGAACACTTCCAGGGATGGGGCATCCACACCTTCTCTGGGCAACCTGTTCCAGTGCTTCACCACTCTCTGAGCAAAAAATTCTTCCCAATATCTGACCGGCCCTCTTCCAGCTTAAAACTGTTGTCCCTTGTGCTGTCACTACCCACCCATATGAAAAGTCCCTCTCCCCCCTTTTCATAAGCCCCCTGAAGGTACTGGAAGGCTGTAATGATGTCTCCCTGAAGCCTTCTTTTCTCTAGGCTGAACAATCCAAGCTCTAAGGCTGTCTTCATAGGAAAGAAGCTCCAACCCTCTGCTCATCTTCATGGCCTCCTCTAGACTCAGTTTAACAGATCCCTGTCTTTCCTGGTCTGAGGACCCCAGGCCCGGACACAGTACTACAGGTTAGGGTCTCACAAGGGCCGAGTAGAGTGGGTGAATCACCTTCCTTGACATGCTGACCATGGTGCTTTTGATGTAGCCAAGGATGTGCCTGGTTTCTGGTAATGTGCAAGTGCAGGCTGCTGGCTTGTGCCCCAGCTTTTCACCCATGAGAACCCCCAAGTCCTTCTGTGCAGGGCTGCTCTCAAATGACTTCTTCTCCCAGTCTGTGCTCATGTCTGGGATTGTCCCAACCCAGGTGCAGCGTGTTGCACTTGGACTTGCTGACTTCATGAAGTTTTCATGCCTAGCACCCTGCATAAACAGTGCAAGGTTCCAGTGCTCACACATGTGGGCTCCTGCATCACTTTCACTGGTTACCCAGTACAGCACATATAAATTCGCGCACCACCAGGTCAGTGTCATACTACAGTCACAACACAGATGTCTCCTATGAAAAACCAGTCCTGCTAACACTTCTGCAATGTTAAGACATGCTCAAGCCAAAATTCCTCCTCATGTATAAAAGGAAAATAACAGTAGCACATTTTCAAAAACAAAGAATTCAAGTTACTTAAAGAGAGTGGATGGCAGCTGAACTTAAATTCACAGCGGGACTTCATAAGCTATGGTAGCATTTATGCTCATAATACTCAAAGACTTGGAGACAAGAATTCTCAACACTAGAACATTCAGGCTAGCTGTAATGTAGCCCTGCACCTATAGGGCGTATCAGCATGGACATACAAGGTAAACAACACACGTATCCCATGCACACAGAGGCTCACTGAGTTTGCTCTGCTCTTATCAGGAGGAGAAACCAGGAATTCCCTCCGAAACACACATAAGATATAGAATGGACCAAGGAGAGACAGGCAGCATTTCACATAAACTCAGGCCTTTTCCACTCAGTGATGTAAACTGCAATCCCTCTTCCACCTTGCCTCTTAAAAATTGAACAAAGAACATAAAAATGTATTAAAAATGCTGAAATACTAGAACAAAAGACACTGCTAACCTTAGCCACAGTAACACCCACATTCATCCACAGCACTGCTACAATTTTTTTAAGACATATTAGATACAATTAACCCCAAAGTAAGTGTTCTTCCACTTTGAATTTGGGTAATCTCAGGATTATCTAGAGCATCTCAACACCTCCTATCACCACAAAACAAAACGAGGAAAAAAACAAGACACCCCAGCTGGCACAAGCAACCTCTACTTCTCATGCCTGTAGGGCTTCATTTCCAAGCTGCATCCCACAGAGACATGTATAAAATGATGGGATTTGAGTGAAAAATGAGACCTGGAAAAACGAGAGATTAAAAAAATGCAAAAAGCAAATAAACAGAATCCTGTGCCAACTTGGGAAATACATTTAGTATTTTCTTCAGTGTGGTTACTACAAAGCTATTGACGTGGTGATGAAACAAAAGGCAAATGATTCACACAGTGGTGAATCAGAAAAACAGCATTTACAAAGCACTAGTTCCAGAAAGGCAAGCAAACTGAAAGTGCTAATCTCTGTGATAATTTTTTTTATCCCTATTCTTAATTTTATTTACTTCAATCGTTTTAAAAAGATTCCTGCTAAGAAAGTGCGAGGATTTTAGTTCCACCTCTTAGTCTTGAGTCATTGATGAGATTCAGGACTATATTTATCTTGAATTAAAGGAACAGTCTCTTTCACATGAGTAAAAACATATAAAATCCATAGAAGCTGAGCATTTAAATCTATCCAGAGAACAGAAGCCTGCAGTGACAGGTTATATACACCACTGACAAATAAACCAGAACTTCCAAGGTATAATAACTTTGCTCACAAAATAGTAAAATTCAAACTCTACCCCTGAAAAACTATAACTCTTTTCTGAAGGGGACCAAATTTTATCAAGAGTCTTTTTATGTTGGCTTGGTGTTGTTTGGTGTGGTCTTTTCCACTGATCCAACTGACAGAGCAAGTTCTTGCAGCACTTGCTCTTAATCTACTATGCAACATCATCAGCTATTAATTTATACACATGAATTACCAAAATATGCTGAAAGATTGTAAAGGATTCCCATTAAAGCACATTTAATAAAAAAGTTACACTGGGTAAGACTAAAAGTGAAAAAGAAAAACTGAAAACGTATAATATATCTCAAATATCTTGTGGATTTGTTTTTTAAATAATCTATTTGCCCTACTTGAAAAAGTGCGTGAATGAAAAATACAATGGTTTCAAGAAATCTCCAGGCATTTGCCATTCTAGAGCTATTCTGGAGCAAAGAAAATAAAATAGGAATAGAATAAGACAGCACAAGACCAGAAAGGACACAATGATATTTAGCTGCTTTGAAGAGTATTTTTAACATGACAGAATTTTTACCTCCTACTCTGGCCTATTTTTGACAAAGGATTCGGCTCGTGAGGCCTAATAGTCTCGGCTGCTATTAATTAACTTCTTCACAAGAGAGACATGTAAGTCAATGCCACAGAAATCAAAACACGAACCTTTTAACTTGTTTTGGTTTTTAAGGTTACATTTCTTCTTCCACATCTCCTCATTTTGGATTACATGTCTGGCTTCTCATTCAGTATCTTCTGTTACAGAGTTAAATCTGTTCAGCTTCCAGACAGAGGGTTGGAGCATCAAACATAATTGCAAGCACCATTTTCCTGAAGTTTCAACCCCTTGGAAGGGCTCTATTGCCACCAATGACAACCTTACAGCAGTGGGGCAGACACAGCTCACAATCACCCCTGCCAGGCACAACTGTTCCCCCGTGGTTCTGCACCGCTGGGACACCCAACAGCACCCATGGCCACCAAAAATTTGGGCACCAACTTGCAGAAGTGTCTCGAGAGTTTCAAATTTTTTAAATATTTGTGAATATCCAAAACTTTTGAATTTGGCTTTTCCAGTACTCCTTATCAACACTGTTTTGAGAAGAGAATGAAATGTGAAAGAGCAGGTCATTACTCAGTCTACAATTTTGTTTCAGGTCTGAGGGCTTCCTTCTGTAGCAGATACATTCCAGGACTGCTAGTCCCAACCAGTTTCCCATGAAAACTTGTATGTATGATGATTAACACTCTCTCTGTCACCCTAACTAATTTCTGAAGAAAATCTGTCATCTTACAAAAGGTATTTTTTAACCTGAAAGGAAGCATCCACAGTCTCAAACAGGACTAGCCTTTTCACTTTATGTTCAGATCCTTCTCTCATGTCATCTTCATGCTTACAGGCATCTCAGCAATTTCCTTGTATTCTTCTCCCTTCTTTTGAAGATCCCAACTAAAAAAAATCCCAGAAATGTAATGATTTCAGCACTAAGGAAATATTTTTGTTCGAATCACTTAAGTATCTGGATAATGGAATATTTCTATGTTCAGTGGTTAACAAGGTTTATCAGTTATTATTTCCATACTCTGCAGAGAAAGTATTGCAGAAGAAGGACAGACTCATTTCCTCAATTCCCCCACGACAAACCAAGACACTAAAGCGTGACACAATCTGTTCCCCCCAAAAAAGAAAAAGCAATGAGGAACAGAGATTTTTTTTAATGTATTCTTGCACTTAAACTGGATGTCCAATTTCCTAGTCACTGTAATACTACCCTACAGAACAACACAATGCTGCTGTTTTAACATCTGAAGTTCAAATAATTCAGTTCCGCACAAGAAAATCTGTTTAGCCAAGTATTCAGACTAGCACTATTCTGTACATAAACCTCCAGGGATGGATTGAATTCTGGTCAAATACAGCATTGTTTATTCTAAGCATTAGTTGCTTCAGATCTTAAACAACACTACTTTTACAACAGTAAGTTGCATGACAATTGTATCATACAACTGGAAAATGAAGTCAAGCAGGTGAGTGATATCAGCATATTACATTCATAATCCTAAACATATTTCCAAGTGAATCACTCTCATTCAATTTTAAACAGTGAAAAACCAAAACATACACAAAAATTCAAATGCATGTGTTCTTCACATAAATATATGTGCATATATATGTATGAATATATACATAAACACATGCTCACATTCCCATTTCTCTGGAGCCAAGCAAATAAAAATATTTAAATAAAACCAGGAAGTGAAATTAGGGGTTGACTGTACTCTACTGAATAACCAACTTCCACAAGTGAGACAACAGTAGTCAACAATATGGTGTAAAAGGAAGAATGCTGTGGTTCCACACTTCCAAAAAAAAAAAAGTACACTTCCAATGTGTTTTTAATCACACTGTGATACACATGTTAGCTTTTGCTCCCTGCTTGGGAGCGTTTCCTAACAGGTTTCTCTCAAAACTGAAAGATGCAATTAAATAAAAAGGCTGAGGGAAAAAAACCAAACCCACAAAACAAAAAAGCAGGACTTGACCAGCACATATTATTTTATCCTTTAGAAAAGTGTATGTGCTATACAGACAACCTACAACCTGCTCTTTCCCCACTGGAGCAGAGCCAAGTCAAACACATTCAGGTCACTTAGTCACCTGTTTTCTGAAGGTGTTGCACAAGCAGTTTCGCCAAAGGGATTTTAATGAGCTATCTCAGGATGGACCAAACTGAACAATGAGTAGCCCAGAGGGAAGTCAATGTGAGCTAATGACTAGAGTTAGAAACAACTCTGGAAGAAACCAGTGACATAACCAAAAAGCAAAGATTACCTCGGGATAGCCTGGTTCAGTGATAATTCAAAGCTGCCATGTGAGAAGAGAGCTCCAAAATCAAGAATAAAGCTTTCCTGGTTCTCTGTGGAAGACCAAGTAGCAAAGCAATGTTATGGATAAGTTATAAAGACTATGTAATGGAAAAGGAGAAAACAGACAAACAAGTAAAGAGACCCAGACCAGAAGGAACCCACTGGAAAAAACGCAGCGAAATTCCTTATCCCTGGAGTAATAATTCAGAATAAGGGTGATGGTGAGTGGAATAAACAAAAACATTCATTACAAACTGCCGAGTATAAAAACTTCAGACCTGTATGCCATTCCCCCTGGCAGCAGAAGTAGGAGACCCCACCTTGGGCTGCAATTACAATTGGGTAATTAATGCCCATTATACATAGGACCGGGTTATAAAGCAATTGTCAATGGAAAGTGACTGCTTAATGGGCTTATTTCACATGGAAAACCCCAGGACACCAACTAATGTTATTGGGAAAACAGAAATAAAAGTAACATCACCAGCAGAAAAAAAAATGCCGAATGCTGAACTGAAGGAAGGCTGAGTAATCACACAGAGATTGCTGAGCAAGAAGCACAGTAACCTATTTTAATACAAACATTCACATCTATAAAGAAGGAATGCATGCCATCTGCAGAACAAAGGAAGATGTTACCAAAATTCACTGGTTTCCAAAAAGAAAGCAAACCTGAGGCAGGGAGTGCATTAGCACACAGCAAATCCAAATAAACATCACAGAAAAATCAAACAGGCAAGTGTTTTGCCACCCATGAAGTAGTGAGGCCACGTATGACTCAAATGCTGCACAAGTTTTAAAGAATATGCTGTTAAATGGCTCAGTACAGTACTTAGAAAATGTTTTATGGGAAAAGCCTCGGAGTTTCATGCCCTTTGTTTATCACAAAACTAGTCAAGCATTTATCTCCCACACAACTGCAAGAAAGAATGAAAAGCTTTTCAGACCCTTTGCACAGCACTGCAAGAACTATGGCCCATGGGAAACTTACTAGAGGAAGACTGAAAATTTTGTGCAAGATTAAAAAGGATCAGAGGTTGTTAGATAGCTGAGGAACACCAGAACAGAGCAAGGTTAGGCAATATTTCATGGAAGATCATCTAGAAAGGAAACCTGCAGAGCACCACATGCCATGAGGGGTTGGTGAACACCTTTTACTGCTTTTGGCGCTCACCACCGAGCCAGGCTGAGGCAGCAACACCGATGATACATGAAAGTGCTGTGCAAAGCCTGGCATTGGATTACTGGCTTTAGCACTTTCTGCAGTAAGTTACTTACTACCTAATTGAGTTTCTGGACTCAAATTTGGGCTAATGCTATCAACATAAACTATAGCTTCCAGCTACAAAAGCTGTGTGCTTTCTCACAAAGCTCCCTGTCTTTTTCTCTGCATCACTGATGGTCACAGTGATATTTTCCTCTGATACACTGTCAGGAGGAGGCAGGGAAAAGAAAAGCATAAATTCTCCTCTCAACAAAACATATTATCCTTCAAATCCAGACCAGTAAGTTGCACTTTTCAATGTGTCAGTCAAGACTCCAAACATTTTTCCCAACGTGTCTTTCAGCTTGATCAGAACTAAGCCAAGATACCGTGTTAGGTTTTATTTTGGGAGCGATTTTTTGTTTGTTGGTTTGTTGCTTTGTTTTTTTAAATTTATTTTCTGACAGTTTGTTCCCAAGCTGAATTCACAGTCATATGGCTTGATCTAAGTTTTAAATGCAGTAAAGTCACATTCACTCAACAGCATAGCAACAACAAACTCAAATTGTATCTCAACATCAAACATCCTATTGTTGCATGGAAAGGCCCCACCACTGACAAGGAAACCCCTGAAGAATAAAGCCAGCAAGTCTTGAAAACTCAGACTGGTTGGACAGTCTGCAATTCTGACAGAAGCAAGATTTTACTATGGTTTTACTTTCTTGCAACTTTTATTTTTAGTTCAAAATGCACCAAAAGCAAGCCAAGCTCGTCACAAGAAGGAAGAATTTGTTTCCCTTTTGAACTGCAAGCATGAAAACTTTCGGGGGCATCTCATACATCGCTCACTTACTTCAAAACAGAGCTGAACAAAACCTGCAACGTCAAGTATGTTTCAGATGTCTGTCTCAACAACAGAACTAACTAGAAAGGGTAAGAGTTCAAGGGGATTGCTCTTTGTCTCCTTATTCCCTGCTACTATTTCAATATCGCAACAAACTCCCTGTTCAGCTGGCTGCCAGCTTTAAACTAAAACACACCTTCCCTGTCTGACTCCAGTTCCTTAGAACAGCCTTTAAATGTGCATTCAAAACATGTCCAGAATATGCACCTGCAGAGATGTTGTTTGAACATCTCCAGGCTCCCCCACACCAACAAGGCACAACATGGCTTGCCATGTCTGGGAGATGCCTGTGTGATTCCCTGCAGCCTCACGGCTGCCTTGCCAAATAGGTGATTTATGGTGCAAATATAACTCACACTCACCATTTGCATTTTAGTCTGGAAAAACTGCAGTACTTTCAGCCATCATCTAAATCAGACTATGAGAAGCCAAACATTTATGTATCTTGGAATATGTTTGGAGGTTTTGCTTAGAATATAAGGCCTAAAAATAATTTCAAAATGCTCAAAAACTCAAAAAAAAACCCAACAAAAAACTCAAACCAAAAAACAAGGGTTTCCCAAAGTATTATTTGATTTAGAGCCTTCAGATCAAGACAGGTACCATACCAGCTTAAATGACATTTCTCTAGTAGAAACAGACAAAAAACATACCAAAAATGCCCATGACAGCAGCTTCTCATAAATATTCTAATTAAATATACAGAGATATTAAGAACCTAAAAATGGGTAAACAATTGTTAAATTTGCCAACAAACCTCTTATTACTTAAATCCCTTACATTTTAACTTCAGATAAAATAAACCAAACCGAGTTCACATTGGAAAGTTTTATAGTTCTGGAAATATTTGCAGCCCTCCAAAATGTACAGATTCACAATTCTTCCTATTTTTTATTCTTGAAGTGTTCTATGTAAAATAAAACCACTTGAGAAGAACTGGTGGCTAAAAGTAATCCCAAACTCCAAAATAAATATCTGCTAGCTATCGTTTGGTGTATAAAATTGGATGTTCTACAAACTACTGGTAAGAGCTCTCTTCACTTTTTATATATTTAACTTCTTACATATTTAATATTTTTCATTTTTAAACAGCATACACACATGCACAAAACTTACACAAAGTCACTTACACTGCCTTTTCCTGCCAAGCTTGAGGAAATTTAAACCCACTCTAACTTGAAATAATCAGACTTTGGAAAGCAAGAGCAATATAAGAGAACAAATGTTCATGTTACAATTCAAGCATCACTTACTCTTTCACATATGCACACACACATATCAAAATAAGTCACATCTATACATAGTAAAATGGTAAGAAAAATGCTGATTTACAAAGGGTTTATAGAAAACAAATTTGTGGGGATGTGGAAGATGTGAGAACAAGCCACAGATGAAAGTCTGGTTGGCTGATGTTACAATAAATATGTGCACAGAAGTTTATTACAGTAACATTTTCAGATCCAACTGGACACCTAATCCACACAGCAAAATACTGCCTTCCCTGTAAAAGTCACTTGTATAAACCTTGCTGATCTAGCAAGAGAGCTGCAATTCTCCTCCACAGTACCTTCAATTCCCTTCAAAGTGCTGGCAGTGATGACTCTGGCCCCAAACTGGACAGGGACGCAGTACCTTACAGAGTAGATGCAGGACACTTTGTGCCTTTTATAGAGAGCATCACAACATCTCTCACATTTATTTTTCTGAATTCACACGAAGAAAAGCTAAAGATCACTTCTCTTGTCCTGCACTGTCAGAAGGGTTTTGAGAAATCATTTAGTTGCATTTGTGCTACACAGCTATGTAAGCCACACGGCTGAGCCGTAGATACGTTTACTGAAAACCTCCATAGACTTGATCATTCACATACAGAGGGTGCCATTTTCCAAGGGTCAAAAGCACAGTCACAATTAAAAGTTGAATCCAGGCAAAATAATAATAGGTAAGCAGGGTTTGGGTTTCTTCTGGTTTTTTGTGGGTTTTTTTTGTGTTTGGTTTTTATTTTCTCCTTTCTATAACTGATGGATTTTCATCAGCAGCATGCTTGGTCTCCTTCAAAGTTTGGAAGCTTTCTGTTTTGAACATGACCAGCATAAGGGAATGTCAACATAAACAGCATCAGCAAACTGAACATCCGAACCCAAGGACTTAGAGTCCATTGCAAATTCACCCAGAAAAAGGCCCCTCCAATGGCTTAATTTTGAAGCCTGGGGGTGGTTTATCAAAAGGAATCCAAATATCAGCTCAGCTGCAATTACACCTGCAACCCTAAGCTCTCTGTGGGGAAGAAAAAGGAAATAGCAACTGTCTGCCAAGTGTTTCAAGCCTACAGCAAATGTCTTCTTCACTAAGAGCTGGGTGGGTTACTTTTTTATTTTTTTAGCAGCCTGGCACTCTCGGTGGTCACCTTTTAGTCACTTTCTAAAAAGCAACGATCAAGCTCCATTGGTTAAGGCAAACATGACAAGGAGGTAACCATTAAACAGAATTTATTTAAAATATCATTAAAAAAATCGTATTAGCATTTATTAAACAACATGGAACTTGTCAAAAGCAGCCACCTGGAGCAAATGACCTGTGAGGTATTTTTTAAATTTGTTGTTTAGCAGTAAGTTGTTGGAAAGTCAAACAGGACAGTAAAGAATAGCTAGTTGAAAATAGACAAATGAGCAAAAACCTTCACCCAAGGAAAACACTGATGTGCCAGGTGGCATTACATGGTTTTCCCACACATTCTGAGCAAGGAATGTTACAGCTAATGAAAACTAAAGAGTTTTTCCTCACACAGGTGACTTGTTTGGGATGGAGTTTTCAGATATAGGTTTAAAAGAAATATCTTTACAGCGCAGCTTGGAAGTGCCCCCTCAGCACATGGTCATTAGACAGTGGTGCTAGTGATCATTGTCCAGAATTCTGCCTGAAAAGCTGAAGGGGAAAAATAATTCCAGGACACAAACTGTCAGTGCAGTTTCCAAACCAGGAAAAAACCCCAAATTCAAGTTGCAGCTCTGCACTAAATATGTGAATGGAAAAAAAAAGTGAGACATCTTGGGCAAATACCTTTCATATTTTTCCTATCTGTTACCATTACAAAAACCATTCAGTTCTTCAAGTGACAAAACAGGCACCTGAATGCCCACCTTTCTGACTCCAATCATTTGCCTTTTTTTAAGTCAGTCATAGAATAAGAGACCATAGAAGATGGGCTTTATGCATTTTTACAATATAAGAAACTTGAGTTCGCAGCTTTTGGGCTGATCAGGGTAAGCAGTGACTTTCTGCTGTGCAGACAGAACAATGCATCTCTCAGAAAGGTTTTAAGCAAATATTAAACCATTTCTGCAAGACTTGCTTCGCACCACTCAGGAACCTGAATTCCACCCAACTTAATCCTGCACACTATTTACCCACAGCAATGACAAAAGCAGGAGATACATCGATAAGAACTGCAGAGTACCCATTCTACACCTACAGCCTTCTTTGATAGCCACCCAAACAACGAGGCTCTTGTACAACCTGAGTCTTTCAGATGTGGTCGTGGAGCTGCAGCCCATGCTGAGTGGGCTGCACTGGCTCATGAAGACATACAATACTCTTTTGGTTTTGTTTAGTTTTTTTTTGTTGTGTTTGGTTTTTTATTTTTTCTTTAAAAATATTCCCTTTTTTCCCTATGACAGCACTTGATTTCACTGCATCAGAATAAGCCATAATTTTGTCACCTTCAAGAACATTAGCTGTAATGTAGGCCAAAAAAGAAAGCTACTAATTCCTTCTCCCCTCCTTGGCATCAGACCAGGTTTAAAAGGTCCAAGCTCCACGCAGGTCTCAGCCACTCCATGCCATCAGGCATTTCAGCAGCCAAGGGAACCGCTGGGATGGACTCAGGGTGCGGGCTGGGTGGTGGGTGGCTCACAGTGCGTCCCCCCAGCATGGGTCAGGGCACTGCTGGTCCATGGCAACCACAAGGGAGTGAGCAGTGCCCACCTCTGACCTTTTATTGCCACTATCAGAATTTGTATTACCATCATTACCAGGTTGGTTATTGTTTATTACAGCCATTGAAGTTATTACTGTTTGGCTTATTATTGTCAGAGTTTATTCTTAAAATTTTACAGCAGTAGAATTTTCAGCATTGTTTTCTTCAGACTTTATTTTTGTCCTTTACTACTATTAGAATTTTTACTTCTACTGTTAGAATTTTTGGGATAGAATATATTGATTATTATATTTTCTATTATATTTAATTAACAGATTTCAGTATTATATTCCATTATAGTATTTTAGTATTGTATCTCAGGATTTGTTTTATTATTACACTATATTTTAGTATTATAGTCTGCTGATACTTAGTGTTATTAGAGTTTTCAATGGCAGTATTTTTAGTCGTTTCCTCCGTGCCCCGCGCCGCCGCAGCCACGCCCCGGCAGGTCCCGGCCCCCCGGCAGGTCCCGCTCACCCTCGCACTGGTACCCGGCGAGCCCCCAGATGAAGTCGGTGCAGTAGTGGCAGAAGGTGGGCTTGGTCAGGGTCACCCTGCGGAATGCGTGTCCGGGCGGACTGCTGCCCCCGGCTGCAGCGCGGCCGCGCCCGCCCAGCGCGGGGCTGGATGCGGGGCTGCTC
>VWZD01008578.1:107934-118413 GCA_013396695.1 Sakesphorus luctuosus
CTTTATGTCTGATAGAACCTGTCGGTCCACAGGATAGACGTTCTCCTTCACCAGCAAGAATGTAAGGAAACACTACCTGTGCTAGGCTCCGGAGCAATGTGGTCATGCATGAGACTCTCCTTTGGCTGTGTCAGTTGTGCCCACATGGATAACAGGAGGTGATGGTCTAAGGGCTTGACAAAAGCATCCCAGATCAAAGGCCCTGGCAAGCAGCAAGCCTTCTGAGACAGTAAGTCTGGTCAGCAAAAGCAGAGCCTCCAGCCTCCATCACTCACTCTGTCCTTATGAGGGGACGTGTTTCAGGCTCAGGTGCCTTTCCTGACTGAGCTTGTTTCAGTTTACCTGTTTACAGAGTGCCCTCAGTTCATACCTGCATGAACAAAAGGAGCCACTCTCATGTTGTCAGGAGTCACAAGCTCCCAACCTTCCCACCTTGAGAGTTCCAACTTACCACCTCTTAAGCAGCTGTTGTAGATGATTTCTTAAAAGAAGTCATCATGGAGTTAAAGGGGTTTATTGACGATTAAATGATTAGAATTAAACAATTATTGAATTACAATTAAATAGTAATGTAATTGAAGAATAGCAGCCCAATGCTGTACAGGAGTGCTCAGTGGGCTCAGGGTGGGGTGACAGATGTCTGTCGTGTAATGTGATTGATTTGTACTCAATCTGACGAGGTGCAGGAGTACAGCCACAGGAGTTTTAACTTTGTCTAGTCCCAGTTTAGGCTGATTCTCTTACTTCCTGATAAACTGTGGCCTAATTTCTTTGGTTTCTGAGAAGATAATGGCCCAGTGCAGCTCTCTAGGTTTGCATGTCAGGGATGATTTTGGTCCGAGCTACTTGCCAGTGATGCCTGAACCAAAGTGCTTTCACTCAGTCAGAAGTCACACACCAGTCACTGCACATGGCTCCAGCACAAACCTCTGCACAAAAGGCTCCTTGGAGGAATCTCACTCTTCTGTTCATCTTCCCTGGTGCTGTGTGATGTCCTGGCCTTCTCCCCATAGCTTCCACAGCAGGCTTTTGCACCTCGGCCAGACCTCAACATCCCTGGATGAGGCCAGTATCACTCTGGGAAGACGCATCAGGCACTCCATATAATCTCACACCTGGAGGGCTCCCCATCATCTTCTGGAGCAGCATTTGGGCTGGTGCTAAGGGGTATGCTATCACGGTGGCCTCAGGAGTCCTGCACAGTCTTCAGCAGTATTTCTGTGCCCCGTGTTGTCCCCATTTACAGAACTGCTGGGCCAGCACCCCAGCACCAGCTTGATCACTGCTCTCCTCTGGTACAGCTGAATGGAAACAAACACTCCCTGACCAGGAAATCACTGACTTGGAGCTGCTGTGTTTCACAATAAGGAAAACAGAATCAGGAGCAGAAGCATATCTCTATCTGTGAGCAATAAAAACTTGTCAAGTGCTAAGTCCCTCTTTGCTCCCCCTGGTCACCACTATGTTTCCTTCTTCTACTCTTTAATGAAGTTTGTAACTAAATTATATTCTGTTGAGTGCAGTTCACAGCTGATTTCATGGAAAGATACATCCTATGAATGCAACCACAAGCACTGTTTTTGCAAGTGTTTATTTCATTGAATAACACAGAATAGGAGAAGACTCTGGAGCTCAAAGCAAGGGCAACCTCAAGGCTAGATCCAGCTTCAGTATTAAGGCAGTTCTCTGCTTTCTCCCAGAAGGGCTGCTGACCAGCTCTATCACCTGGTTACAAAAAGTACAAAACTTTACAATGTGTAATTCAGTTCAAGAAGGACCTGCAAGACCAGCAGGCAGTTGTGGATAGAAACTTACAAGGTGTGCAGGGCAGCCAATAGCTCGGGCAACAGCGGGCTAGGCAGGGAAGGCAATGTGGCATAGGCTGATATCCTTAAATCCCCCAGATACCAGAGAAAATGAACATCTAACATCCAAATATGGTCCAGTGCTAAGTTAACAGTGATTCTGCACCTGTGCATTACAACAGGGGGACAGGCACCAGCAACTCCAGCACCAAAGCTGTGATGGGCCTGGAAGCACTTCCTGGGAGAGAAACTCAGAGCTTTTCTGCACAGCCCAAACCCAAGGGCCCACCTGCAGGCTGGCTATGGGGCAGAACATCCATGAACCATACAGATCACTGTAGACCACTGACACTGTGGAAGTATAAGCTCTGGAGTGCTGAACTGCGTGAGGGAAAAAAAGTAAATGAGATTTCAGTGATAGAAATGAAGCACTGAGAGCCTGGTAAAATTCAAATTAACATTTCATAGTAAGTCCCATTGAGTAGCTTTCTCTTGACAAAATCACAGCTTTTAATTAAGGTCTGTGGAGAATGAGGCAGTCTGTTCACTGAAAGAGAGATTAACAATGGAGGTACTATTTGGACACAAACAGTGATAGAGGATTACCCACTCTCATGGTATCTAAATGTCGTGCTAATAAATGGGATAACCCCCCCCCATCAATCTCTGTCTCCTTCACGTTGTTAACATCATGTTCAGAGTGTGCCCTGTTGGTTAGTGCAACCACTGAAGGAGATCTTACAGAAGGTTTAGTGGAATGGAAAGATTTGAACTATGTGTCAAGGGGCAAAAAAGGAGAACTTTTAAAATCAGAAATAATATTGCAGTGCCTGGTGTGAGGTGTAATTTAGGTGTGCTCTCACTTTCACTAGGGGTCAGGGTATGTCTGTTGTGATGCATTTACTCTCTGCCCTCAGAGGCAGGAAAATACATCAGGGAAACATCCATCCTGACTGTGCCATATTATAAGTGATCTGATTTGGTCTGGACAGGAATCCTTGGAAGAAACTGAGTGGAATATTCTTAAACTGTGATTGCTGTTTTTATTCAGCACGTTCACTTGCTGCAGGAAAATTGAGAAATCAAAAGCAAAGTACTAGTACCAATATTTTTGGGGAAAAAGGCAATAACCAATTTTTCATTGAAAAGTAGTTAAGAACAGTTAATCCATCATGTTCACTCATAAAGAAAAGTAAAATATTAAGGACAAGCATAGTCCACTGTTAGGGTGCAGCAAAGGAATTTCTACTGCTTTTCTCTGCATCTTCAGTGCCCTTTGAGCAAAACATGCACATATAGGCAGTATAAATTATGGACTTCTTTTCAAAAGGTGTGTTCTCTATTGCTTTCTATAATCTGCCAGCTGTTTTTTACAGCTATGTTTAAGGGTTTGCTTTTGATATGGGTGTCAATTTTCACTCTTTGAAGAAATTATTTCTTCAGAAGTTTTTCTGACATGAATATGTAAATGCATAATCACAAGAGAGATAGGGATACTGGAAAGTTTAGAACAAGTTTGGAACAAGTTTTTCTATCACTCCCCATACTTTACAGAGATCAGTAAGATTTATTTTCTGATGCTTTCTTCTCCTTCATCTTGGTATAAGTAGGAAGCAGAAAAGAATAGTGAGTCTCACTCTTAGCTCTTGCACTGAACATGCCTCCACTTTCCTCTCAGTTCTGGAAAAAATAGTTTGGCACAACTTTCTATTATGAATGAATGAGTTGTCCAAGGGTAAAAATGGTATTTGGCAAAAAAGGCCTAATTAAGCATTGAAATTAATATAAGCACCAAGTGTCAGCATGTCAATGAATGACACCTAAAAAAAGCTAAATACTCCCTGCTGCTGTTCTTGTATCTTTCATTATTAATGTAGCAGCTTTTATTTGTTGTTAGAGGAAGACTTTAACTGCTCCATTTTAGTACTATCATTATCCACAGGACATATATAAATACAGAGCCTTTGTTAAGTTAGTAAGACACAGCTGGATGTTTTTTCCCCTCAGGAATCAAGAACGCAGGAAGAACACTTCAGAGGTTTACAGTAAGTTTTGTACATCATTTTGAACAAGTCCCTCACTGCAGGCTAAAGTGTTGACTGAGCAGTCTATAAAAGTGAAAAGTGACAGTATGCCTCAGCTAGCTTAAGTCACAGCAGCTCCACTAAGAGCAAAGCAGCTACAGCAGTGCGGATCTCACCAGGCTGAACTCCAGACTCTGAATTTCCAGCCAGTGCAAAAATAGTCAATATTAGTTGAATGAATTACTGTGAGACTTTTCCTTCATTTATGGCTAGTATGGAGCTGACGAAAGACACAACCAATGAAGCATCTAGGCGTCTACCAACCTAGATTAATACTGATTGGTATGCACTGATTTTAGCTGCCTTGCTAAAGATGAGTCACAAAGGTTCCCTCTTCTCCCCAACTTTGGGAGTAACTGATGCTTGAAAATTACTATTTCTGAAAAGGAAAAGGCACCGGATTTTTCAAGTTTGTGTGCTTATATTCACTTGTGGAAACAGCACATCACTTTGGCTAAATATGCAAAATTATATAGTTCTTATAAGCTGTTCTGAAATATCAATTAGTCCTAATCTATGATGCGCACATCATTACCGAGAATTTTGAATGTGAAGCTGTACCTGCACTGCAGCAAAAATATAAGCTAAAGCAAAAGCAGTGTTATTGTTTCTCCTTCCTATTCTCATAAGAAATCTCCCTGCTATTTAAGTAGAGTAACTCCTGAATTATGAGTGACAAAAAAGAAATTCATCATCAACTTACTTCTTAGAAGTGAGAGAACCCACTGGAATAGGTCCCATGAGTGGGTAAACTAAGTTCTGAATGTCAGGGGACTACAAATAATTACTAATCAGTATAGGGAATGTAAGGGTAGTGCTGTATGAATGTTCAAGGTTGTTACATTTTCCAGTAAACAAAGGCATGCAATCAGCATGTAGTAGGAAATGGATGCCTCTTAGGTAGGGGTTAATGAGTGTATGCAAGTTCTTCAGAAAGGCACAGCAGCAAAGTGAAAACAGGTATGTTGGACTAGCCACATGATAGTATAGCAGCCTGGGCTCCAGAGTTTATTTCTTCTACCAACTTTCTGAATTAGTTTACTCCCCTCTCTTGATCCTTTTTCAGCTGTGTCAGATGAGTAACACTTTCTGTCAGAGTCCTGAGCTCAGTAAAGGAGTGTTAGTGCAATTGCAATACAAACTATAGACTGCCAAGGTCCAGGCTAACTTTGTACAAGGGTATAATACATTGCCTATAAACCAAAAGTTTAAAGAACATTTTGATATTCAAAAATTGACTTGTTTTTGGATTGGTTTTGGATGAGCATTCCCAAGAATCTAGTCCAGGTTGAAGTCCTCTACACCATTCCTGCTAAGCAGATAAATACACTGGTGGTCAGCAAAGACTTACGTATTTACTGCAAGTTACATGCTCTCAAAAGGAACAAGAACATTCCTTCCACTTCTATGGTGCAAACAGTTTGTCTTTCTGATGCTTAATACAGCTACTATAAGCTGATCATAGGTTATCCACTTTGGGAGAAATTCTCCAAATGAATTATGTAGTCTGGTTTTGAAGGCAGAGTGATAACAGTTTTTCTTGTCTCAGACAAGGTACATAATCCCATCCTCAAGTCCCTTTTCTTCAGTTCCTGTGGCAGAGTCAAACAAGTGCTTTTATTCTGCAAGAGAGCTGTACCGTTCCCTGACAGTACCCCTGTGTGAGTTTCTGCTTGGAAGTCCTAAGTCAATGCCCTCATACTGGTAGTGAGTGACACTCGCGCCTCCGTTAACCCCATTCAACCAGTAGGTGGCAGATCTTAAATCTTCTTTTTGTTCTTGAAACTGAAGTTCAATAAACATCTCTGTAATTATGTGAAGACTCATTTAAAGAAAGACAATTAGGTAAATCTATGCTAAGACCAGAAGCAAATTATAATATATTTATTAAAATATGCCGATCACAGAATTCCCTTTAGAGGTTGCAAAATCACCTAATTAAAGGGGGAGATGCAGCAGACCTTCTGTTCAATAATCAGAACCTACTCTGGTATTTCTGAGAAATGTTAGACTCTTTATGTTTAGACTTGTACTCCTCTTGCACAGCAACAATTCAAACACCTTAAAACAGTCGTGACAAATTATGAACTCTGAGCATGAACTCCTTTGTGAGCTGCCAAACAAATTTATTTTCTGTACTCAGGACAAGCTGGAGGCCATAACTTGCAACCTACCACCTCACCAGCTCACACACTCATTCACAGCTGGCTTTCTGGAGTGAAACACTCTGACTGAGTGCTGAGCTCATTTGAATATATAAATTCATATCATGCTCTGTAGAACATAGAATGTTAAATTATGTATCCTTAGGTGCTACTTATAGGGACACAGCACTCCAGAGCAAACCTCACTAGGCATTTTCATTACACTGCAGAGAGCCAGGAAAAGCAGGAGGGTGCGGGCAGACACTTTTTTGGGATAACCACTTCAAAGGGCAAACAGCTGTAGGTCCTCTAGGCTGGCAGCTCCATTTTATTGCCTCCTGTCATCTCTGTCCTAGCCCAGTTTGAGACTGGATTGCAGCAATCCTCTGATTGCAGCAATCTTGTGATTGCTGCAACCGCAGTGATCAGCTGAGCCTTCATGAAAGATTGCCACAACACAGACGTCTACTGTGTGTGTTAAGGTTTTATGGGCTGTAATAAGCTGAAAGCTGCACCTTGGGAATTCAAAGTATTTCTAGCTTCTTGATAGGATCAGAAAAAGTGAAATATGTTTAAGTCAGATAGGAATTGAACAGACATGATATGCTGCTTGGACTTCTAGGACACAGGTAAATAATGTCAAAGAATATTCTAGAAGGAATCTGAGCTTAGACCAAGCTTCTTGCAAATGTATTTCAGTAAAACAGAAAGAACAAAGGACTGACACATAGTTTCTCATCTGCTGTGAAAATAATTTAATGAAAAACACTAAAAGCAGGAAGTCATGAGCACTGGGGTGCTCAAGACTACAATATGAAAGGTGTTGTTATTCCTATTTGTGTGCATCTTCACTGCAAGAACTGAAAGTCATTTTCTTTAACCCTGATTTAACACAATGCATGTTTTCCCAAAAAAACCTGTTGGACATCCTTGCAATCTGATCCTAAAGCCAAGAACCCATTTCAGTTAACATCTTCCTTACAATGTAGTTCTCACCTCCTCACAGTCTTGGGAGAGAGGCAAACCCTCAAACTTTTAATTCATCTGCTAAATGAGACACATTGTTGTAAACTCAGCCCCACTGAGAAGAATGACAGCCTCAAATACTGACGCTGCAAGCATCAGCCTACAATAACCTTCAGACAGCATTACCATAAACCCTTAAATGAACAGCCTATCTTCCAATCCCATGATGGCCTCTGTGTCCGTACACAGAACCAGCAGAGGCTGAAGTAGTTCTGCCTCTCTTTCTGTGATATGAAATCTGCCTCCTGCCCCTCAATCTCAGGGGCCTTCCCTCTCCATAGAACTGAAAATACTGGAATGAAGAAATGACTGGAAGAAGTCAGAGCTGATGTATATATTTTCCATTTCTGTTGCTGATTTGCTACTTCACTAGTCTCTGCTCTTCACCCAGGAGATTTTACATTAATCGGATTTTGCAGCAATTGCTTTGGTGTCTGGGTATGAAGGGTTTTATTCATGATTCAAACCTAGTGACACATGTGGGCCTTGGAATTCTGTTCTGTCAGAAACAACAGCAAAAATGTCACTATTTCTTTTTAAAAAAGGAAGTGACCCAAAAAAGTTGTTACAGGACTTTATCTCTCACAAGGAGGAACATAACTGAAATGCCTTTATTACTTTTATATTAAAAATTAAAAAAAAATCAAATAATGAAACATCAAAAGTTCTAAGGAAAGCACTAATCAGTTTTAGAAATTCTCTGGCTTTTCATATCATCAGAGTAATCTGCTGCTTTGGGGTGTAATGCAGAAAACATGGGCCTTCACCTTCAAAAGCCAGTTGACACATATAACTTGGTTCTGCCAAACTCAATCTTGTGCACATATCTGGCTAAAGGTTTGAAAAGAATATTATGAATGAATGTCCAGTTCCATGTTAACTATTTGTTAAAGCAAGTCATATGTTCTAAAATCTAATCCAATTCTAAAAGGACAACAGTGCATATGAATTACTTCATGTGGTATTTGTGTTGAACAGAAAACAGGTCAACCTGGAAAAGATTTTGAATGTTAACTCAAAAGTACTGTATGTTGTAGATTACAGGCAATTTAGAGGTATCAAGTCAGAGAATAACAGGTTTCACTACTGAGGGTCCTAGAAATCCTAACTGTATGAGTAAAATCAGTACCTGATGTGCCAAACCCAGGATTTCAGTATTTACTTCAAATAAAATCCTACACAATGTATCTTGTTTGCTGGACCCTGCAGTTCTTACTACTACTGATTTCTTCTGGTCTGCCAGTTAGCGCTGGACAGCGTGTGCTGGCAGGAGAATCTGCCAGCACAGATTGATATGCAGGAATACAACCTGCAACCAACCAAGTGAGACATCCTGTGCATTTTCTATGTTTCATCCTTCTTTCCAAGTAGAGCCAAGCACATCCTCCTTCACTCTTTGCAGCCATTTGCTCACCTGAGACTTGCTTCTCTGCAGCAAAACCAGCAATCAATTTGGTTTGTCTTAGCCTGAGCTTTCTTTAGGTAAAAACAAAACATTACTGGTCTTTTCCTTAACTCTCAGTAGTTAGCATGTGCCCTAGCAACTGCTCTCCAAGACCTTCCCAAGGCTTGTAAGACATTTACATTCCTTCCATGCAACTCTTCTTTACTATGTATCCAATTATTTTCTGAGAATTAGATACTTTTTAGTTTATTTTGTTGAGGAAAGTTTCCTGTCTGACCATCCCAAAGCCACTCTGATAGCCACACTTGCACCTCGTGCACTGGGACCAAAGTCCCTTTGCAGTGGGCAGCTCCAGTGAGCCCACGGATGTCTCTCCTGACTCCCTACACGCACCACACTCGCACATTCAAACAAGGTTTCTTTACTGGATCAGTCCCAGGTTTCCCACAGCAGAGTCTCAGACGTCTGGATTCTTAAAAAAATTTAATCATATTTCAGCAACAGAATAACAACTCAAGCTGGATGCCTCCAAGGAGGGACCGTGAACAAAGGAAATCCTGGGCTTTTACACCCACATAGTCTGAAAGTCTGTGTGAAATTCTGAGATCTTCCAACTGAACCATCGGCTCCTGCTGTGTCTCAGTGTCCAGTCACCTGGCTGGGTCACAGGTCTCTGTGCCCTTTGTTATGCAAAGGATCAGGGCCAGTTCCTGGCCTCTTGCCTCTGGCTCCTGCCATCCAGAGCTCAACCTGAAGCTTGCACTGCAGCTGCACATTGAGTTACTTGCACTGGATGTACTCAAAATTATTCAGGCCCAAACTGTGCATCGTTCTACTAGGGAACATGCTGGACACTAATGAACACTCTACAGCACTTTTTTTAATTTGTGGGGATGATGTAAATTAGGTTCTCTTGGACGTCCTGTACTCTGACATTGTTCGTCAGTATTGATGTCACAATATTGATCAGTTTGTAAGTAACACGTTGTTTTTGCCAACAGTCAGGCCAGTGAGCTCTCCCCCATCCCCGAGAAGCAACGTGAGGTCGCACTCCTACTGCACTGACGCAAGGATGAGGATGCAGTCCTGTGTGTCAGGCAGTGTCCTGTTCTCTTCCAGGCCCAGGCCGTGTGAGAAGCTGCTGAGGTCTCTTGATCTGTTCAATCTGAAGAAGAAGAGTCTGAGGGGAGACCTCACTGCAGTTACAACTTCCTTGGGAGGGGAGGAGGAGGGGCAGGCACTGATCTCTTTTTTTGTGGTGACCAGTGACAAGACCAAGGGAATGGCCTGAAGTTGTGCCAGGGGAAGTTTAGGTTTAACATTAGCAAGAGGTTCTTTACCCAGGGGGTAGTCAGGCACTTGAACAGGGCAGTGGTCACAGCAACAAGCCTGACAGAGTTCAAGAAGTGTTCAGACAATATTTTTGGGTACATTGTGTGACTCTTGGGGATGGTCCTGTGCAGGGATAAGGGCTGGACTCAATGATCCTTGTGAGTGCCTTCCAACTCAGCATATTCTGTGATTCGGTGATTCTGTGACCTCTGGACTCTGAAGCCTGAGCAGCTCCTGTGCTGGGAGTACATGGCACACTCGTGCACGCCACAGCCCGCACAGGGACCCCTCAGCCTGCACAGGGACCCCACGGCCCACACAGGGACCCCACGGCCCGCACAGGGACCCCGCACCCCGCTGCCCATGTCACAGTGCCCGTCTCTGCGAAGGCTCTCCCCGCAGCAAATCTGCCCCTGGCCTCAGTGCCACCCCACTGCCCACAGCGCCCTCCACACTGACTGCACTCCCTCTCCTCCTCCCACATCCAGGGAGAGGCGCCGGTTGAGGAAGAGCAGCGGCTCGTTGGGGAGGTAGCCGGGGCGGGAGGTGCGAGCAGGAAAGGGAAGCGCTCCCGCTCTGCGTCCCCTCCGTCCGTCCGTCCGTCGGGCTGGCCGGCTGCCATCCCTTTCTTCCCCCTTCCCGCCTCCCGCTCGGGCTGCTGGCGGCCACCCAGCCGCGGCTCC